>VZTZ01035666.1:744950-805959 GCA_013400955.1 Drymodes brunneopygia | reverse complement strand
AAAAAAAAAAAAAAAGGAGGAACGGTAATTGTTTTCGTCAAAGGCTGCAGGGAGTTATCAGGGTAATAAAGTTAATTAGCAGAACAAACATCCTTTCACTGCCTTACCAGATTGAGGAAAAGAGGGTAATTCAAACTGCAGAAAGATATGACTAGATGAGATGATAAGGAGAAAAATTTTACACAGGAGGCTAACAGAGAAGAATCAATTTTTTTCTTCATTTCTTTTGGCTTAGTCCAAGGAAAGGAATTATACATTCTCTTCTTTCAGCTCATGAAGTTGCTTATGTAGAAAACTTTATTGTTATGATTTCTGCAATGGATGGGAAATGAAGTTAAGAAATATCATATTACATTGTTCCATTTCTTCAGGGCCTTCCAAATAGCAATTGTTTTGTTACATTATGTGCAATTTCCTTTTTATTAAAGTGACTTTTCCTAATATCCACAGCACTATATTGATCCCGTAATGTTCTTCAAAAAGAAACCTGTTTTTACTTCGTCTCCAGGTCTTCAATGGACCCATTGAGTGTGGCCATTGTACGAGGTTCTGAAGTAGCTAGCTTAGAGTTTGAATTAGTTGATGGATTTCTTTGAGCAGCATTTCTTTTACTATCCTCTAGTGTAAGTATGAAAAGAAAGTCCTTGTTCCTGCCAGCATTAATGCATGTGACCAGCTTTATGCATGAGTAGTCCTATTACATTTGCCTCCATTCACTTACTTGTACACATAGGCAGGGCCAAGGTCCAAAAGGAGAGAGTCTTTCAAAAGTAGCAACATTGAGGCATTTAGGTTACTTAGGATGGCAGTTCTTATTCTCATATATTTTCAGTGATGTTGCCATTTCTCTTGCAAGATTTTTGGCCTACCTCCATGATAAGGCTGGCACTCTACTCTGTTATCACATCCTAACTGTGCACAGGGTCTTGCAGAAGTCCAGAATGTTTTGTAAACCCAGAGGGATCTGTCAAAGTAAAAATGTTTTCACATGATGGGGTATTGGAAAAAATACAGGAAATACCAAATCAGGGTGTGTCAGCTGTTTTGAGAAGTCTGACCACTTTGTGGGCTTTACTATCTATGAGGCCAGTCAAGGTGGTGTCGTGTCCAAGCAGACAGAAGCAATCTGCCTTGCATTTACTGCAAAAATAAAATGAAAGGGTAAGTAGTGAGTGAAGCCCTGCTAATATCCTGTAAGTTTGTACCCCAGGTTACCCACTGATACAATGCTCTGCTCTCTGTGGCCTTGGTTAAAGCTGCTGCCTTGTCCCCTGGAGCCATGGAGAGATCATCTCTGACAGAGAGGGTTGGGCTCCTCCTGGCTCAGGTGGGGAGTCCATGGAGGGACTCTGGGTTCCAGAGAGCTGCAGAGCTCTTTCTCCCAAAGAGAAGGAGATTCTACTGTCTTAGCCCACACAACATTGAAACAGGATCCCAAACTGGGGGATGGTCCAAGTCTGCTGTTTTGGTACATGTGATGGCCACAGTATATCCCATGCAATGAGAGCTCTGTATTTTCATTGCTGAGCAGCCTCTTCCTTCAGCAAAGCTGAATGACCCAGAGATTAGGGAAGCTCCTGGTAAAAATTAGTTCTTTGAGTATTCCTGTGGGACTGTACCTAAATTCCTTAGGTTGACCTTTGAAGAAAGTATTTCCTGAAATTTTCTTATAACTGAAGAGGATTCAACTCCTATAATCAGTTACTGTCTCTTCTATGCCACTTCCTGTCTCTCAGGCTGAGCTGAACCAACCTTTCCTCAACCATCACAGTTTTTGCCCTTCTATCTCTCTGTGCTCATCTCTCTCCTATTTTAACTTCCTCATTTTTTGTTCTGGAGCTCCCAGGCAGTAACCTGTGCTATGTCACCAGTGTGGGAAAATGCAGTTATTGTCATTAGAACAGCAAATCAGTTCTATTTTTAATCATATTGGTACCACTTTCTATATTTGTTAAAAGATCTTCTAAAGAGGAGATAAAATATATAACAGAGATTAGATAATGTTTTTTCATGGTTTGTTAAGCATGTGTTGGGTACTGCAAAGAGCTGTGTATTTAAGTAGGTACAGAACTGGAATATTGGGACTCTGTCAGAGTGGATGATGCAGCAAGTATGAGGCTGCTCAGGATCAGATGCTTTTTCACAGTCCTGTTCCTCATTTACAGTCTGGGCAGACAGAATTCTGCATCAGGAGGTAAATGCAACAAGCTGTGTGCAAAGTATAACCAAACTAAAGAACTATGCATTAATCTTCTTTAATAATTCTTCACTGTAAATATAATTAATTTATTAATATAAATCTGTTGACTTGTGTTTTCCGTATGTTTGTTTTCTATCTTCAAACCCTAAATGGTCAGTAGAGAAAAATCTAGAAACCCAGTGGCCCAGAGTATTTTATGGTTCTGCAGGTTAAGGCTGACTTTGATATTATCTAAGCAATTAAAAATGTTCTGTTTGCAGAAGACTTTCTGCTTCTGTCAGGGAGTTGTGCTACTGCAGGATCAGTGCTAAATGCACTACTGAGAGTAGTACCAAAATACTGTAGTGAGCAGTATGCTCATTTTTAGCTTCTTCTTCAGTGGAGCTTCCTAGACACGTCAGCACTTAACCTGAAGTCTTACCAGGCCGTGCAAATCCACTTTTGAGATCATCCAGCTGTTGTGACTGTCTTTGAAACCCTCCACAGCTTTGTCCTGTACCACCCTGAAGCCCTCTGTCCCTGTGCTGAGCCCTGGATGACTGTGCCCTGCCTTTTTTACCTGCTGTTGCCCAATCAAATCCAGATTTCCCTCCACAGCCCAGTTATCACCTTCTCAGATGCACAATGCAGTTTCTTCTCTCCAGCTCTACATTCAATTCTATTTTCCTGATGCCATGTGAAAAGTCCCTTCCTCCTCTGCACTGGTGCTTCTTCCTTCAAAGATTAGAGAAAACAGAAGAAATATGGGTTTAATGTAACACGATTACCCAAATAGTCAGCCACCACCTCAGCCACTCAGTGTATACTGTCTCTTTCTTTTCAATATTCCCACATCTTTCCATTATAATGACCTGGAGAAAGGGACCAGGTGCTTTTCTTATTGAGAAGTGCCCAGAGTGCGCCGCTGTGTGAGCCAGCAGGTCAGCAATAACTGAGAGAATATTTTAGCTCCGTAGCATTTTTCATTTGAGAGTGGGAAAATGCCCTGTTATTTCATTCTTGTTTTTCTTCTCTGGCTACCACACTTGACACGAACTGATTTTCTGCATGAAAAGGGATAAAAGAAACCATCCTGTCTAAATCAGCTTGGTATTATGGAGTTCAGTGGTTACTGTATCTTTACTTTTTTCACCTGGCTCATGAAGGGAGCATCTTATCATGTTTATTGATCAGGGCACTTTGTAGCCATGGATGAACTGAGCTTTCACTTTTAAAATCATGTGTATGTTTAAAATGTGAGGAAGTTAAAAGTGCCTCAAAATTAAATAATCCTTTATTTCTCAAGAGTCTTTAATTAGAAAAGAGGCCTTAGAAATTAGTTGAATGTACTTTAATTATGAACCTTACCTTCATTAGTAGTTTTAGAGGTATATTTACCACCACTTAAATCCTATTTTGTGGATTTTTGACTGTTTACTTCCGTGAATAGGGTTTGCCCACAGGATGTAGAGGATTGCTGTCAATCTTAACTCAGATGAACATAAGATTATAGTCAAACAAACCTGAAGGACTCAAATATATTTTTAGTTATAAAATTATTTAAATGTTCTTTTGTGCAACGGAGGTTTTGCAGTGCTGTCTAATGAAATTACAGCACTGCCTAAAATCATTTAAAATTGCATGCAAACAAATATTTGTACACAAGGTGGTGATGTTAGCAACCAGCTTCTTTTTATTGACAGCCCACAATAAATAACAACATATTGTTTAGGCTCTGAGGTATCTTCAGCTAACTTTGGATACTTGCATAAGGACAGACCTAATGTATCAGCAAGGAAAATG
This sequence comes from Drymodes brunneopygia, assembly GCA_013400955.1. NCBI lineage: Eukaryota > Metazoa > Chordata > Aves > Passeriformes > Petroicidae > Drymodes > Drymodes brunneopygia. The sequence continues at coordinate 801,977 of VZTZ01035666.1, read as the reverse complement.
TGAGTTGGTCTCAATGTATCAATGAAAGAAATAACTGTGGAGCTTAAAATGTCTTCATCTCTTACAGGGTTTCTCATTTTCTTATGACATAATTGCATAAGAATCACATAAAACTTCAAATGTAATGATAGTAAAAGCAACATGTATCAGAAAAGGTAGCTAGTGCAACCTTTTATTAAAGACATCTTTCGTATTTTAAATATTTCTCATTTTACAACTAACAGGTTTAAAAATAGCAGCAGTTAAGACTGGCTGGGAGGAAAGGAAAGTCTCTTTTTAAACTGACATAGAACAAGGATAGAGCTAAAACCAAGGAAAGGGGTAATAAATAATGACAACAGATGTTTGTAAACCTTTTGCTCCTGTGTTCCCTGTTTCCATGTGTTTTCTTGTCTTGATGTGCTGTCAGCCTCCTCTCACCTGGGACTAGTGATATCTTATCAAAGCCTAAGCAGTTCCTCTTCACAACAGGCAGATAATAGTGCCTTTCAATTTATCATACGAGAAGTCTAAAAGAACCATGGGAACGATTGGTCAGGTGACAGTTTGATGGACAGTTTGACAGCCCTTAAAGCATCATGGGAAATGGTTGTCACCTGATTTTTCAGAGAAACTGGGGAGATAACCTTCAGCATGACAGGAAAAACAAAAATCTGAATATTTGTGTGGGGTTTGCTAACAGCCGTAATGCTCACTTAAGTGATAATGGGGATGAATTTAGATTACTTGAAATGGAGTTATCTGAGCTGGGATCTGTTTAGCCTGTAAATGTTTTTGACATCTTTAGCTGCTTTTCAATACTTTCACTGAAGGTAATTCTTCAAACAGAGGTAATGTAAGGAGGGCAGATGGATTATTTGGTTTGTATTTGGTCAGACTCTCCACACAACACATATATTGTCTCCTAAATGAAATTGGAAGAACAGATCTCCTAAAAAATTTTTCTTCTTGCTTTGTACCTTATTGTCCTGACTACTGAAAAATTATTCCGTGCTCACTATGAAAAACACTCTATTAGTGTGAACCAGACATATGTTTGCACCTGGAATCACCCCATAATGGCCACTTCTGTGGACTCCTGCTGAGATTCACAAACAGGTCAAATAGCAACATGAAAAACACCATATCCTACTCCTAGGTCAAGGCCGAGGCTTCTGAAAATGCTGGCATTGCTGCCATCCCCATTTTACTGCTGTGAGTAAATAGTTTTCTTGGTAGTGTATTTCTGGTACTTCTGAGAAACACTGAAAATAAACAAATCTTAAAAAATAAGATCACACCTGTAGGTTTTGAAGGAGAAACTGCTTGGCAAAAAGAGTTCAACATTTGTTCTTTAGCTCCAAAACCTGAATACGTGTTGCATTTATGATATATTAAATCAATGTAGAGATCTCACTCACCTACAAGAGGAGCAGAGGATGTGGTGTGATGGGGGGACTCCCCTTGCAAGAAGCCCTGCAATTAAACTGATCAGTGCAATCAGAAGGACATGCACTGGAAACCATTCCTATACTTAGACTGAAACTACACAGCAAATTTGAACAAGTCATGGAGATTTCTCAGCTTTCTTTTTCTGTTTCTGATTCTTCCTTTATCAGTCTAACCAAGATGCCATCACATTCTCTCACTCTTTCTGTATCAGTGATGTCCACACCATCTTCATCCAGCTTTGTGTTTGCAATCTTGTGTTTCCCTGCTGTCAATAGCTTTTGGTTTTGAGGTTCTGAGCTCTTCCTACAGCTTTTTTTCCCCCATTTCTTTATCTCAATTTTCTCTGTTGCATGTAAAATGACAAACACAACTCCTCCTGACTGCAGAACCTTGTTCTATGAAATTTTCATCTAACGTCATATCCTGCCTTCTTTCCACTTCTGAGTCCCTCTTTTCAAACACGCTTCAATGCTTTCTGTAATGAAGTTTGTAAACCACATATTTTTTTCACAAGAAGTTGTAATGGCAATACTGTTATTCACTCTCTCTCCCCTGCTGAGGGACAAACTGTATAGACATATATTTATGATCACTGGCTGGCACAGAATAATGCATAAGTAAATTAGAAGGCCCTTTATTCTCTCCTTCTTGTCTTTCCAGAGACAAATTTTAACATTTTTTTAAAAGTTTTAACAAGCTGCAGGCACTGTCAGAGTTCTGCCGTCAGAAATTTCAACATATCATTGAGACCATATTTACTATTTATGTTATGTAGAATATATTCCTAGTTATAGTATAATTAAAACAATGTTGCCCAGATAATTTTACGTATTTTCTATTATAACTATCATTAAAATTTGTATAGTCCATGACCTGAGGCCTGTTAATTTTGGGGATTGCAGTTTCAAAATAAGAGTTTAGAGGGTGACTGTGTGCAAGCATGCACAATATGTCCCCACGCACGTCCCCCTCTACACTGACTGAATATCAGCAGAGCAAGGTACAAGTTAATTGCAGGCTGGTTGTGCCTGGGGATGTCCACAGCACTCAAGGACACAGTGGCTTTGGGCAGGCCATGGCAGATGGTGTGTTTGGATGTGGGTTTTTCCAGATGAAGGTAGAGAAATCTCTCTTTAGGCTTTCACAGCTTGCCATGTAAATACTATTGTTCCGGTCAGCTCTGATTTATATCCAAGGCTATGGTAAGATAAAAAAGGGCCCTTACCCTTCTGTCACAAACTCCTCTTTGTTGAAGTTTCTTTTGTCAAGTAGCTCATACTCTGACTCATCTTTTTCAATACTGTGCTTAGTTTCAGAACTCAGTATTGTTTTACTCAAAATATACTTTAATTGCAAACTCAGTATTTCCTGAGTAAAATTTCCAAGTTTACTATCTGCTTTAGATTTAGTATTTTAATATACTTTATATCATTTTTGCACAGCAATACTGAAAGAATCATCCAAGTTGGGATTTTCTACTTTTTTTTTAAAATAATGGTAAAATCTCCTTCTGTAAATGAGTTTAACAAAATATCTCTGAGTGTATCCACTGCTTCTGCAGAATGCAAGTTGCAACTGAAGGTTTTTCTCTCTGTATTTTTGCAAACAAACAATGTGGTTGTCAGAGAACCTAATCAGTATTTGAGCTGACAAACAACCAAACAAAAAAGGTATTTAGCAGGGCCTCTGATTTCCCTAATGACAGAATATACCCATCAAGGAAACTCAGTAGCAGCTGCTCCATTGTGTTAAAGATTTGAAGATGTCTTCGTTTTGAAAAAGTTTGGAGGGTTTTCTTTACTTTCACCAGAGAATATGTAAAGAGGCAATTTTATTTCTTTTTGGTGTGGGAAGAGAGAAATCAGCTGATTAACCAACTTAATACTGCTTTCTGTGACTGTGTAGTGGGTTCTTCAGTTTCAAGACTAAATCTTGTGTGTCAGTTGTGATCAGATAATTGTTGATAACAAATACAACTCTCTCACTGGGCTCTCACATAGCATCCATCTGGAAAAACGCCAACATGCACCACATGGAAAAGAGGAGGATCCTCATCTGGCTGTGGGTGACTGTTTATTTCTTATACTGTTAACTCACATCCTCTTTGAATATTAATTACTTTATTCTAACTGTTTTTATAATTTAAGTTCATAGCATTGATTGCCATAGTGTGATGAGGCTTCCAGAGAGTTCCCATGAAATATGTGCAATATTGCTTGGTTGGGTGAACATTTAGATCTGGTTTTCCCTTGAGGTGGAAAACTGATCTTGTGCTAAACAAGATAGATATTGATAAGAACACTGATATTGAGTCCAGCTGAAATCAATGTTTTCTCATAACTGATTACATAATTCTTTGAGGAACATCTAAAGGAATTCAGTAATAAAAATGTGAAGACTTGAATCATCTGGGTAAAGAGGAAGAGTAGAGAGAAGTAGTGAATTGTAAAATCAGAGTGAATGATTTAAACAAGAGAGGGAATCCAGGACAAGACAAATGTAGTCAATAGAACTGCAGCAGGGGAAGCAGCAGGAGTGATAAGGAGAATGAAACAACAGATGAGAACGGCTTCAGTGAGAGGCAGCTGTGTTGGAAGTAATAAGAATAAAAATCCCAGGCAAAATCTGGTAGTTTGACTGGGGCAGAAGAGCATTCCTGTCTGTCATAGCCTTCATCCTGGAATTTTACACAGTGTTCTAATTGTCTTGTCTTTACTGCTTCCATGTATAATGGAGACATGAACAGAGCCTTGAGACATCTTTTCACTCCTATTTCAAACTGGCAGCAGTATCTCATATCCAAGAGAATCAGAGTCTTCAGAGAAACCTGGGGGGATGATGCCTGCAATGACAGCATCACTTTAACCAGAAAAAAAAAGACAACAGGGTTTCTGTGTTGCATCGCAAGGCACAGTTTTCAGATTGTGAAATTTGTAATTCATTGGCAGAATTAGATAACCTTATATTAAACTCGTGATGGTGGCTTGCTATATTCTGAATTTCTCTGAAATGAAAGGCTGGATTCTTAGTTATAATCTGTGCAGGCAGGATGTCTGCAGCACTGGTGGCACTTATGAATATTTGGAGGAGAAACGGGAGTGCTGTTCACCAAACAAGGTACTTGACCACTCAGCCGCAAGTGCTGACGATTCCTTATGACACTTTTACCCGTCAAGAAGAGTGTAAGTAGGATTCATGCATCTTGGATGTGTATCATTTAGAATATTTCACACTTTGTGAGTGTTCTGAGCTTTAGAGAGAAGAAAAGAAGCAGCATTTGTTTGCTGGCATAGGATGCATCTTCACAAGAGGAGCTTTGTGAGTGTACATGTCTACCTGTTCTTTTTTGAAGTACTTCACTGCTGCTTTTCAGTGTTTGGTGTTTCGCTGGTGACCTGGAGGCACTTAGCTCCTCGATGAAGCATTGTCTACCACCAACAGCTCAAAGGACTCAAATTCATGGTTTCAGTAAGAGTTCAGCTGTGAAACAATAAGGCTCAGGCACAGGCATGTCAAGGCAGGTGACTTCCTCACCATTTCAGTCTTCCTGAATTCCTGTTTGCAGCTATCAGTGCCACTGCTTCTCTCTTCATCTGGCATATGTTCCAAGAAAGCAATCTATATATGTGTATATATTACATAAATAGAGGTACAAATCTCCTAGAGAGTTATAAAAAAAATATTTAGTATTTATAATAGGAATCCTCAGGACTGGACTGAGTTCACAAGTCTGCTTGAGTGATAGAAAATTCAGTGATCATAATGAGGTCATAATTTCCCTAAAACAGTGGCTACATTGTCAAGTCTTGTTTGTTTACATCTAGTCAGAAAGTTAGGGTCAATATTTATAAGAATCTAGGGCCCACCCACATCTGTTTTTTCAAATCTGACCAAAATGGTTGAAGTAACACATTTGGGAAGTTTGACAGTTTTTGATTTATCGACATCCCCATCAGTAAGAAAGTGTGAGTTCATCTATGAACTCATTACTATACCCTGAAGTGGACACAAAATCTATTTCATCTTATTTCTAGAATGCTGAATCTAAATTAATTTGTCTTAATTGAGACACTTTTTTGCATTTAATATTTGAGAATAGGATTAATTCACAGCCATCTGTTATCTTATCTTGCCTCGGTTAATGATAGGCCCAGCAGTTTGGGGAAATGAAATGAACAGGCACAGGGGTCACTGTCATTATCTGGATCATTTCATGTGATGCAAATTAAATCAGGTATATCATGGCAACTAAGACTGCCTGTAGTTCATTTAGTGAAGGCTCTTGCATTGATCAGTTTTAATTTTAGCTCAAAAAGCTCATATTTCTGTCTTCAAGGCACTCTCTTTGGTACTAGTCATGTGCAAAGGGTAGCAGGAGGTGTGGTAGCTACTTCCTTTTGTCCCTTCTTGATGCTTCAGACAGTTCTTGCATGCTTGGGGTTTGGTAGGAAAAGAAGCATATGGATGGTGGGTGTTCTGAAGGGAAACAACATTCCCAGCTACGCAAATATTGTTATGAACTGCAATTGTGCAACCTGTTCACATTTATAACTGGAATTGGTATCCAGGAAGGTGATTTTATTTTGAAGAGGGAGCAGGAGTGCTCAAAGCACAGCAACACAGGGATGACATTAAGGATGTTAAATATATTGAGTTTAGAAACTGACAATTACAATGTAAATTTTGCTTGTCAATCTGCAAACATTCCAGTGACCCAGTTACATTGCACTGTTTATTTTCCATTTATTGTCATATTTAGAGGCATTTCTCACTTGTTTGGCCTCTAATGTATAGATTTCCTTACAAAAAAAAACCTAAACATAAGATTTTGACTTTCAGCACCTTGGTGATGAAAAGGAATCCCAGAGCCAGCACAAAGCACTGCCAGAGCTGATAAATACCCTTCAGCAGTGATGAAAATTGGGCTCTGACATGATTCTGGCATAGGCAGAAACTTTCAGACAATGTTGCTGTTATTATTTTGCTCATGAGGAGAAGCTTTTACTATAAGACTAAATCACTTATCAGGTGTTTAATTAAAACTTCAGTGCTTTTCAGGTTAAAATCTCCTCTGCTTAACAGAGATGGGAACTGAAAAGTGAAGTGACTTAATCAGTGCACTGTGGCAAGTCTTCAGCGGTTCTTGGACCTGCATGCAGGAATTCTGCTTTCCAGTCTCATCTGGTTCATATCTTCCATCTCTCTGACTGTAGCTGTAGCAGTTCTACCAGCATTATCCCTGCATTCCACCTGTGTTTTCCAGGATCAGCTCTAGTTGTGGATGTTTCAATAATGTCTTCACTTTTTATTGGCATTCTCTGCAAACGGGCTGCGCAAGTATTTTGATGTTCTCTTTCCTTGACTAAGTAATTTAAGGCTATGCTAAGTTTATTAATATTTTTATTACTATTTTGCTAATGCACTATCTTGTGTATTTGGTAGTAAGCAGTTTCCCATCTGTGGCTGAATGATAGAAGCTAAAGCTGATATGGATTTTCTATTTTCCATCACCCCATATCATTTGTAAACTCTTTAGTTCTGTAAAAGATCTGCTTTAAATAAATAAATGTATCCTGACTAATCCTCTTTGAATAAGTGGAAAGCATTTAATCCCATGATTCTGTAAATCCAGGGTAGCTGTCAAATTGTGTGTTCATTTTTCTGCATTATCTAAATCTGTTTGTATCAGATCTTTCATTGACAACAACAGTTTGTTATTTGGATTAAACACCTCTCGTGCTCTATAACCTTTCATTTAAGAGTCATTTGCATCCCTTTTTTGGCTACTGCTTCAATCTGTATTTTAACAGTTCTTTAGGAATATTTGCTGCTAAATATTCACACTGCTTTTAAAACTGCCTATTTTTTTTTTCAAATTCCTAACAATTTCTCAAGATTTGAAATTCAAGCTATTTTTATTTGTGTCACCCAGAGGCTGAATTCGTTTATCAGTTTTCAATTTAAGAAAATAAAAATAGATGACTCATGAACTTCATTTCAAAATTTTTAAAAGTGGTTCATTAATTGAACAGCAGCTGGGGGGGAAAACTAATCAGCTCATTTCAACTGCAATAGCTCATTATCATTTTGTCTGATGAAATCTTTGGAGGCTGGTTTCATGGGAAATGGGTCCTTCATACAGTCGCCCCTGAACTGTCTGAAAAAAGGTCAGTTGCCCCCATACAGTAATTAAAACTCATGTCAGGACATGCGCTTCCATTTTTTAATTGCTAGGGATAGAAGCCCTCTTGTTTTTTGACATTAAGGAAATGTTTGGGTTCCTCCTGTTCTTCAGAAGAATTTCAATGGCTTGCACTGATGGGCAGTGATTTCTGAAAACAGAGTAAATATGACATGAAAATTCACATCCAAGTAGCTGTAACATTTCTTTCCACTGGTAAATCTCTTGCCACAGGGATATGAAGGATTGCATCTCTGTTTTAGCTTGTGCTGTCCTGACTTGGGCATGACTTTAGTTTGGGAACCACAGAAGTTTTGGAGATGATACATAGAATTTAGGGATCAATGCTACCTCCTGAACTTTTTAGTGCTGACACCATGGCTGTAGGACAGACTTTCTTTTTAAATATGTTTCCCAATAAATTAATGTAGATTCATAAATGTACAGAAGAGATGGAGAGCCAAGACTGGTGGATTCTCTTCCCTGTTCTTGTTCAATCTGGGGCAAACTTTTGCCTCATTTTGAGACTGTTAAAATTAAACTTTCCTCCAATGAGTGTTGTGTTAAACATATTTTTTGGAAATTGCTTTGAAACAGCTACATGAGATGTATGAGAGATGTATATAACTGTAATAGCCATCATTTTAGTATTGGATTTATAATGATTTTCCCAGTGATGAACATTGCAGTAGAGCAAAAAAACTGTAACTTTTAGAAATTAAAGTGTTTTAATATTAAAATTTCCAAGCATACTTTTAAATATTTCTACTAAATGAAGAAAAATCTTATTATTCAACTATAGCTTTTGACACTTAATAACAGCATAATTATAAATAGAAAAGTAAAGTCCTTTTTTTCATTATGTTGTAAACTAAATAAATTTATAAAACAAGGTATAAGTAAGTGACTGATTCCATGGTTTCTCGAGTCTGTTATCTGTTCATGCAGTTCTTCTCGTTTGAACTGTGCACACCAGCATAACATTATTTAGGTCATTGATAACTGATAGAAATTCAAAATCTCCAACACACTTCTTAGACATGCTACTTAGCCAAGTACTCATTTTTGTGAATTAAATTCATTGTGCATCTGCTGCAAAGCCATTGAGGAAATATCTTATATGAATTTTGTAATTAAAAATTGCAAGCACTGAAACAACTGGAAAACACTGAAAACCAAATATTTTGTTTGCACTTCCACACTGGGACACACTTTCAATAAGGAAACTAAGATTGGCTATAAAACTAAATTCCAGTTAAGTTTGTTTAACTCCAGTTAGGATATGAAAATATTTTTCTAGACTATTTTCACAATAAATACTGGATTTCTTCCAAAAGAAAATCTGTATTCAGATTAACAGCATTGCTTGCAAGTGAATAACTTTCTTCAGGAAAAATTATGTAAAAGTAATTCCTTTCTAACTTTTCTTTTACACTGGGTATGGGAGTGTAGTGGAATATCTGGGTATCTGCTTATGTAACCACACTGTGTACATGTCTTCTGTATATAAAAGTTCGTGGTAAAGCCAGCACAAGATTAAAAACTTGGAAAAGTTCCTTATGATTCTCAAAACTTGTAATTTCAATTTAATAACAAAACAAAATTTTCACGGCAGCTTTTATTTTTGCCTTGTCCAATGGGTTGTATTTTCTAGTTTCTCTCTGCCACCATGAGGGCAAAAATTTACTTTCCCTGGACAAGTTGCTAACTTAACCTCACTAAAGAACAGAAAAGTTGTCAGGATTTGGTATCCTTCATAAAAACATGCTAAAACTCTGAGATGCATCAGTAGCATGGTTAAATCAAGAGCCTCTGGTGAAGGTTCTTGTCCTGGTTTCCATCTGGCTTCTCAGTGCTTGAGAGGAAGATAAAGACTCCTAAATCTTCTGTTGGAAGCCTCTCACAGGAAGAATGAGGTGGTTTATCCTGTGCAAACAATCCCCATTAACTCAGCCCCAAGCCCAAGCAGTACATTCTGTTTACATTTAAGATACCATCTCCTACATGGTAAATACAAACTGAGGAGCACTCCTGGAGCACAGCATTTGGGAACTATTGAAGTCTTTATGTACACACAAATATGTTTGCCTGATATAATGTGGGGTTTAGCCTCTCTTGCTGCTTAGCCAGACTCACCAGGTTATAGAGGCATTTTCACAAACATTTTGGTAATGAATGACTTGCTATGGTTTTTGAAGATATGTGATCTTATCCCACAAACAAATAACTGAGGTCTGTGTATTCACCATAGGAAGGAAATTGGTATTAAACTGTGTGAAGATGAACTAGAACTCAGGGGTGTTGCACAATAAATCATTACCGTTATAGTAAATAAATTGTCACATGTACTATGAGTTTAAGTAATTTGTTGCCATTGATGCACAGTTTCACTGTTGCCCTGCTTTGCAGTGAAGTGCTTTTTCCACCTTCCTCCTTAAAACTCTAATTTGTCTCTGCGCTTCTATTGCAGCTCTGGAGCTGTGTCTGGTTTACTTTAATTGTGCTCTTCAAAAAGAAGCTTTGAGCTTTTTCTAATAATTGTATTTTGTGCTAATGCTGGTGACATGAAAAACAAGCTTGAAAAGAGTATATAGTAATATATAAGTAAACAGGAATTTTTCAGTGACTTCCTTGGCATAATAAGTCAGGGAGTTTAATGTGAATTTAGTTCTCCCCTTGTAATTACCTTAATGGTGGATAATTCCTGTCTGGGAAAGTCACATTAGAATCAGTTTCATACTTTGATCAAGCAAGTTTTATGGGCATGATTACTAAAAAGTGAAAAGATCATATTTCAAAATCCTCAAGGAAGTCTTGTATCCCATGGCACTATTTGTGCAACTAAAAGCCATTGGAACTGATCTCTTTTGCACACAGGAATGTGGCTAACCTAGCTAATTTTTTATTGCAGGTTCAGTGAAAATTAGAAGGTATAATCAAATACTGTGCTTTCCCCTATGTACTGTATTAGTTAAATATAACCTTTTCAGAATTGGAGAATATATTTAGTACAGGCATTATGTATTTTGTAGTATTGCCTTGGAAGCCCTTAGTAACAAATTGGTAATGGTCACAGGAAGAATAAAGTGGCTTAAAGTGTTCTGTTTATTCAGTAAATACGTATGAATTCAGTAAAGATTTCTGAAAATACTGTAAACTTCTTTGAAGTTTTTATTTTTGCTACCCATGGTTTAAAACACCTCTCTCTTAAATGCATGCCAGATTTCCAGAGTAAGGTGTCTGTAATGGCTATTTATAAAGAGTGCAGCTTCTTCTACATCAAATGCCATCATGAATCACTCCACCAATGCCACCCCTTTATTTCAAACAAGAAAGATGCTCATCTAAATGCTGCTGAGGTCAAGACACCTGAAGGGAAGCATCTGATGAAATGATGCAAGTGTGCCCAAAGCTGTGTTCTCATGGAATTTCTAGAGCAGACCAAACCTGAAGTTTTTTTGGTTTAAATTTGTGTAATATTCTAGTTTTGTTTTCACATGGCTGTGTTTTTCAATAAGCTGTTTTCAGCACTGCATTTACCTGGAGCATTAGAGTAGTTAGTGTGATTGGTGCTCCCAGTTTCAGCTTTATGTTGTTGGCACCCATTCCTGGGGACTGGCCCTAACTGTGGCTCTGCAGCACAGACCCCCAGGTGTGGCCTTTCCCAGTGCCAGCACAGCCCCACTGCACCCATGGAACCCCTGCACTCTGGATCTGTGCAGTAAAAATGACAGTGGCAAGTGTGGAGCAGTGACTCAGGGCAGTGTGGTGGCTCATTGAGGTGCTCCACTGGATAGAACGACCTGGAAGGAAATGGCAGTTTTGTCCTGGGGAAGATGTTCAGAAAAAATCCCTGGACTTCAGTTCCATCCCTGTTTTTCACTATTCCATTTTCTTTGCTGGGAATTTGTGCAAAGGATACCTTCTTCCCCTGCTTTGAAGCTCAGGGCTGTGTGCAGGCCCTGGACATTGCCTGGCCGTGGGCAGCAGTGTGGGAGTTGTGTCAAACACATCACAGGAGCTCCCCAAGGTCTTGGGTGAATTCCCCAAGGAAAACCTGTGATATAAAGGATTTCATGGATGCAAAAAAACAATCCCCAACTACCACACCTGCCTGGTTAAGCAGTTAACTGCGAGTTTTAAGGATGTTTGCATGTCCAATGCTCTCCGTATTTAAGTGTTGGTTTAATTTTTATCAGCAGCCTTTGGTGGCCAAATCCATCCCACACAACCATCAAATGCCTATTTTGAGCCAAAGTGATATTTTTGTGAAATTCTTTTAGTGATGATAGACAGGAAAGATACACTCCACAGAGCAGCTCCCAGCAGCTTCACCAAGTACTGAGTTGAATGGATGTCTCTCATTCTTGTCAGTTTGCTTTCCCACAACAAATCAGAAACTGTGCTTTTTTAATTAGAAATTTCTACATCCAGTCCTTAGATTTTGTACAGATGAAATTTTGCCAAAGCAGAGGGAGAATGTACATTTCTGTATTTTAAATAAAAATTCAGTGGGTATCATTTTGATGACAGATGAATGCCCTACACTCTCTCCAAAAATCTGAAAGTTAAACAAGTTGTAAGTAAAAAAAAAAAACGTAATTTATAATTGTTATTCCAGGGAGGGGGAAGGAGGGGAGGAAGAACAGCAAGATCTAGAATTAAAGAAAATATTCAATCTTTATCTGGTATCATAATCACAAAAAATTGATATTTTATGGAGAAAAATCCTCATGCTGTTTAGTTGGGAATTAAATTTTGCTTGATATTTATGGGGGGTTTTTTTCTTGTAATTTACTTTTTCATTGTTTTATTTTAAATGACATTAAAAGCATCTAATCTTCTACATTGAAATAAAATTCATAATTAATAATCTAAATAAATATTTTGTTTTCAATTCTGAGAATTACAGTCTGATCATCCCCTTTAATGAATTAGACCCCTTTGAGGATGGAGCTTGTCATTAACACACATCATCAGCTGATGCATTTTAATAATACATAGAGTTGGAAGAGAGAGGAAGTGTGAGCTACTGAAGCTTGCAAAACCAATCCTCTAAAGCTTTCATGTTTTATTTGAGCATATGTTTTGGAAGTGGTGGTGTTGACACTGGTGGCACTAATCTCCTCTTTATCTTGTTTTGATTAAAAGGATATTTGAATATTATTTTTTGCAAACTTTTATCTAGCCTCAAAGGGGTTCCCTTGTAGCAGCTACAGAGAAATGGCTATAATAAACACATTCTATGATACACTTACATCACACATTATAGCCACTGCTGGGGTACTCCAAGAATGCAAAATACTCCTGAAAAAACCAAATTAGCTTGCTTTCAATGCCAAGCGTGTGAAAATGTCAAATTATGCTCTATCTTTTTTATTTGTATGTTTGTTTTGCATACCAAGCTGTGTGAATTGCTTCAGCTGTATGAAGGAAACTGCATTTGATTATTCAATAATTTAGTTAGTAATATATGTGGTTAGGACACAAAAGGTTACAGCAGTTTTATGACAGATATTTTTATCTTTTATAAAAGCACACATCCCCTTTTCTTTACATCTCTTTTACCACCTGTCAGACAGCTGGGTTAACATTCTATTGGGATATTATTTATTTGCACCTTAAGTGATATTAACAGTACAAAACTTAATTTTCAAAATACGCAACAAAAATATTTTTTATCATTTTGCTTTACAGAATGTGGAGTTGTGTATAAATGTCCCATGGACTGTGAGCACGGTGCCGATCCTCACATTCTTAGTCACTGCAGGACAACTTAGAGGGAAATGGTTCATACTTTGATAAAATATCACAGTCAGGGCAGACCCCTGTGTTCTGCTGTCCTTTTGCCATTTCTTGATTCTAAAGCAAAGAGTAAGGAGTGCACAGGAGATCACCTTGTCTGTGTGTTTGTGGATGGCAAAGCCCCTGATTCCTGAGGTGCTGGATCAAACCTCAGGTCTCCATTTCAACATTCAGCAATATTAGCATGTTGCTTCTCCTCTTTTCCCTGTGGATGTGTTTATAAATAATAGTGAGTGGTTTAAAAGTTTGCATTTCACAGACCCCATGCTGTTTATTTGATTCTTAAATACGGATTAAAGTGTCTAATTTTAGGTTTTAAATTGCATATACACTTTTAATTGAGAGAAATGGGATTCATAGCTGGTCAGTAAAACTAGATCACAAGCCATTTTAATTATCCAGAGCAGAAACACATCCCCACCTAAAGCCTGCAGTATGGATTTGTTAATACTGAGTCTCATTGCTCAAGGAAAGAATAGAATCACATGGTGTAATATGGTGAAATTATTGGTTGCAATTTGTTTTATTTTCCATCCTCTCACCCTTGTAGTTCTGTGATTTTTCAAATAATTTGTATTTCATCAGAATTACTATTTTTTATTTCTTCTTCCAAAGCTGCACATGACTCTCCTGTTAGTCATCTGGTTTTTCACAGATGGGACCTGCTTTCTGTTCTTTAACCACTCAGGACTCACAGAGAGTGATTCTGTGATTCCACTGGCTGATGTTCTCTGCATTTGGCACTTCCACAAAACCCTTCCTCTTTGAGAAGTTCAAAGTGCATGTGGTCTTTTCTGGTTTTTGCTCTTTTTGGAAAGCTCTGTCTGGGGAATGGCTGCTGGTTCCATTCAGGTATTCAGGTCACATATGTTGCTGAGCTTCTCTCTGTGTACACAGTGGTCATGCAACTTCTCTTTGCAGAATGTTGCCTCCAACTCTCCAGCTTTTGTGCTTGCTGCTCTGTTTCCTGGATTAATTCCACTGGCAGAATGTTTGGTTGTTCTGGTTCTCTACAATGTTCTGTTTGTTATGTTGCTGTAGTTGTGCTCCTCCTCAACCTGCACGTCCTCAGAGTCAAAGCTCACATGAGCTTGCTTTGGAGTTTCAAAGACTGGAAGAAAATGGTCAGCTTTTTGGCTTCAATATATTTATGTTCCTCCTCCTTTTGTACATCAGAGGACTCCTGTTCCTCAGTAGAAAGTGCATTCTGAGACTCTGAACACGTTGTCCTGCTCCTGGTTGTTCAGGGCTTTTTAATAGATTATTCTGAAGAACAAGCCCACCAAGTGTTCAGGTCAACTTCGGTGTTCAGATTGTTGCTGCTCAGTGCATGGTACTTCATGGTCTGCTTTGTAAGGGCAGTGTCAGTGCTCACAATCTTCTGCTGTTTCTAGTAGGATTTTTTATAGTAATGTCACTCAAAAGCAAAGAATTTAGGGTTGCTGATCCCAAAAAGCAGTGTTCGCCTATTGGGAGGGTGTAGTGGCACATTCCAAACTGATGTGCAGAAGGAATTTTGAATGCATGGTGGTTGCAAATACTTTTGTTCACTCCTCAACTCAGATCTCTACATCTTAACAAGCAATGCCTTGGAATTACACATTCATGTCCTCTCACTGAGTGGTCCTTGATTTCATCATCTGTGTAGCAAAGACCACGTCAGTCTTTAAGAACCTGTGTGTCATGAGACCCAGTAGGGACTCCCATGTTAAATATCAACAGTGCTGCCTTCCCTGAAAGCAGCAAACCCAGCAGTTGGTTAAATTTCCAGACAAGCTGCAGTCCTGAAGACGTTCCCTCTCTTCTTTATTGACTGTTGTCACTGGTAACTCCTTGCTCCACATGCTGCCTTTGTTCAGACTCTCAAACACAGCACAGAGAAGGAGCAGAATAAACACACTTGGTTTGATGGAGATGGTGACAGAGAGAAGAGAGTTTAAGGATAAGTTAATTTTCAAGTACTTTAGTATGATTAAAAATTAGTTCACATTAAAATAAGAGTGATGACTACTGACTGAATTTCACAGGCTTTCTAGGAGATTATACCAAGAGTCTTTCCAGTAGTCTCTATCATATTGGTAGAGTTGATGCCTATAAAGCATTCAAAAGTCATATTGATGAGTGTTTGTTAGAAAAAGGGTTTATTTAGATTGATAGAATCTCTTATAATAGCATTCATAACAAAATCCTTAGTATTGCAGAGCGATGCCTTGGCTTCTCAAAGCTTCTTTATGGAAAGTTCTGTTGTTGGGTATTTATCCTTTTGACATGAAAGATTTTGCTGGTATCTTGGAGCAGCCATTTTACAGCTTACTTATCTACCCCTCAAAGGTGCAGTTAAAATATTTGCTGTTCCTGCAATACTTCTCTTCACAAAAAATTGCCATTCTTGGAAATTACCAGATCCTTGAAATGTCTGACTGAATCCAACCTAAATTTTGACCTAATAAAACTTTTTCTTTTTATTTTTTTCCTTTTAGTTGATGTACACAAATTAGGTATTTTAGAGAACACAGATATGGTTTAGATCAGTCATAAAACCCAGTGAAGCAACCTGGAAGAAAACAGAAGTGATAGATGGTTTTCTGGCTTCTATTCAAAACTCTTGTTATGTTGTGGAGTACTTACTATGAATGCTTGGCAACAAAAAGGCAGAGATCCTATAATATACAAATACTTAAAAGCCTGCACCCAGAGACAAGAGAATGAAAAAAGAGGTGGTTTTATACACGTAGTCCCTGCTGTCTCCTTCACCTCTCCTGGGAAGTAGTTATGACATAATAGGATTTGAAGGTTACTCTTCAAATTTCTTTTCACCTTCAAGTGAGTAACCCATGTCATGCATCGCAGAAAAGCTGTCCTCTTGACATCTAGTGATGCAAAAATGGCTTGAAATGAGTCTTGCTGCTAGAAAGAATTGGAAATCAGACTTGCAAAAGTAAAAACTTAATTCTGTCTGCCTTTTCTTGTTTAAATTTTCAAGCCATCATGCAGGTTAAGAAAAAACTGAGTTTAAATACATGTGTATAACAGAACAAAATAGCTTTGAAGGACTCTAGTTTAAAGTTTAGTTGGCTGAAAATCAGTTGTGTCTTTCCTTCTTTGCATCATTAAGTTGTTTTCTTGCTGGGAAGCAAGAATAATCTGTTGTTTCAAAAATATTATTTAATCTCATCGGTTAAATTGCTCGATTAATATTACAAGTAAATATTGTGGAGGGTGTTGTCCTATAATTGCTTGCCAGAACCTTTTTCAGACTCTGAAAAGATAATTAGGCTGGGAAATATGACTGTTTGAAATATTTAAGAACAAATATGTACGTGGACAAAGGTGTTTCCTAGAAAGAATTATTAATCTGACAAAATGTGTTTTAAGACAGTAGTAGCTGATTTTTTGGTACAGTTCTTTCCAGCACGAATTTGTATTATAATTGCAATTAATTGCTTAAAATGCAATTTTAAATTAACCAAAGATGAACCTGATGCATTTCCTTTTTATTCTCTGTTGTCCCTTTTCAAATCGTATTTATGTAAATCAATAGCAGCCATCCTCTTTTCATCTAGTTAGCACAGCAGTACACTAACTCTGTAATTTACTGATTTTAATACCAGCTATTTCTCCCTGGATATTGGTCCATGGGCATAGAATTCTTTGAAAAAGTAGCAATAATGAAAGAAATTAACAATATGAATTTTACATCAATAATTTCCTCACTAGTCCTCTAATAGCTGTAAAACAACTGAAATGCATTATCTTCTGTAATTTCTTATACCTTTCTTTCCCTCATAATAAAGGGTCCTTTACTCTCAGAAGTCTTTTCACTAACAGATAATTGCAGACCCTGGTTAGTCTTCTTTAGGCTGAGCTCTGGTCTTTTGTTGGAGTATGGGAATTTCAGATCAAATCTCTTCTGATTCTTGTTTGCCCCTCTCTTTTGGGAGCTAATACAGGGTAGAGACATCCAGAACTGCAATTGCTGATAGATTCAGAGGGGGTAAAATAACCGAAAAGAATGTTTGAGAAGCATTTAATCCACCCTGTATGTCCTGTTTAGATCTGGCATGAATCCGCCACCACGGATCCACCTCTCAGGAAGGATCCGACCAAGGTGGCGGATTCATAAATAACATAAATTCCAATAAAACTCCTTTCCTGAATAAATTAGTGAAGAGGACTTGAAGACTAGACAGTCCTGATGTTTGCTGATAACCAAAACACAGCAAAGCCTGTAGTTCAAAGCTAGTGATAGTGATGACCTGAAGTGTGGAAAGCTCATGGAGATAATCAGCCTGCAGAAAGTAATAGAAGCTTTTAAAGACTGTAACTTGAACTGGAGAGGATCTGTGAGCAGTTGTATCTTTTATTGCAAAGTAAACAGGCTTTTATATTATCACAAAATCTTTTGGCCACACCAAAACAGAGTTACATTTCTACTTTAGTGTTTATTTAAATAATGAGCAATAATGAGTCTATTTTAGTTCCAGTTTTAGAGTGCTCTCCAAGAAGAAACAAAATCCAATAAATAAATCTTAGTCTTTTTCGGTGGTTTATTTAATGCTCTGAAAACTGCCCTTAATTGTAAAGCAATCAAAAGTTTTCACTGTATTTCCACGCAGGAGCTAAAAATTCTGACAAAAATAAGAGGGGTGCTCGGTTTTGGATAGAATTGCATCTCTCTTCCATCTCAACATCACTAAAACCAGCTATGGGAATGAAGCCAAATTCTTACCAATCCATCTGAACTATTGCAAAAATCCAAGGACAAATTTATTTTATTTTGTAGTGGCAAATACTTTCCCCTCATAATTTTGTGGGAGTGTTTTTTCTCCCTACAAGGAATAAATTGCACATTCTGGAAATAAGTTAGTCATTCTGAAGTTCAGAATTCATGAAGCTGTTCCAGCAGAGAATGGATATGGAATTGCAGCAAAATCTCAAGGTCACTGGGAATATTCTTTGGGGTATTCTTATGTGGCTTATCTGTGCTCACATGCCTAATTTTTTTTTCAGTGCAAAGAATAGCCACTTGCAGAGAATGGAAGCCTTAGCCCGGCCCTGTGCCATCCCTTATTCAAGTTCTTTTATACTCCTCTTTTTAAAGAAGCTGTCAAGTTCTTTTCTGAAGCTGACAGGAAAGGCCAAATCTGCAGTACAGGAAGAGAGGCAAAAAAGAAACTTTTTGTGTTGATGTTTTACTAAGTGAGCTAAGGAGAATTTTAGAATCATGTAATTTACTCTGGAGGCATTTACTGTACATAGCTATAGTGATGGTAATTTCTTTCATTGTGGAAGTGAAAAGATAACCATCAATCAGTTGTCAATTGGTCAATTGCAGAAGTGATGAAAAGAAACTGGTAGGAACAATCACTTCTGTGGCTACCTAGACTATTTGGGGTTTTAAGGAAAATACGGGAACTGGAGTCTGAGGAAAAGGAGTGAGGTTGAAACATAAAAATAATCGGTGCAGAGGTAAGGGCATCTCCTATAAACACTGTATTTATTTTCTTTTGTGCAGAGTATAAGTGCTGCAAAAATAGACAAAGCAGAGTTTACACTGAGGGGCCTCTGCACTGAGTGTGGTGAAAGCTGGAGATGTGATGTGGTGCAAGTACAGGGACTGTTTAAATGGAGGTTTGAAAATGGAAGAATTTTTTGTAAAAAACTAGCAGGCAGCTGAATTATTTCAAATATTTTTATATGCCCAGCAGGAACTGCAGTTATAAGTTTATGTGTGAAGGAAAATATGATTTGTGTTGTTACAGAATGAGAGAGGCATTATTACATATAAGTTGCAAAGTGTTGTAAGAAATACTGTGAGGCCAGGTATGGGGCTGTTTTTACGTATATAACATGGAAGTTGCTTTTAAAATGAGCCTCATGGCTCAGACTGGCATGAACGCTGTGCATTTAACAGTTATTTAAGCAGTGTGAAAGGCAAGTGTTTCATTATGTATGCATATTGCAGGGGGGGTGAGCTTAGGACAGAACTAGGAAAAAGATTAAATTCATTTATTTATGAAAAGAGTTCAAACATTATCGATACGGGGTGGTTTATGCTGTGGTGTTTTGTTTTGGATTTTCTTCCCCCCTTCTGTGGTAGGTAATAAAAAGGATTACAGGCCCTCCAGAAGGATGAGATATCATCAGTTTGTAATCCAGCCCATGGTTTCCTAGATACCGTATTGTCTATTCTGTTCCGCTATGTGAAAAATGTTGAATATCAACAATGGGTTTCAGNAAAAAAAAAAAAAAAAACCTACAGCTTTGGACAAAAGTCTATAGCCAGTGCATTCGTAACTCCCCATGCACAAGAGCTGACTGTGGCTCTGGGAAGACATTTTACTCATTTGATTTCTTTTTTCTTGTAGTCTTCTTATCCCGTTCTCAGGTGTTTACCACCTATTAGAATTTTACCTGTATGGGTCCTGTGCTTGAGAAAGTCCCAGGACTTGTCAGCTGCATAGGCCTCATAAAAGACAGCTCTGTTCAGGGTTTGAAAGGTAAGATTTTGCCGAAGTCCTCTGCTGTCTGTGCTTTAAGGTGCTAACTTTATTGGCCTAGTTCTGAAACTTTGCAGCTTATCACTCATTTGGAGCTTGTGGAGAGGGGGACAGGTTTCAGCTTAACAGGGAAAATAACCATTCTTGGAGTGATGGCTGGTGGGGTTAGAGGGGGGATGGAATTAAGTGGAATTTCCTCTTATAGAAACCGAATTATAACTAACTACTGAAAGTGAGGAGTGTGGTACCTGCACAGTGAGGTGTGTGAGAGCAGCTACTCTGTAAATAAGTATCCTTCAAAGACAGGAGAACAGTAGAGGGGAAAGTGTTTGACCTGTGGGCAGGATATTTCCAGAGCATGGGTAGCACAGGGAATTGCATGGTTTGGAACTGCTTTGCCATGAGCACTAAATTGTTTACTTTCTTTTCTTTCTTTCTTTCTTTCCTTTCTCGTTCTTTTTTACTTTGGTCTCAGAACTGTCTTAATGTTTTGTGGAAATGCTATTGGGGGTGCTGTTTGTTTGAAATAAAGTGGGCGGAGAACAATTGAGGGTAAATAAGATTCATGATCAGAAGGATTCTGTCATTAGTCAAATTTCTGAAAGAATTTGTGGTTTTTCCTCTGCAGATAAGTTTTTCCTAGGTTTATTAAAGCAATTCAGCAGTAAGCGAAAGACCTTACAAGAGTAAGAATTTACAGAAGTATGAGCTGTGGTGAACTAGATTAGATGCACAGTAAATACTTATTTGTGAACTTAAAAATGTCTGTTAAATGTTAAATATACGCATTTTATGTTAAAATATTTCTACCTTTTTAAATGCAAATTATTTTCTATATATGTGTTAATATTTGGATCTTTTCAGCACATAAATTTGTGAATTAATTTATTTTCTTGGAAAAACAACTTTATGGGCAAATACTTTTACTGTAAATGTGAGAGGAATTTTTCTGTAATGGAGAAATGGAAGTTTTGAACTGCTTTATTCATTTTAATATAAGTAATACACTGATATTGTGGTTAGGGACCAACTTCCAGAAATCCTCCGGGCATTTTCTTGTCTCAGTGGAAGATTTTTGCGGAAGCTATGCCAGCTTTTAAAACGCTCTCTTTGCCCTGCTGCAGTGTGAATGTTTTTCCCATCCCCCTTTTAACCCAGGAATTAGAAGAAAGTACAGATGATGCTTGCTTAACCCTGCATTTAGTGCCAAGCAGTGATGTGCTCCCTATGAAACCATTTCTGACCCTCTGCTTGCAGTGGTGAGCCTGAATTTTTCCCCTTCCTTGCCCATCATTGTCGGTCAATTATGGGATGGAACTGAACCAGAAAATCTGGTACAGTCTGGCAATTAGTACAAAGGGTTTCCAGTCTAGTGTGAAGACAGAGATGCAAGAGCCCCAGCAGCTAGAGAAATAGTTTTGATTGGCCATGGACATTGCCTTTTAGTGCTGCTTGGTTACTTTCTAAAGATACTGGCTCTTCTACCCTACAGGTCTTCTCCTTAAAGTACTGCATTACGGGCCTACTTTTTATAAGTCTTTTGGGAAGTGGGGGGGGGTCTTCTTTTTTTAGCTCTAGCTTCTCCCATTTGCAGACTGTCATTTTAACCCATCAAACAGACACATTTTGACTTGTACAACAAAGAAGCAAGTTATCAACATTCACAGAAACTGACATTTTTAATTCAGGCTTCATTATGTCTTCAGTTTATGACAGTGAGCTACAAAGACATTTAAAGTTTTTTTTTTCTTTTTTTCATTTTAAATTCAGCACTGGGATGTTTATCTTTCTTTTAATGCTCATATTTCCCTTTCTACCTTTATTCTTTAGTAATATATAATTAGCATTATCAAAACCATCAGCTATTATCCACTATGACTTTTGACCTTTGTTTTTATCTAGCTAACATTTTCCAAAATAAATTGCTACACAAATTCTGTT
This sequence comes from Drymodes brunneopygia, assembly GCA_013400955.1. NCBI lineage: Eukaryota > Metazoa > Chordata > Aves > Passeriformes > Petroicidae > Drymodes > Drymodes brunneopygia. Next base: position 780,119 of record VZTZ01035666.1, on the reverse strand, counting down.
TATATTACAGTAAAATGGAATTTGTTAAGCTCCCTAATAGTCATCATAAAAATATCTCTTTTGATATTATTAAGATTTAATGAATGATTATGAACTTTTAAAATATCCAGTATTGTAAGATAAGAATTAATAATAAAATAAAAATTGTAATTGAAAAATAACATACAGAAGTCAGGCATTCTCAAGGCTTAGCACTGAGCCTGTAGCTGATATTTCCTGCTATCCTGAGAGCAAGCAAAAATCTGATATAAGTTAAGCTGAAGTTTACAAGAAGAGCCAGTTATGCCCGATAAAATTTTAGACTATTATTTCCAGGAAAGCTGGTATCTTTGCTGAGTATATGAAGACAGGACTCATTCAAACCTTGTTCAAAATGCAGTATAATTAGATAGCACTGCAAGCAGTTGACAAAGTAATAGGAACATCAAGCATTCAACCATAGCCATAGTGTTTTGTTTGTGAGAGTTTGTGTTTTCCTGCGAGTCAGCAGTTTCTGGTTTATGCTTGGATAACTGTGTATTTGGGATGTTGTCTTTTGTAGCTGGAAAAAAGTAAATGCGCGACCTAATCTTCGTGTGCGTGCATGAAATATTACAAATACACACCCCAAGTTGCTATTGTCATTTTTCCTTCATTCTGTCAGCCTCTGCACAGTGGTACTATGGGAATCCCTGAAGGTGGCTTTAGGCACATGATGGCAGAATATTCCATTCAGCAGTTCAATACTCCCTGGCTGTATTAATGGCAAGAAATGCAGGAGCAGGGACTGTAAATGTGATGATAAGATTAACCCATTGCCCACTTCTATCAGGTACCTCTTGTTTTTGTATTTATCACTCATCTTTCCCAGCTGACTGATGGCTGTCACTCAACAGCTTTCTTTGGCTGGAAAGAGTTTTCTTTAAAGATGTCATCAGTGTGTTGAATTCCATAATAGGTCATTTGCACGGGAAGTCTACATAGAACAACCAATTAGTGGCTTCTCTTGTAGATCTTTTGATAGCATATATGGGAAATGATGTGATGGTGTTGTTTATTGCAGCAGGAAGATGAGGTACAGTGTAGGTCACAATCTAATTTGATTACCCAGGAACACCTTCACCAAGGATGCACTGTTGATGTTTTAGACAGGAACGGTGTAGAAAAATTATCCAGATACCAATATCTGCCAATTTTGTTTGTTTACCAGAGGAACAAAAAAAATGGTAACTTACATTCAAGTGCAGGAGAAAAGAAAACTATGACTGATTTTGGCTTGGTCTAAAGAATTGGTGTAAAAAGGCTCAAGAGCAATTTAAATTTTTTACCACTTGTGGTTCAAGAGATTCCCAGAAATTGCGCTCAACAGTACACACCCCAGATCCACTTTAGTTAATTTTTTTCATTGTTTTATTTCCCTCTGTGTTCAGTGACCAAGAAAATTTGGCATTGAACAGGGACTACCCCATCTTCATTTGCAGCTCTTCAGTTGCGTATTATGGCTTTCAGGTTAAGTACTCACACAAACAGGGTTGAGCTGTGAGCTTTGCCAGTGAATCAGTGACAGAATGTTTAACTGTGAAGTGATTTTCAAGGAGATAAAGATCTGTCCCTAGCTTTCAGCACTTTGCTACCAAGGAGAATTTTAGTTCTGTGCCAGGATTCTCCTCTCTCCCTCCACATGTGTTTTCCAAACACTGCTATACCTATTAAGTATTTACCAATAATTAAAGTTTCAAAGTGCCATTTTTCATATGAAAAAACTGAGACAGAGAAGGGATGAGTGGCAACACTACCCCTGGGTGTGGGTTGCTGCTTTGGCAGTGTGTTTGGGGTTTATGAAAGATCTCCCCTGTCAATGCATTGCAACAGCTTTTTTTAGTGGTGACTCTCATAACTGTTTTCTGGATTTCATGGCCTTTTTAGATTGCCCTTCAGCTTGTCAGAACAGCTCTCTCCACAAAATGAATTTTGGACAAACTCTTCACTGCAGGGTCCATTCTTACTGCCATCAGTATCACAGTGCTGTCATTTCAGGAGGATCATGATCAGAACTTAATGCTTCACCCCCAGCAACGCCCCAGCCCTTGAGCCCTGTTGGTTGATGTTCTGTCACGTTATTGAAGAAGTTTGGCTCAGTTGTTGGTTTTACTGCTCTTCTAGAAAATCAAGCAGCATGTTAGTAGCTCTGAGATGGAAGGTAACTGTGTGCTGTAAATAAAGTCATGGGAATAACATACAAGTACCATAGATCATATATAGGTATTAAATAATATCTACAGCATCAGAAAACATCTGTTCCTGACATCTGTTTTTTGAGGTAGTGAGATCTTTTTCTTGGAGGGAAAAAAGCATAAAACCAAAACAAACAAATAGTAATAAAAAAGACAAACCCACCATCACCACAAAGGTCAGGAGTGTGTGCAAATTGACTCTGCCAGCTTTTGCACTGCACTCAGAGCCACTCTCAGCTCTGACATGCTGAGGACCTCCTGGTCTCTAGCTGCTCAGATTTTGGGCATATTGCTTTTGTCCCTGCTCAGTGGGTAAAGGTATCTGGGAACAGACTGCTGGGTCTTTTGATCTGGAAAATGAGTTGGAGTAAGGGTACTAATAGAAAATCATAGAGGTTTGTAATACAGAAGAGAAATGAGGTCCAGCCCCTTGCCTGAACCATTATCTACCAGCTTGCCTGCTCCTGGAAATGTTTCCTTTGCATGACAGGTCCTCCTCATCCCTTCTACTCACCCTCTTCCTCAGGGTGGGAAAAGCAGCTGAAAAACCTCACTGTAAGAGTTTTTTAGACTTATTACAGGGTTTTATGCTCCCAGTTCCCATTGATTTTCAATTCAATTTTCACTTAGATGAAATTCAATAGGAATAAAATACCTAATTCCTTTATGCCATTGAGAGCCTTCTGTCCTGGGTCTTATGGTAGGCTGTGGAATGAGTGAGCATTGGCTGTTAGTGGGATGTGACAAGCATTAAGAAATAAGAGATTGGATCAGCGTATTTCATGGAACTTTATACAAATCTAAGCAATTGGCATTTCATATAAAATAGAAGGGGAAAAATTACTAGTAAAGACATGGTGATAGCAGTTTCTCAAAGAACAGATCCCAAAGGCACAAGCAGAAACTGTGCTGTTGCAGGGGATGACAGGCTGTGTACTGAGACATCTTTTGTTAACACATGAGCCTTAGCCAAAGACTCAAAAAGGAATCAGATTTTTAATGACAAGCCTAAGGGACTATGATGAGCCTACAGAGATAGAATTGAAGTAATCAAGACACAAAAATGAGATATGACCAGAAAGTTGCATGAAACTGCACTGAATGAGAATTCAGAGCAGAAGGAAAACCAAGGTACAGGCTTGCTAGTCAGCAGAAGATGGTGATGGCAGTGACAAATGAGACTGAAGATGAAGGGGTACCTAATACCTGCAATACATAGTATTTTACTTTTTTCAAAGTCAGCTGTGAGGAGATGACTACTACAAATAATGTAAATTACAACAAAATACGGATCATTTGAAATTTTTTGTAAGTCATCTTCTAGTATCTCACATATTGCATGGACCCTCAGCTGATCCACTGATCACAGGCTGTGAAATAGTAAACAGCATGACCACCCAGAGTCCCTGGCAGACCTTTTCTTTGTCTATGATGAGTTATTCATGGAGATGTGAATTGTAGAGGTGGCCTCTTCCTCATTCCCATTTCACCCATTCCTAGAAGTTCTTAATAGTTCTTAAAATTTTTCTTTCCTGTTGGTGTTAGTTGCCCACTGATTGTTATTTCTTTCTGTTTCTTTCTGTAGTTTTCTTCTCAGTTTAGGTCTATGGATTTTCCCTTTCCAAATTGTTTAGTTCTTTAGCTTACTCAGTATAATAGTCCTTGCTGTTAGCCATCCCCTACTCATTAGAAATTTCCTCATGACAGTTTGTGAATCAAGGAGAGAGCTAAAAGGTGGTGCTGGTTTGCGTTACGTTGGCACTGACTAGAGAAAAGATAAAGTAACCTCAGGCTTCTGAGAGGTTCTGTGTGTCTGTAAAAGTAAATATGCTGATGAGGACTAAGGAGAGAATTCATTCCTGATCCATTCTACCAGTTACCTCACAGGCAGACACAGGTGCTTCAGCAAAACAGCACTTTTTATGCTTTCAATTTGTCTTTCATACCTTTTATAATGGGAAAAAAATCTCAAAGATGCTATTATTTCTCATTATTAAAATTCCATTTTCAAACAGTGATTTCTGTTTTGTTGGGGTTGGTTTTTTTGCAAAAAATGTTCAATAAGTTGTTTTAAAAAATTCAGAAACATTGTGCTAGAAGTGAAACTTTTCAGTTCCAAACTTACCAAAGCACTTCAAAATTTCCTTTTTCTTTCTTTGGAAGATTATTTAATTTATCAACTATAAATGCCAGGAGAGGTGTTAACTTTTCTGTGTTAAGACCCTAATTAGATTAAGTTGGATTGTACTTTTCATGTTCTCTCAAGCTAATTCCCATGATCACCATGCTTTAAAATCTTTACTGGGGGGTTTTGTTAGAGATGCATCACTTTACTGTTGTTATTCATCTGACAAGAAGAGTGGATTCAAATGTACCCTTCTTTCAAAGCTGTGTTTGTCACTGACCTCAGATGTTGAACCGAGAACAGAATTAGTTTCTAAGCACTGCACCGTGTGTGCAATGCCAAGAAAACTGGAGAGTTCTGACTGGCATCCTTCTAAGAGAAGTGATGTGAAAACCTTTTTGTCTACTGTGCTACATCCATCAGAGCCCAAAATACTTGGGTGTTGTTAAAAGACATAGAGATTCAAAACTGGCTATTGTCTCTCTAGTGAGGAGTTGTCAAGATGAAATGAAGGAGGCAGCACTGTGGAGAAAGAAATATTGGGATCTCGGTTTGAAAGAGGAGGTTATGCCTAGAGATGAGGAAACTTCCTTCTTTGATTTATGAGGAAAGTGAAAAGACGATGACTGGTTAGGTGGCAGTCTGTTGATGAAACCAGATTTTCAGGACAATAAAGCTGAGGACACTTAGCAGGACTGGCTGAAGAATCTTATGAGACTCGATGAGTAGTCCTTAACTATCCCATGAAATTCGGTTTAGATAAACATTGAAGTGGTGCATCTGGGAATAATCAAAACTTTGCAGATAAAATTACGGGCTTTCAGCTGTCTTACCGCCAAGGAATGAGATCTTGGGATGATGAAAGACAGGTCCACGAAAGAATCTGCTTAGTGGTTAGTGGTGTTCATTGAATATTATGAATAAATAGGAAGGGGATAGAAGATAAGTACAGAATATTTATGCCAGCATATAAATACATGGCACACCCACATCTTGCATATTGCCTGCCCCTACCCTTTCAAAAGCTTCACAAAAGGGCAACAAGGATGATCACAGGAACAGAGAGATTTCCATTAAAAAGAAGCTAAGCAAAGTAGACTCTTTGTATGGCTAGAAAAGGAGACTGTTGGGAGAGATGATGAAGGTATCTAGACTAAAGCACCGTACACAAAGAGGTTCCCTCACGCAGTTTGTGCACTGTCTTTGCCAGGACAAGAAATGAAGGCAAGATGACAGATGTGGCAGCCGGAAAAGAAGCAAAAGCAGATCTTTAAGCATAACATAATTAAGCAGCCACAGGGTACTGTCAGAGTTTAAAGTTTCTATGGGTTCAATGGAAGCTTGAACAAGTTCCCAAAAGCGAAATCCAAAGAGGTTAAAAATGCACATGCACCTTGTCTGGCTGGAGTAGTCTTTGAGACTCAGACTGGTGGAAGCTGGAAGAGTTTTGGAGGAAATGTTTCTTCTTCTGTCCTTCTCTAGGCACTCATTTCTGGCTGCTGATTGAGGCAGTGCCTGGCCAGAGGGATGCTTGGTCTCACCCAGCACAGCCATTTTATGTTCTTGTGTTACCAGGCGTTTATGTCCTGAGCTCACACTTTCTTTCCATATCTAAATGAAGGACAGGTCAGAAACTGAAGTGGAAGTAGCCTGGGAAAATAGTTTGAATGTTGAAATCTCTACATTCTTTTTGAGTAAATCTTCCTCTTTAGCTAAACTAAGAATGGGTCTGTCTACCAGAGCATTCCTACTTGGCAATCAGAGAGAAATACTGACAATCAGAGGAATGTTTTTAAAGCACTCGAGTTCAGATTAATACGATTTTTTAAAATGTAGGGAAATCCATGAAAAATTTATCAGTGTATAATAGCTGAACAATCTCTCCAGGAGACTTTAATTTCTGCTTCTAATCTTTTCATCTCAATCTGCTGGGTCAGCTTTGCACTTCTCCTTGTGTGCACAATGGGGAACAATGTTTAGCCGATGACAGAAATGCAGGATGGGGATTAAGTACCCCCCAAGCTTTCTGTATTTTAGTAATGGTGTTGAACATTCCCCAGTCCCTGGTTTTGCTCCCCTCCTACTCTTCCAATAAATTAACTCGTAAATCTGAAAATCAAGACATAGCTACACTAGGCAGGGAAAATATACCCTGCAAGTTTTCCTAAATACCCCTTTAGAAAAGGCTTAACTTTGATTATTGTAATTGATTAAGCCCCTGAGTGTCAGAATTCTGCGTTATACTCAGTATGTAGTCTGATGAGAAGATGGATTTGGCAGCAGTCTTAGGTGTCCTCACCTCACCACTCCCACCCACCTAATCCTTTCTTGTCTGTGGCCCAGGTTTGCTCCCTAGATAGAGCTTCAAAAATCAAGTTAATCTAAATATTTTCTGCTGTTAAAATGCCAGTTACACCATGAGCTTTATCTCTGTCTTCCCTTCCCCCTGTGACAGCACAATGTGTTGTGGGACTTTATGGTTAGAGAAAGTTGGGAAGTTTCTTTAAGGGCCAGTTTTCAGCCCAATCAACTCACAATATAACTGGGCACTGGTGCCAGCATGTGATGACAAAAGGTGGCCTTTTGCTAGGTGGTATCTCAGACCTGGGAAAGTTCAAGCCTAACATGAACTTGCACCTCCTGTGGTGCATTGCTTTTAGGGCTGCATGGTAAGCCAGAGTCTTGAGTCATCTAGGTAACAAGTAATTTAACAAACAGTCCTCAAAAGAAGTTGAAAATCAACTTAAACAAGGAATAAAAAGTAATAATATCCTTTTTCTTCAATCAGGAGCATGATTACTGACAGAAAATCTGTAAGATGCTCAAGGCATGAAAGGAACATTCAAAACAGATAAAGCCACAGCAGAAAAGCTGTGATTTTTTTGCACCTGTGCTTACCATGGATGGTGAGAATCCCATCCCAGAGTCATAATTTATTGAATACATTTTAGGATTTGCTTCAAATTGAAGTGTCCATAAATAGTTTAGAGAGTAAATGAACAAAAGAAGCTATAAAAACTCACCAGAAGTAGAGATATTCACTTGGAAATTCTAAAGAAATTCAGGAGAGAAACAGGTGATTGTGGTGTACAGCTTCTTTTCTCAAATAATTTTGATCCCAGGGACTGAAATCTGACTAATACAGCAGCAGATTTTAAAACGGCATTCAGGCAGATCCAGGAAGCTGCATCCCAGTAAACCTGACATCTGTGCTGGGAAAATGAGTAGAAATTATAACAAATAATAGAAATAGTGTAATCTGAATAATTACGGCATATTGCGAAGTTTTGTGTGTAAGTTTTAAAAGATAAGCCCTGGCCTAATTGTGTATTCAAATTCTCTGAGGATATCTACTAGTATGAGAACACAGGAGACCCAGCTGAGATCACCAGCTTGGGCGTTCAAAAGGGGTTTAACAAGGTTCATCCCCAAAAGCCTTTAAGAAAATAAAATATTCTGGGACAAAAAGGAAGATGCTCACATCAATAAATAACTAGTTGGCATAGAAAGCAGAGTACAGAAATAAATGGTCAGTGCTCACAGTAGAGGTAGGTCATCACTGAAAACCCTGTGGAGATCTGTGCTATTCAACATATTCATAAGTGATCTGAAAATATAAAAGTGAATAGTGAGGGAACAAAATCTGCTGATGGTACTAAGTTACTCAGAAAAGTTAAGAGAACCAGCTATGGTGTATTGAGAAAGATCTTATAATGCTGGCAATAATGGAAAAAAAAACACGTGAAATTCAGTGCAGACAAATGCACGCAGGAAAAATAACTCTATCTTTACATATAAAGTGATGGATTGGGAACTAACCATCACTTCTCAGAAATGAGATCTTGAAGTAAATGGATAGTTCTGCAAAACTGTCATGTCAAGAACAGTCGAACCAAAATTTTAAGAATAGAGAACAAAGTAAAAGCCATCATTACGACACTATATAAATCCATAGAACACCTACAGCTCGAATATTCTGTGCAGTACCAGCCTCCTCAGCCGAGAAAGAACAGAGTAAAGCCAGAAAAGTTTGAAAGACAGATGGCAAGAATGGTCACCATGACGGAATGGGTTCAAGGAGTATGACCTACGAAGCCAGGCTGAGAAAGTTGGAGCTGTTCAGCCTGGAGAAGACAAGATTGTGTGGAGACATCACAGCACCTTCCAGTATCTGAAGAGGCTACAGGGCAGCCAGGGACTCTTCATCAGGACCTGTAGTGACAGGACAAGGAGTTATGGATACAAATTGAAAGAAGGGAAATTTTGGTTAGATGTTAGGAAGAAATTTTTTATTGTGAGAGTGGTGAGACATTGGAACAGGTTGCTCAGGGAGGTTGTGGATGCCCCGGCCCTGGCAAGTGTTTAAAGATGGATTGGAAAAGGCCCTGAGTAACCTGGTCTAGTGGGAGGTATCCCTGCCCATGGCAGAGGGACTGGGACTAGATGATCTTTGAAGTCCATCCAAACCCCTTAACATTCTATGATTCTATGACCCAATGACAAGGACCAGCAAGCTGGACCAGTGTTGGGGCAGGTTGAGATAGCTCTGGATCTTGACCAGTTCCAAAGCTTGTTTTGCAGTATCAAAACAGATACATTAGCACAACTGAGGAGATAGTAAGTTTCCAGTATGCAAACAGGAATGAGGCAGAAATCCTAAAAGAAGTGCCTTGCTGAATCACAACATCAGAAAGTTAGAGGTACAAATCAGGTGCTGATGCTTAAGAAACCAAGAACACTGGAGTATTTAAAAAGCACTTTGTCCAGTTGAGTCTCATTAGATGCTTTAGGATGTTTCTGCAGTCAATGGAGAATAGAAGTCTTTCCATTTGGACCATGAAGACCACCTAAATTAGGATCCTATTCTGATATGGACTCCAAAGAACCCTCTCTGTCTCCATTAATTAGAAAGGTGATGGAGGTTAGATGGGTACCTAACACCCTGATAGGTCTGAGTGGCTGTAGCGTTCCTGGGGATGGGTCCATGGAAAGCAGCTGCTGTCACATTATGACTCCTGTTAATGCGTTTATGTAGAGAACAGAAAGCTTCAAATCCTGTCTAGAGGCTTTGCTCATGTCATATTTACATAACTGTGAGCAGGAGTTAAAGTTGTGGCCCCAGCACTGTAAAACTGGGTAGGGATGTTCTGAATCAGAGCTGTAATCAAACACCAGTTACCTCTGTCCCATACAGAAAGAACATCCTTGCATCTCAGCACATATTCCATACTTTAGGAGTTGCTCTTATGACAGCCTTATAAGCCACTGACATTCTCCAGATATGGCACACTCAGATTTATTTTCTGTCTGAGCACTGTAGCAGAAAACAGCCCATGATGAGACCTGTGGAGGTTACCTGGAGTTAAAGGTGTGGCAGCAACATCTCAAGCTGTGTTTCATTTTGAAACATTCACAAAAACAGTGTGAGTTCACAAAGTACTTCTACCCATAGTTTTAGGCTGTGTATTTTTCACAGGAGATTTAATTTTTCCAAGTTTTTCTAACTGAAACAGGAAACCTCTAGAATATAATGAGGGAATTCTTTCTCTCCTAAATCTCCAAATATGCTGACATAGGGCGGCAGCAATTTATTTGGAAATAAATTAAGTTTATTTTTGAGTAATGTTTGCCTCCTTTCTTTTCCGTTTTTTAAGGTTGTGTTCCTTCAGTTGCTTCATTTTCTCTCACCACTGTATTTTATTTTTGATAGTTTTACTGTCCTTTTTCCTTCAGTCCTTTTCCTACACCACAATCCTTCCTAAGGAGAAAATGAGGGTGAGAGAAGCTGGAGATCCGGGCAGACTTTTGAACCATGAAATTTGAGTGTTTAATTTAGTACAGACAATTTTGCCAATTTTAGTAGCTATGCTCTTTTTGAATACTTCTTACACCTTTGATACTATTTCTGAATTGGGAGCATAAAAATGTAAAATTTAATATTTAAAATTCCAATAGAAAGAAAAAATAGATGTAAATAATGTTTCAAGGCGTGTATAACTTGCCAACCACACTCAGGCTGATTCCTCCTTTCTGCAGCAATTCAAATAGAATGTAACAATTTTTCATGGTCAGTATTACTGTAGAAACTTACAACCAGTCTTTGTTTCTTGGTCATATTTGGAGACTTTGGGGTGGTTTTTTAGTACCTCAGAAATGGCAATGAAAAACATTGAATTTAGAGAAATTAGTCTGGGTTTACTATTGAGAAAGTAAATGAACCCTTACCTGATTTACTAAAGAACAAATAACTTCTTGTTAGCAGAGTTTTAGACCTTTTTTCCCTGTCTGATGTTGCACACCTTGACTGGAACTTGCCCATTTTTTGTATCTGAAGGAGAGGAAAACACTCAAATGAAGAAAAATATCTCTTAGCCATGCATTAACATCTGTGATGGATTATTTGAGTATCAAAGAATTTTGTTTATAGTTCTTTGAATTATAATCCAATTGTTTCAGTACCTGTTTTAAAGTAGCTGAAAATTATTATGTAAAATTCATGCATGGTGTCTTTTTAATAAACAACAGCAAAAATCATTCAAATAAATGAAGCAATCAGCTCTGAACACTTGAATTTTCTTTAAAAAAAAAGTTAAGTTGGTCTTAACTCAGATTTTGAAGACACTATAATAAAGAATTATTGGAGGAAATATTGCTTTTACTGTTTTCAGATAATGCTTAATGTTGTTGCAAATTATAAAATTTAATTAGCTATATAAATGCCAGAGGAACAAATAATGTGCTATTGTCTTGATATCTTTCCAGAAATTAGTCTTTTAAAACAAATTTGCCATATTAATCATCTAAAAATATTTTTGATCACTGAATTAATAGTTTGCAGCCTGTTTTCAGGTATTCATTGCCATAGGTGATTGCCTCTTAATTACTACATGGGCGCTTTCTATTCACTCTTATTAATTCATGTTTTCTGGCACAGTCCCAAAAGGCAGCCTTGCCCTATATCTTCTAATTACTTCTATAATTGAATTTGCCCACTTTTTCTAACCTATTTTTTAAACTGACTGTGTTTGTTCATGGTTTATTGTGTCTTTTTTGTGTCAGTTCTCTGCAAGCAGAATGTACATTGATTCTTTCCTCGTTTCTCATTAATTTTCAAGAGCTTTGCTGCATGTCTGTTTTTTCAGCCTGTCAGACCTATTGCTAGACCAAAAAAAGATTCTTATTATTAAAGGTTAGGTAAAATAGACTGAAGTTAATTAATTCATTAGTAACTCTGAGCCAATTACTGAAGCCTTCTCTTATTTATATACTTGTTAACAAGACAGAGATGAGAAAGGCCTATTATAGGCACATGTCCTTCAGAAGTTGGGCAAACCCTCTGGAGCATATGCATTTAGTTCCACCAAAGAAAAAGAATTGATTCCAAAATGAAGACTTGAAGATCTAACTGGAAAAGTCTTCATAAGCTGGTGGACCTTCTTGTGGCCATCCAAATGTTGTTTTGGATTCTACGTTTTGATCACAAGGAATAAGTTTTAGTGATCGGCTTTACAAGCTGCACACATAAGGTTTCAAAATAAATATATTGACTTGCCAACTTCCCTATTATTTCTTGGGATGTTTGGGAAGAGTTGAACTAAAAGAAATTACCTATGCATATCTATGCAATTAAGAGGGGAGTTGCTGATTTTTACTTCAGACAATTTCCTTGTCTTGATAAATGTAATGAGAAATGTAGCTGGGAAGAAACCCCATCAATTTTTGGTAAATGCTCTGCAGGTTATGAACCTTACATGAGAGCTGAAGTCATGCAGAAGCTACAGACCTATAAATAAAATAGGGAAGGTACCCAGTAGATCACTGATCAATGTCAGATGTTTACTTTAATGACATCAATGCATGTTTTAAGCATAGTATTCAAAAACTGACCTTACATTTTTTGAGGCTGAAGCATGGCAAAACACTGTTCTCTCATGCTGAATTCAGTGTCAGTTTTTTTAAGGCTTGCTCATACTTTATTGTGGGGGAGAAAACCTTTGGGGTTTTGTTTTCTTGTAGTTCAACAACTTGATCAAAGATCATTAGAATTAGAAATCACTTTGTCAAGTGTCTTGCAAGCATGGTCTGATATCCAGACTTGGAGGGAAATTATGCTAAGATTGAGCAATAATATATGAGCTTTTTAAGCAAATAGACAAAACATACATTTAGAAGTGTCTTTCAACTGGTTTATAAAATATAAATCCAAATAAAATTAAACAGGAAGAAAAAGGTGTTAGAACCACTGGGGAGCAGAAAGCTTGGCCTAGCCTAGTCAATTATGTTTTTAAGGAAAATTGGTCTGTAGCTCTAGGTTTAAAATCCTAAAGAAGGGCAGTTACTGAATTCTCTGGAAGTCCTACTCCCGTGCCAGGAGCAACCATAGATTAAAATCTTCAACTACTACCATAGGAATTATTCTCCAAACCACAGTTATTTCTAACTTGGGAGAAAACAGGAAGCAGAGAAATGAAAGCACCAAACAGCACAGGGTCCTCAGCTGAGCCTGGTCACTGGGACAAGGTCTGGGTACCATCACCGTGCTGTGCCAAAATATCTGCTTGCTCTGCATCCCCCTGGGACACACACACACAGAGCTTCCTCACTCCTCCTTGCATGCCATAGAGCTCACTGCAGAATTAGGGTATTTATTATTCAATCTTGCTCATTCACTCCCTTTCCAAAATTAGTTAGGAAATAACTGGCTGATTGAAACTGCTGATATCTCGATCAGATCATTATTATTTCTGGTATGAAATAAATAAGTAATTAATTATGGAAGTGCTTGGGCTGCTCTGTGGTTAAAATAGCTGTGAGATTTGCACTTAAAACAGGCATTTGCTGCTTGATTTTGTGTGAATTACATGATGTGGGCTTGCCAAATTTATGTCATTCATTTTTGGAATGGAAAGTTACTGGTTTTGAGAAGTTTCAAATGTATCTTTTGATTTATTTTAGTTACTGGCAGTTATCTTTAAGATTGGGTGTGAATTATAGATTTCAGATACTTGGATCCTTCCAGCAGAAACAGTGCAAACAGGTTTTTGAGAATTTAATAAAAATAGAGTGGTACATTTAGAAAGTTTAGAAGTGTAATGAAATGAAATAAAAGAGTTTCCCTTAACAGTTCATTTTATAACTAATGAATTCATCAGAATGAGTCCTGTTACATGTAACAGCATTGAAGTAACTTTTGCCACTATAAAGTGCATGCTATGATAAATCAGTCACTCAGCTGCCCTCCATGATAACAATATTTTCAGTTTTGGAAGACCTGAAGGCTTCTGTCACCTCTGTTTGGACAGACCCTCTAACAGTCAATGAGATTTTAAGAAAATGAGAGATGTGCCTCAGTATCATCACTTGTGTTATCAGAACCAGGGTGACTTGGGCATGTTGTAATTCAGGCTGTTCATCACAGTAAGTTACACTACAAGTTACTACACTTTGATAGTGTAGATTGACAGTGAGAATACCATCAAACTAAAATAACAGAGATTGTGGTGATTACTCCATGCAGCACTGTGGACAAGACAGTAACACCTTTTTTATTTCTTACAGAGCAATGCAACATAATTCTTAAATGATAAGAACAGCAGTAAAAAAAAAAAAAAGGAAGGGTTTTCTGTCTGAAAACTTCCTCGTTTATCACTTTTTTGCAGTTCTTGCATGTTTTATAAATTTATCTCTATCCTTTACTTCTGTACATGTTATGCTGCATTTGACTCTACTCCTGTCATATACACTGAATTGAAAAATTCACTGTTAGCTATTTCCTTTCACAGTTATTCTTGCTCTGCTTTACTCTGAGTACTCTCTAGCATGTCTTGAAAATATTCCTCTGCCTGCCGTCCTTATCTCACTTCATGTGAATGCATTTCAGCTCCTGCACCAGCCACTGGAGCACTTTTTGCTTAATTCTATATCCTTTCAGTAACTTCATGTAGTCATCAAGGAGCTTGTAAAGAGTATTGACTTGTAGGAGCATGCTTGTTTCCTCTGACTCTTCCTTTAATTCATTATTGGTTCTACTTTGTAGAACAGGCTGTGACCACAGGGAATGAATGGGCTCGGCTGGAGCTGTAAATCATAACCATCATTTACACACAGGGAAGCTGAGATTCCATGACTTTCCATATGTGACAAGGGAGGAGCGTGGCAGAGTCAGCAGCACAGCACCCATTGCCTGTTGTATAATCCTGGGCTTTTAATGTTGGACTGCCCTTTTAGTCTGTTCTAACACACATTTAATATGGAGATATTAAAACACATGCATATTGTTGTAGTGAGTAAAATCTTGTAGCTCTCAGTGGAGTTTAAAAACCTTTTCTAGAGGAAACACTTTAAAGTCTTTTCTGTTACTTTTCATTAAATTAGAACTTAAATAACATTGGTTAGTATCTTGGTTATTAGAACTTTTCCTGTATATCAGAGGCTTATCTGTAAATGAATCACCTGATTGAGTAAAAGACAATGTCAACAACATTGATCAACCACATTCCTGCTTAAAACCATGAAATACCCCCTCCTCTAGCACCTGAAGCACAGCTTTAGGAAACTTATTTCCTAGTTTTATTTCCCACAGCAGCAAGCTCAAGCACTGAGTCTTGCAAAACAAGGAGCAGTTTCTGCATCAAGATGTATTCCATAAACTGTTTCTTAGCTGATACTTGATTATCTTCTTAAGTAAGCTCAAATGTTTTAAGAAATACATTTCCTCTTACTTTAATCCTGAAGAGGAGAGAGGCTGAGGAGCACTTGTCTTTTACTTTGAGTTTCAGTGTTAGTTCCCAAGGCAAGAAGCTACATGGAATCTATTGATCTTTTAAATCAGGTCTTCCTGGTTAGTTTGTAGGAACAGGTAAGATATTAGTTAATAATAAAGAGAGAAATATATACCTGCAAGTAGAAAATAATCTTTTTCTGAACACAAAGTTTTAGTC
Organism: Drymodes brunneopygia; assembly: GCA_013400955.1. NCBI lineage: Eukaryota > Metazoa > Chordata > Aves > Passeriformes > Petroicidae > Drymodes > Drymodes brunneopygia. The sequence continues at coordinate 764,841 of VZTZ01035666.1, read as the reverse complement.
GAAAACATCAGCCCAGTACTGATCACATACACTTCAGGGAGACAGGATCAATCCTTGTGCTCATAGCCTCTGTTTCAGGACACCTAGAGGTGTAATTGTGCTCCTGATAGGTATCCAAACTGCCAACACAAAACAAAAATGAGTGGTTATTATCTGCATGTTGACATTATGTATTTTACATCTACAGTAAGTGCCACCACTCAAATGCCAAACCTGTGCTTAACATCGTGCCAAAAGGCCTCCTGGCTGATAAACCTTGACAGTACATTGTTCTCTTGTCAAGGGGCATTACCTTAGCAATTCAGCAAAAATTTTTCTTCATTTGGACAGTGCATCTTTCAGACATTCCCTTCTTCTATTGATTTGTTTTCTCCTGTCCCTTTCTCCTTCTTTTGTTTTCTTATCATAGCTTCAGGTTATTAAGTGCAAAGTATTGATGGGAATGGGTGGTTTTGGTCGATGGAGAGCTAATGCATCCCTAATCCCACCATTGTTATAGAGTTATGCTTTACTCTGGTTCCTGATGGGGGAAAAGGTGCAAAGCTCTTGATCCTAGTTTTATTTGTCACAAACCCATCCATCAATCAAGCACAAGCATGTCTGAATGCTGAATGACATGTGGGTCTCAGCTGAAAAAATTCGATAACACTGTATTGTCAGGTTGCTCACTCTTTTTTTTTCGATAAGAAATACATTTGACTGAAATAGATAAGCATACAACTACTAAAGACTTGAAGAGAGAGAGTGACATACATGACACCAAAGGTTTTCGATCTTTGGTATTAATGATACTTATGAGTAAATAAAATGGAAAAAAAAGCTCTAGACATGCAACATGCTTAAATCCTGTGGGGTTTTTTATTAAGTTGGGGTTTCAGGTTTTGAGTCTGGACATATATTGTAGTCTGCCGCCTAGGTCCAGATGCTTATAGAATCTATGACTGAATTTCTGTTTTTAAAAAATTATATTGGTTAATATAGCAGACATTCATGAATAGAACATTATTTTAATATACATTGAGAACCTATGCATTTATTATTTCACAATCAGGATGAGGACGCCTAAGTATGTATGTGTAAGAAGTACCCTTTTATGATTTCAAAACATGAACAGCAGTAAATTTTAGTACATATACATAGATATTTTATACCGTGCAAGTAAGTATGCATGTCATTTTTAAAATGTCCCTTTAAAATGCATTTGTATTCTCAGATATGGTTTTGGAATCTCTTTATACCAGTGATTGTGTGAAATACACTAATACATTGCTGAAAGCTTATCCCCTTATTTATATACAATTTTCTATTCATACTCACTTAAATAATTGCATCTAGAAGCTGTTAAAATGTTACAATTTTCCATCTATACACTGTAACTCTGAGAAAAGTAATCACCGGATCAGAACAATTTACAAAATGCATTTTATTTTCTTGCCATAGAAGCAGACACTTTAGAATGGAGAACACATTAAATGACCTAAAAAATCCATCAACAAAGGTAACAAAAAGACAACCCAAATCAGAGGCTCTAAGACAAACATGATGTAGCCTCAAGTACTGACACACTCTATGAGTAAGCCATTTTTTCTCTGCTCTGTGACTAGGGGCTACAAAACTGCAAAAATCAATGTGGGAGTGCTTTGGGTTTGCTGGGTAAATTACATGTGCTTGGCTGCTCTATTGTATCTGGCCCATATTCTACACCAGATACTTTTAGATGGAACTGTCACATAATACATATACTCAATATTGATTTTTGTCGATTTAACAGAGCTTGAACTGAACTCCATGGTAAGCAAGGAAAAACTTAAGAAGTGCAGCTCCTCAAAATTGGGATGAACATGTTAATATAGAAATATTATTGGATGTGTCTGGGAATGTCCTGGCCCAGTTTTAATTTGGTGTCGGCAAAATCAGTACTGAGTAGTTGAAAACTGTTGGCATTAAATATTTGTTGGTTTATCTTCAAATTATTTATTTTTGTGTAATTTTTAAATGTTTATGCTAAGACCAAGCAAAGATGGAAAGTTCTAAAGATTTTCAAATTACATTCTATCGTCTGAATACCAGATGATGCCAGATGAAACCCAGAACACCTCTGTTAGCACTAAAGAGCACTTTAAAGTCTCTGTACATCTCATGAACAAATTATTTTAGATTAAATTTAGTGCACGCAGTGAAGTCTGTATCTCAGAGCAGGACACCTAAGTCAACATTTAGATATGGGAATAAGAGGTCTCATTTCAAGTTGCATATAACTTCAAATAAAAAAAAAATACACTGATTCAGTTGTTTAAATGTGAAACATGGAAAATCTGGCTGCCTTTGAAAATCTCCATGTTAGCTATCAAATATGAGGTGATCAAGTGAGAACAGTTTGCAAGGTTTAGGTCCCAGGCTGGTGTGACAGGATTGGTTAGACTCCCTAACAAGACTGAAGAAGGCTAATATTTTCTCAGGGGAAAGAGGGGAAAGAAAAGATATTTGTAACTTTAAAAAGTAAATTAAGATTGCAAACATTGGTTTGTTTCCATTATACTTGTGAACAGTGTATTACTAATGATATCTGTTTAAAGTAATCACATTTTTAAATACCAGTCTCCAGAGTAATTTGTAATCAAACAGTAGTTGCTGTAGCCCATAAAGAAGCATAGTTTAATTGCTTGAAAAGAGGATCCTTCTGGTTTCACATCCACCCACCAGCAGTGTCACTGAAGCCCTGTCTGCACTTCTAAAGTCATGCCTCAGCCTGTGTTTATCAGTATTGCTCATGACTCAGTTATACCCACAACGTGTGGGTCCTGTACTGAAGGACTTTTGGTCTCTGCTGCCATGAGGGATGCTGAAATTGTATTTAAAGGAAGGAGACAAAACAGGTCTTAAATTTTCAGGGAATGCTTTACATAACCAGCACTGCTCTGTGTCCCTCACCTCTCCCCTGACCTCCTGGGGCATGATCCTCATGGGGCTGCAGCTGCAGGGGGCTGAGACTCTTGAGCTGCTCCACTTGGTTCCACCTCTGGGCTCAGGGTGGGCAGTGTGTGGTCCCTGGCTCACCTGCACTCTGACAGACAGCCAGCGGGAGACATCCACACCTCAGAGCCCTACTTTCAAACTTTATAAATCTCTTGATGGTTTTTCTGTACTTAAAAAACTGTAGGACATGTTTTCAGCTGGTATTAATTGACATAATTCCAGTAATGTTCTTGCTAGGACAGCAGTTTCCACTAATGAATATCCAGCATTGTACCTCTGCCAGCAGTCAGATGTGGTAATCAGAGCAGCCAGCCTCTGAGAGTAAAGCAGAGCCTTGTCAGGGGGCCTCCACTTTAAAACTTTGTCTCTTGGTCTGTCAGTGCTTGATTTTATTATTCTAAGGGCATTTTGATAACCCCTCTGTGTTTGGGTCTTCATGGTGCGAAGGTCTGACTAAATAATGAGGGTACTTTCTCTTTTATCTTTAGAGGGAGGATTTACTTATTACTGCCAATAATATGGGTCAGATTTTCAAAGGTGTTTTAACTTCACCTCCATGTTTGTACTGCATAAACACTTGCAATTGCTTTTTTATCCAGTCATTTCTACGGATGAGCATTTACCATTATTTTGCTATGCAAGTGATGCTTGTGTGTGTATTCTTCTGTCTCGTTTCTATAGATAAACATACACAGGCACAAGTGGGTGTCATGCTTTTATGTGACATTTTACAGTGCAAAGTATTAAGTGGACAGGACACTAACACCATTTTGATTCTCAAGATATTTGATGGGCTTGTTTTGTACACTGAGGAGAAAAAAGAAAAGATTGTGAATTCAACCTTTTCCTTTTGCCATTCATGTTGTGCTCTGTCTTATGTGACAAGAGGCCATGAAGGATCTATGACCATGTGTGATATTCCCAATAAATGAAATGCCTCTCTATATTCTAACAGTGTCTGCTATATTACCTCGTGGTACTGATCCCCCCATTTCATGAAACATAAATTAATCATATGAAAATGGACTTTAACTTTGCTAAAACTGGTGTGGCTCTGTTCCTTAGACAATAAAAAGAAACTTATGGAAACAGCGGTTACTTACCTCCTTTTGAAAGAAAAATGCATGTAAACAGGGTTTCTTCAATGGGAAGGGCACTTTTCTGTTTCAGAGTTTGATCCTACTTATGTAATTTTAGCCATTTAGCACCGTGGCTTCTGAGTGCTGTCTGTGTGGGAGCTGGATGCCAGGGAAGCAAACACTCAGGCGTACCTTGGTAGCAGCTGTGCTGCATTTTCAGTTTACTCTTAGGTGCCACAATAGAGTCCCTGATGTTATACTTAGATGCAAATTAGCTCCTGAAGTGAATGGCAGTAACATTGTTGACACCCAGTATATATTAGAAGTCAGCACAAGTATCATGTTGGTCTATGTCTAGTGGACGTCCAGAACCACTCAAGAGGTTAAGGACATTGTTCATCAACTGGGAATGCAACTTGAGAAATGTAAAGCTAACGGTATTAGAAAGAAAGGGCAAAACACCATATGATTTGTCTGTTTAAGTGCCATATGGCATCTCTTTAAAATGTATAGTACTAGGGAAGAAAAGAGATTAGTGCAAAATGTAAGAGCTGCTTCATAAGGCCCTAAGGACCAGCAGTTCAAAATGCTGGAGTATCCAGACAGCCTCTCCTGCATCTTAAAGAATAAATGATGTCGAGCCACAGAAAATGATGCATGCAGTGCTTCTTGTTAGCCTGACACACGTCCCAGGGAGGGATGATCAGCACGGTGCTGCTGCAGGATTGCTCCATGTCTGTGTAGCTGTACAGCCACAGCTGCTGTGCAGCTCACAGCTCTGCTGGGTTAGCAGGTGTCAATCCCCTGCTGCAGTCCACAGCCCAGGTGACAAGCTGCAGGATCTCTCCAGTGGATTGTTACAAAGAAGGGTTACAGAGATCAATTACTGTTTTCTTAAACTGCATAAAACTAAATTCTAGCTGTTGTAGGTATGTGCTACTGCTTCACGTCTTCATTCTAGTTTGGTGGGAATTTATTTGTAATGAGAGTAATTGCTGCTCTTCTTCACTTGCAGCTCTGTTGTACCTTGTGCCATCGCTGCTCTCTGGGCAGATAAAATTCACCTGCAGTTGGGTTCTGCTCACCTGATCTCACAAGGAGGGGCACAGGACACAGTCCTTGCCTTGGGTCTCTCAAGAGTAGTGGGATTTCTCCTGATCAATCCCATGTCTGACACCTTCCTTGTGAGATGGGATAGCATGGCTAAGACACTTTCTAACTGTTCATTTCTGAGACAAGTTCTTCAAATTCCATTCCATCTTTATATCCTCATTTGGGAATATGTCAGGAGAGCAAGGAAACATAGGTTTGGTCTTTTGCAAATTTATACAGATTGGCTTTATTCTTGAGACAGTCAAGCCACTGCCATTCAACATTTCTTCAACTGAGTGGTCCCAGGTCTAGTCTGAGCAAAGTAAATAAATGCTGTTATATATTCATATGTATATGCTCAAATATATATTTTATACATTGATTTCATCTGAACCAACTGTACTGATTCAACTGAATTTACATCCATATGAATGTAAAGAAACAAAAAGTAGGTCCTGACAATAAATGTGACAAAAAGATTCTAGGAGAAGACCCCTGCTTAATTTCCTCACCTCAGTTAAATTACTTTTTAAGAACAAGAGGAGAATAATTGACTGGTTTGGATTTTTCAAACATCTCTGAAGTATTATATCATGAATTTTCTTGCAGTAATAAAAGAGTTATTTCTTCATTTATCACATGCAAAATTTTAGAGCTCCATTTATTAAATATGAAAATATATGTATATATTTGAGAAAGCTACAAATAAAAAATAAAATGCCAGTGAAAAAAATTATTAGTTTTTCTTAGCTGGTTTTGGATTTGATTCTGTGCCTTTTATTTTCACTAATTTGGCAATGTTCCTGCAAAGGAAAAGCACTCAAAAGGGGATCTTCAAAATGGTCCCTACAGCTGTAAAACTTCTGATATGAGATAAAAACTCATGGAGTGTTGTAAAGCATTAACAGAAGAGATGAAATTGTTCCATCAACCTGAAGCCTCTGAAAGCTATTCATTTTCCACTCTTTATTCTCATATAAGTCCTGGTAATGTCAACGAGAGCAACTTGCACTCTCAAAGCAAAAATCCACCCAAAGGCAACAACTCATAATGAAAGGGAGGAAAAAAAATTTAAAAAAAAAAAAAAAGGAACAAAAATTTTCCATCTTGAACGACAAAACCCTCAACTTCCCCACACACTTGGTTCAGACAATATTTTATTGGCTGTAAATTGTTTGCAATTGGAATGTTATTTTTTTTGAGGAAATAATCCAGAAAAACATTCCACCAAACTCATGATAATTTGATTGCACAGTCCATATTTGGAGCATATTAGCACATTCACTCCTGTGTACAAATATATAAACTGCCATCTCCCAAGCAGTGAGAAGAAAAGTGACAGAGGAGGTTCAGATGGGGGAGAAGGGAGAGAGTTGCCAATAAGGCCCAAGGCTTGCCAAAATCCTGTGAGTGAAGGAAAGGAAACAAAATGCAGAGAATAGACAAGGAGAATGAGTGGCTAATTACTGTACATCCCACTCAACTAAAAATGAAACACAGGCACAAGACATCAGAGAGGCACATATTGCATAGGCACATCCTGACAGCAATGACAAAACAGTGTAATCACAAACAGAAAACTAGGAACCTTTCCCTCTTTGTTGGCAGTGTTGGTTGAATGTATTCTAGCAGAGAGGCTGTTATTCCCCTGTCACTGCCCGTCCTTTCTCTTCCCCATGTGGAAAGAAATGGCTCAGGGAAAGTGTGACTCCAGATCCTGCAGATTCCTTGTGCCTGCAGCCTGCAGGGTCCCATTTATTTCCCATGAGGGGCAGTGCTTTCCCTGGCTCTCCTCAGCTCAGGTGACAGGTGTGTTGTGTGCTCACGCTGGGACGTGTGTAGGTTAAGTCTTGATACAAATTAACTGATAGAAATTTCGGCTGCTGAGAGATCCGTGCTTTTTGTCGTGATTTGCTGTGTCATTGGGAGCAGGTGGCACCCCTTGATGCTGAAGTTCATTGTGATTTTAAGATATAGCCACTGTCAGCTTTGTTAATCATTTGAGACCCCTTGGTCAAAGGCTTGTGATTTTTCAAAAATTTCAGCTGATGGTTACCATACATTCCTGTAATTCACCAGACTGATTTATTGTTTCATGTTGTAGTGAATATTAAGTAACTGGATACTTTATTATTTTAATTTAATTAAACCAAATATGGGCAAATGAAAGTATTCTGAAATATATGACTGTAACTCAAAGCTGGGGAATTGGAACACTGCAGGAAATTGCTGAAGCTCTTTTGTACATGCTCATCTCCCTCCTCTGGACACTTGGCTTGTACCTAGAGAAGTCTACGAAGTGGAGTGGTCTGTGCATAAGGACTTTGTTTTCACCTTTGTCTTATGGTGCTTATAGTCACAAGAATTGTCCATATAAAGCAAAAAAATCAAAACAGAGTAGATTTGATGAAGGAAGGAAAAGAACTGCATTTTATTTCTCAACAAATTCATAAGGGATGCATGTTGCCAGCTGAAACAGAAAGAAGGCACAGCTGGAGGCAATTAACCAGATAGTTGGATATGTACTGGCTGGGGAGATTTGCAAGACTCTCTGCAAATTGCTTCAGTCTCTGTCTGCTCTAAGTGGCCCAGCTCCTTGGTTGGCTGTAGATAGGCAAGGCTGCAGCAGTTCTGTGAGGACAAGGGAGCAGCCTCACACAGACTGATCCAACAGCAGTTGGTGCAAGCACAGCAGCTGCATCAAGCTAAGGAAGGTACTTTGTTAGGGACCTCTGGCTGTTTCAGTGCCTTGAGGGTGATGTGAGAGTGAAGCAAGAATCATTTGCCTCAGCAAGTAAATGTTTTAGCTGTCCTCCTTTTTTACAAAACACTGGTCAGAAACTGAATAAAGACAGATCTCTCCATATTTGGCCTCTTTCCCTGAGTGAAGCCAATGCCTTCTCAGTTCTCTTTGCGTTGGATGAAAACCAGTCCTCCACTTCTGAGGCTCACTCACTTCCAAAGAGAGCTTTGCCTTGTGCTCAGGGAGCAGCCCTTGTCTCCATCAGGGGTCTGTCCATAAGGTTCATTGCATTGGAGTGTGGTTTTCAGGAACAAATCCAGCCTGATGGCCCTCCACTATTGGAGAGCTTCCACAGTAGTTTTGTGGAGATGCCCAGTTCCAGTTGGAGGCAGTGACTGGTTTTGCATTCATGGACAATGGCAAGCCTAAAACAAAGTGGTGGGGCTGGGAAAGTGGATGGGTAACATCATTCTTTTAGTTGTGAGTCCATGAAGCACAGCCACCATCTCACCTGCAATATTTATGACTCATAGTTTATGTATACTGCTTATTTATTTCATTACTAAACTGTGTGTGTGTCTACATGAGATGAGGTGTTCTTCAGAATATTTTGGGGTGTTTTACTGAAGAACTACACATTTCTGCTGTAGAACACTGGGACTTAGGGAAGCTGTGCTCTGCAGCTAAAATAAGTGACTGCAAAATATAATTAATGTTATATAGGGCAGTTTTGGGCACTGATTTGCACTCAGTATTCTGCAGTGCTTCTAAGCTGAGGAACCTGTTACAGTGCTAAATTGTGTCTGTATTTAGGATGGAGGTTCCATCCCTTGTGGAGAAGGATGTGTGATTGTAGTTGTATTGCTGTTAGGCTGTGCTGGGTGAATAATCTGCAATTTGGGGTTTTTTAGGGGAAGCATGCTTGTGAATAATGCTTTCTATCAGCTCCATCTGGGTACAGCTGAGTATGCCTTGATTGTTTCCCAGTTGTATTGCAATGCAGCAGGTGCAGGCATGAGTGTGGAGAAAACTGCTTTAAGTGCTCCCTCAGTGGTATTGGGTACTGACAAACTCAGATCTGTTCACCAAATGCAGGCTATCCCAGAAAATGAGGCGAAAATTCTTAGTCCTCATGTCCATGTTTCTCAATTGTCTGAGAACAGAATAACCGAGAAGAAAATCTCTTGAAAATCTGAGGGAAAAGCTGAGTATTAATAATCTCATGACTCATAGAAGCTACCATGAGAAGAGAAAAGCTGGGTGATACAGAAGGGCTTCTTCCCAAGGATTAGTCTATCTTACGTGAAAATTTCCAAGGATCTCACTTAATAGTACTCACCTTTTCAATTGAAAGGATAATATTTAACAGTGAGGATATAAATAAGTAGAAGTGGCAGAAGTTTGGAATATGTTGTATGTAAAAAAGTTTCTTCAAAATTATTGGAAAATCACATTATGAAGAAATATTACCATTATATGTAGCTATGCTCAAAAGATACATTGTGTTTGGATCGAAGATCAAAAATAAATATGGGACATAAGGGTACAGCTGTATTCTATTATCCTTAAATTCCTACTTGTGTCTCCAAACTAAGGAAAACAAACCTTTTCAATGAAACAATGTTTTAATTTGGAAGATTTAGGACAAAAATAGAAGTATTTTTCCAATTTTACATAATAAGTAGGAATAATTTTTCATTTTGGTTTTAATGCACTTTCAAACAACAGTGTTGGTCACGAAAATAAGGCGTTAGCAACACTGAAATCTCTTTTAAAAAAACCAAAACAGTGGCATTGAGTTTCATTTTTACGGATTTGAATACAGAGCTCTGGGAAAAGGGAGCCTAGAAAAAGTAATGCAACACCAAATGCAATCCCTTGGCTGGATGGAGCTTTGGTTGGCTTCTGACTTGACAGGGGTTCAAGAAAAGAGGGCAGGGACTGTTAAGCTGCCTTTCAGTGCTGTAAGGAATTTATTTACTTTAACTAATGCTCTAAATTTGAGTTCACTCTTTTTCTTAATTTGACTTATATGTTCCAAATGCCTCAAGGTAGACACAGCTAACTTTTTATTCAAAATATGTAAAAATAATAAGTGTCCTGGTATTGTTTTCAACTGACAGACCATCTTGGTTTAGAATCATTTATGTTCCAGCAGCTGTTGGCAGGAGGAACACCAACTCACAAGATGAAACATGAGAGTAGAAGAAAAAGACAAAGTACTTTCTGAAGAAAGGCTTGGGAAAATGTTGCTTAATCAGTCAGTGCCTTTGTCATTCCAACAAGTAAATGTTTTTTGGAATGGGAACTTCCAATGGGGAGAAGCTGAGAAAAGGTAGTGACAGTAATCTCCTAAGCTGAATCAGCAACAGCCAGAGCAAGGAATGAGGGCAGCAGAGAAAATTATTAGGCAGAGGATTAAAAACAAACTGAGAAGTGGTATTTCCACATTTTCCATAATTCACCTGTGAAACTCATTGCCAGGGAATTCTGTTAATGCTTACATGATTAGAAAAGAGAAAAAAAAGGTGCAAATAAAGGAATAAAAAATTTTTCCAAATCCTATTAAAACATGTCTTAGACTCGGAAAGTTCCTGATCCTCAGGTGGCTGGACATGGGGTGAATATGGCAGGGAGCTGCTGCTTTCTGCTCACTCTGTCCTGCAGCTCTACTCTACTCTTACATTGACCTGTCCTGTTGAAGGAGGATGCAGGACTGGATGCAGCCATGGTGCCACCACTCTTCTGGTATCAGATTTCATGTAATCAGATCTTGTGCTATTTGAATCAGCAATCACACAAAATAAAGCTATAAAAGTCCATGGAAGGCACGGGAAAAGTCTGGTTACCATCCTGAAACTGCTAAGCTAGCTTATACACACTGGAAATAAATTGTTATTCACTCTCCCCAGTAGAGCACCCCCATTTCTGTGTTATTTTATAGCAGGCAGTGACAGTAAATCAGCTCATATGAGGGTTTCTGTGATTTGGCCATTTAAGTGGCTTTTTCCCATCTATGTGCCTGCATGTATCATTTTGTTTATAATTTGTGTCCTTAATTATATGGAATGCTTAGAATAAAAAAAACATTCTTTCTTACTTCCCTTAAAGAAAAGTAATGTGTTAGGTAATCTGCAAAAAATGTCCTGAATAAAAGAAATGTGGAACTTCTGCTTTCTTAGTAGGACTAAATTTAGTCATTCTGAAATGTAGAATAGCTGCTGCATCTATTAAATATTATAATCTTGGTTATCATCCACTGAAGTACATCCTTTTCCAGAGTTCTAATGGAAATATAGCAAGATACCCAAAAAAAAGAGTGTAAGGAAAAGAAAATTATGCTTAGTACTCTGAAAATTGAACATTTTAATGGCAATGGGATGAGGAGATGATGTGTGTTGCAAAGGACTTTTCACTTGGGTTATTTTTTTTTTCATAATTGGAACATCTTAAATGATATCATGATATTTAATATAAGTAAAGCATGAGCAAATGTAGAAAAAGGAAACAAAAAGACAAATTTCAAGTGTTTGGCACTGGAGGAGCAGTACTAACAATAGGAATTGACTCACCAAGGCAGCACTCCAGCAGTTACCAATGTGCTGAAGTTCACAAGTGATTTTTTTTTCCAGTGGAACTATTTATAAATATTAGACTGGACAGGATCCTGGGATCTTATAATACCAGGACAAAATTAGTCTACAGGATTCTGGTTTTCTAATTTAGCTCTTATCACTACTTCAGTAGTGCAACCACAGGTATTAAGGGAATCTCAATTAAAAATTAGAATTAGCAGCACAGCTCCTTTTTGCTTCTCTGGATGCTAAGCAGTGTCCTGGACATTGTCACTGTGTACCCAACAGCAGTGAGGGCCAACAACAGCTCCACATTGTCCATGGGCATTACAAAGGAAGGGTAAAATCAAAGGTAAAGAAGTTGTGTCACTGTCATTTGATGATCAGCCAGCATCATTTCAATCTTATCCAGAGATCTTTGGTCATTTAACTCTGTTCTGTGTCGCTGTCCCCACAAGGTGGAACATTTAAAAGGATAAATCAGATACTTGAGAGATGTGGGCTCGTGTGGATGAACGTATTGAGGAGCCTAAGGCTCTATGATTTCCCAGTGCCTTTGTGGGTCTGGGTTGTAATGTTGACTGTCATCAGCTTATTGAAAATAGCAGAGAACATACCTCTTCACTAACTATTTTATTATCCCTAAATGCCTACTGCAGAGAAGAAAAGACAAGATAGATCCCCACAGGACTCGCCATGGAAACACTGATCCTGGGGGGAAAAAGCCACTCAAGATCAGTGCTGTCCACTCTGTGCAAGTACAGAAATATTCTGGTGCATTGTATGAAAAAATATTTGTAGGCATAAGAATTATAAGCACAAGTATCTGATCATCAGACACTGACAGGGTGAATGTAGGCATTAACTAATTAGCAACAGAATTTGCATAACCTGCAACTCTCAAGTATTTTTATGAATAAATTGATGGTCATCCAAATAGTTGCAAATTAATTAATTAAAAGAGGTGGTAGGATTCAATAGATATCCAAATGAAACTAAGTATTTTTAGTAATTAAAGCATTTTACCCTTATGATTACTCATCTAATTCTACTGGTGAGATTATTTTTGTCCAGTTCAGTAGAAAAAACTTGACCTGTTACTATTTTTTTTTTTTACTTTTTCTTTTCTTGCTTGACTGCGCTGAAATATCCAATTAATAAAAGAAAAAAAGTAATACATTAGCTTGTTAGTGGTTAGCTTCTTAGGCAGGACTTGTGAAAATTCAGAGCATTTAAAATGCTCCAGCTGGCTGCTACTGTCTATTTTGACTGCTGCAAAATTCACTCATACCCATAAAATATTTCTCTTGTCCTTTGGTAATTAATAGGTTAGAAGTGCCAAAAAAAAAAAAGGAAAGAAAAAAAGAGAAGAAAAAAATCCCTGTTGCTTTGGCACTATTATAACAGGAACTACGAGCCTTTAAAAAGTATGAAATACCTTATTCTATGTTTAGAGCTGATTGTGCTATTTGTTAGTTGTGGCCTTGAAGTATTTTGATTTAATCTTAGAAAACAGGGCTGATCTGGATGAATTCCAGCTGAAGCTACAGGAATTGAAGAATTAAGCTACAGAACATAATGAAATGATTCAGTCCCATGCAATCTGATGAGCATCACTGTGTGTAATGGGATGTGTGTGTGGTTGTATCTGAAGCTGGTTGTATACCATTGATTACAAAAGTACCTTTTACACATAGGGTAAGATAATTACTTTGTATGAAAAGCAGACTATTTTAAAGCATTTATTTTAATAAATACATTTAGCACTAGTTTTCTGTATGTGGGTATATTGTTAGTGAGTAGTATTCAAGGCTAAAGCCCTTACCTTTGTGCTGATGCTGAAAACTATCAATTATAAAGCACCTAACAATGTTCTACCAATGAGCACTCCCTTTTAGTGGCACGTTCCTATTCCTCTCTTTAAAAGACAGATATTGCTGTGTGCAGGAGCACCAAGACTGGGGTACCATTGTTAGGACTGATTAATGGGAGGAGGAACTGTTCAAATTTTAGGGTTCTTTTCTTATCAGACATCTATTGAGCTGAATAGCATTTTGTTTTATGTCACACTTTTTATGGCCTAGGTATCTCAAAGCTCTTTACAAAACAGTCTGTTTCAATAATAAATATTACTAGAATAGTGAATGTGTAGGCATCTATTATGTGATCTGCAATAGCTCACATACTCTTTGGCATTTGAACAATACATTTAGGGAGTAGGGTGATGGGAATATGTAAGATAGCTTTATTTGCAAGTGTTAAAATAAATGTTTGAGAATCTTAACATTGAAACCAAAAGTAGGAGGAAAATGTTTATCCTGCACCTTGTACTTTGGTAAAACCTGCCTGGCATCCACCTGGATGCAGAGTTAAAATTGGCAAGAAAAGCCTGAGCAATAATTGTTCAGGGGAGGGATGGAACTCTTGAAAGAAATAGTCTCAGCCTACAAACATCTCACAAGTGATTTAGGACCATAGTGAAAACAATCCTCACCACTGAATTCTCTTTGTTGGAGTGGTGGACTTCAGACTGCATGGAATAGATCCACAATTTCAGCTAACTTTGATGGTGCACAAGGAGAAAACAGGAGGAGGCATGTAGTAAATGCTGAGAAGGTAGTAAGAGACAGAGAAGCGGAATGTAAGGAAGCAAGACAGTAAAGGATGTGTGCATCTCCTTCCAAAGTTGCTGGGTCAGCCACAACTGTACAGTTGTCCTCTGTGTCCTCAGTAAAATTACTGCATTGCTAGCAGAGACTGTGAAAAAATATATGCAGCTGCAGCTCAGCCACCACAGTTCACCATCCATGGGAGTGAAAATTAGGGGAAATGGTAGAATTAGTCAAATCCTGTATTGTCCCCAGCTAGAGAGCTTGTCCTGAATGTGGTCTTTCCTATAGGTAGGACATGTACAGCTGTGTGTGTGGCTTCCTCTGGCTGTGCACCCCAGATTCATTTTCTCTCTCTTTTCTCTAGATTTCTGGCTATCTGTGCCTTAGCTGTCTTTTCCTGTAGTCAAGGTCTCTCTCTCTCCTTTCTCAACCTCCATATGCTCTCATCTCCCTTTCAACTCTTCTCTTCTCCCCCTCCTTCAGCCTGGAAAACACTGCACCTCTTTTCAAAGCCTTTATTTTTAGAAGAAAATAAAATACATGAAATCTGAATGACTTCAAAACCATATTCTGGTGCTTTCTCTTGCTTCTCAGTCCACTATTGTTGTTCAGACAGTGTATAGAGCACTATATCAAGTAATTGGGTATTATCTTCTGGACTGTAGTTTAGGCACTAAAAATAGCATATTGGTGACCACTTTGTTCCATATGCCTCCTTTATAAAGGGAGCTAACAGCACTTTTTTCAGGTTTTCCATGTTGGAACATTAACTTTTAGCAGAGGTGCTATTCTTTTTGTGGTGAAAGCAAAATGAGCATGAGCTGGGGATGATCATTGCTTCCATGAAATTTTGTAAAACTCATTGCCACATGATTATTTTCTATCACCAGGTTCATACTCGCAGGTTCAGGCTGTCATGTCTCCACTGCTGTTGTTCGACAGTTGCTTTGTTGTTCTACCATTTTTATCCTGTGCTCTAAAAGACAGAGAAGGGCTCTCACAAAATCACTTTCATTAAGGCAACCACCAAGTCAGACGCTGTTACCAAAGGCTGGTGGTCTTGCTGTTCAGCTAGAAACACCTCACAGGAGCCTGATTATCACAAATGATAAGGAACTGCCTTATGTCAATCATGCTCTTACAAAGTGCATCACCTGGGCCTCCAAAACTGAGGAACCCAAAGTACGTGGTCACTTTTTGCAGCCTTCTCTGTGCTGCCCACACTCAGGTAGATAATCCTCAGGACTGGGCCATCATTTCCATCTCTTGTTGGGGTAACAATGTGATCTTGAAAAGGTGGCTTGAAGGCCTATTTGTTTGGAGCATCTCTTCCTGTGTACCCCTTCCTGCTCAGCAGTCAGGGGACCCCTGGCACGTGCCTCTGTTTCTGGAAGTCCTGTGGGTTATTCCCCTGCTCAATTCAGCCTCAGCCAGTGAGGTCGAGCTTCTGTGCACTGCTGCAAGGTGATCTCTTACTTTCTCACCGTTGAGAAGAAGGATGACCAGCTGACAGTAAAATTGCTTGGTGCTGATGAGCCCTTGGCTTTGTTACTGTGGTAAAACATACATCATTTGACAGCTGCTTGTGCATGGAAGAAAACATAGATGATTAACGGTTTCCTATCTTTTCTTGCTACTGATCTTCTTTGCTTATGACAGATGAGACTTAGATGTCTTTTTTTAAGAGACAGAGAGAGAAAAGGAGAATATTTAAACTTGTTCTCACCTAAGTCTTTCATGTTATCCTAAGGACCTTATTTGTAGTAGAGATTTTTGTCTGAATTTCAGCTCTCCTAAAATGATGAGATCTGTCATTCAGCTTTAAAAGGGAACGTGTGTTCTTCCCTGGCTGGATTTTTTTTTTTTTTTTTGCAAAAGGGTATAATGCTAATTTTACTTATTCAGGAATTAAAATATCAAACAGTTTATATGAGGTGTTGATAATTACCTATATTACTGTAATGCTGTGACAGATGTTGGCAAAAAGAGGCAGAAAATGCCTACAGCTGTGCACTCCATGACATCCAGTTTATACTCAGACAGAAGGCTAACAGATGTTCTGAACTGTCACTTTGCCTAAATGTTTTTAAAGTCTAAGGACCTGCTTTATAATTCACTAGAGCCTCATTTGGTTTCACAGAGGTCCTCAGAATTCCCATCTGTGACAATTAATGTTGAAGACTTTTATAAATCAACCCCTGTCCTTATTAGCCCTCTGCAAATAGACATTGTGTATCTGTATACTCCCGAGGCTTCTAATTTTTGTGACCTAGTTATTAATTTCTATTACTTGTATCTAGCATAACTCGTTTTGAGAAGAAACATATTTGGGTGACATTAATATAGCTTGAGCAACAGAGTCAAAAGATTGCTGATATAATATAGACTGACCTCAGAATACCTATGTTAAAATATTCTTTATTTTATTGATGAATGCTATGGTCATTTCTAAGATGGCTGTAAAATCTTGTTTTCCTACTACTTGTTTTCCCAAAGGAAAATATAAATCTTGGTGGTATCAAAATAGAGCACTTAAACAAGCATGTTCAGCTGCCAGAGATACTCCTATTCCTAGTGAATATTCTTACTCAGAAATAGTTAAAACATTTAAGGCGTACTTTAAAAAACAAATAAAGGTTCATATATTAAATTATGCTCTTTAAATTAAAAATGAAGATGTTGTAAAAGTGATATATAAGTAATGTATGCATGTAGAAAAACATTTTAAATCATCATCTTCAAGCTCCGCCCAAATTTGCCAGCATACCTTCAGATAGATAAAAAATGTCTCTAGTGTAAAACAACTTAATACTTTATTGATAGTTGCCATTTCTTTTTAAAAGGTGGATTCCTGTTGTACAGTATTTTAATAGTTTAAATATTGTGCTAACATAATCAGTGTTTGTCTTCTGTTCCCCAATCCTGTATGGAAGCAGAACTCCAAATTGTACATCTTTCTGGGTTTGTTTCTAAATTACTCCCCACACTTAATTACGAGGATGAGAGGGATGCCTTATTCCTCTTTGTTATAGGCTAAGCTCTCAGTAATCCCAAACAAAAGAGCCAGTTCTGGAAGATATAGGATTTGCTAGCAGGATTATGGTCTCACAGATAATGATGTGCAGTCAGCAGAAGCGAAGCTTTATTTTAATTCAAATAAGCTAGTAAACAAACCACTGACAAGTCTGCTGGTGAGAGTAACTGGCTTCTGTTGCCACATTGGCAGCTAAATTATAGAAAATCTATTATACCCTGTTCACCATATGTTTAATTTAATACAGATACAAATTAAACTATCCACAGTGCCTATTAAAATGACAATACATATTTTTTAAATATATGAATGTTTTAAGATACGTTCCCCTGACCTTAAGAAGGGCAGTGCTGATATGGGAGACTAAAACAAAACACATGCTAGTCAACAGATTCTCTTCAACAACAGCAACAGTGATTTGAAAAAACGCAATATTAATAGTACAGTTTTGTAACAGATAATGAGGTTAATCGGGGTGTTTTACCTTCTAAGCATCTGTTCTTACACACTTCACTCCCCCTCGGTTCCTGGGCCTTGCATTTGATAGAAGTGGTTGATATCTAATCCTCTGTATACTTTTTAATTCAGTGCCAGCTACAGTATGAGGGTTTTGCCCTTTTCCTGCTGCAAATAACTATTCCTCATTTCTGCATCTTCTCATTCATTAATGTTCTTTCAAATAACCTGGATTCCTTGACCCATCAGGAACCTTGGAATTGTTACTCCGTAATACTGTGGAGGATTTCAAATTATGCAGGGGGATTCCTGCTTAGGGCCTGTGTTGTTCAGAGGAAGAAGTGTTGAGTACCATGTGCTGTGGCCCATTATGGACCCACAGACCTGAGTTCTGAGGTGGTTAGAGTGAAAATAGGTATTGGAGAAAAATTAGAATAACAGGAGGCAAATATTGTGAGAGTCTAACTAAGTGTGGGTGTTTTCAAATAAACTGAATTTACCTCATAAAGTCAGTAGTCACTACAAATTATGATGATCAGCAGATGTTGCTGTGGTGAGGTGGTGATGGACTACTTGAAACTTTATTGAAATCACAGAGAAAGAAATTAACTTCCCCAAATTCACCCCTTATATCTTAAATGAATGATGATGAAAAAAGTGCCAGTCAAAATATTGCAAGTGAAGAGCTCTCTGGACTTCCCTGGGGTCCTTCTGCCAAGATTGGAGCTCTCCTTTCCTGCTCCAGTCTGCCCAGAGCAGCAGTAGGCATGCAATGAAAACCTAAGTTTTGTGAAATGACTTGCTTGCAGGTTATGAATTGTCACTTTACTCCACGGTAATATAGTCAAAATTCAGCGTTCAAAATTATGTTTCCCACAACATTTAAGATGTAAGAGCACATGCAAATGCCATGTGAACAAATGGAAATATGTGTGAAGGGAGTTCCTGACTCCTACCAATGTGCAGCATTATATGCCAGGCCCTAGAATGTATATTATCATATATACAATGTATAGCAAGTGCATGAGCATGAGATGTGCAGTGTAAAGTATGTATGTACTGTGTGCACATGTATGCTCTTTTTCTGTTTATTTTATTTTAATTTTATTTACCAAAACACTTTCAGAATCAATATATATTTGTAATGTAGACATAAGATGCATAGGAATTTAAGAGTTATGGCAAGTTTCACTTACTTGATAAATTCATCTTTAACATGTAAAAAAAGTCTGGTTCCAAAGAAAGTTGCCATCTAAGGAATTGAATATATAAAAATATCAAGTGCAAGAGATATTTGGACAAAATACAGAATATTACTGCTCTTCTTCCCAGGAGAAATTTATCCTATACCGAGTGGTCGTCTTTCACTAAAGGCATATTTGGCACCACAGCTACCCATAGCAAAATTACTGCAGTAAGTGTAGAGGTAATAAATGAGCAGGCTCTCTCATAGCAACCATGAAAAAAAAGAAAAAAAAAAAAAGAAAAAAACCCAAACTAAACAGAAGAAAACTCTGCACTTTTAGGAGGCACATCTAAAGTTCTTCCGTAGATTTCCATACAGCAAAAGGCCTGCCTGCCCTGCAAACCTGCCGCTCCTCGAGAGCTCGAGAGCCACTCTTGTGTGCTACAGCTTCTTTGCTTTTGGGTAAATGGATTTTCTACCTTCATATCCTTAAGGGCTGGGGGCAGCAACCAAAAAACCCTGTTACCGGTGTGTCCCGAGTGTTCTGCTGAGGCTGCGGCTTGGGGGAAGCGTGTGCAGCCGTCCCGGGATGTGTTCTCTGGAGCACACACGGGCACCACACCACGGAGCTTTTCGGTTAGAAAAGCGTGAACGTTGTTAAAGAGAGAGGCTGAGTACTTCTGGAAATAGGTTGGAAAGCCCATTCGCCCAGGAGAGGAGTCCCGGAGGACACGCGGGATGGAGGCGGCCGAGCGAGCGCTGCTCGGGGGGCGCGGGGGATCCGCGCTCCTCGCCCCGCGTGGGCTCTGCCGCGGGGCCGCTCCCCGGGCAGCACGGTGGTACTAAACTTTAACCCTCTTGAAAGCGAGACAGGATGCGAAAGAAGGGCTTGTCCCGCGTGGTGTGAACCTCAGCTCCTTCGGGGAAGATTAACCTGGAGCCCCGGAGCGGGAAGTGCGGGGCCGTGCGCGGCGAAGCCAGTCACGGGCTGGGGCTGAGCAGTGGCGGAGCCACTGCGGGTACGGCAGGGACAGAAATATTGGCTGGGGTGAGAAATGCCAGCAGCAGCCTGGCTTCTCCCTCTGCAGTGCTTTGTCCTGGGTAGGAACTCAAAAATTCTGATTTTTTTTTTTTTTTT
>VZTZ01035666.1:730667-744916 GCA_013400955.1 Drymodes brunneopygia | reverse complement strand
TTTTTTTTGACACAGTGTTGGGTCAGACTCCGGCACTCAGCCCCTCTGCGGGAGACCGTGTCTGACAAACACCTTACTGGTCTGTTGGAATATGCAACCTAGAGATATATCTATTGGAATTATCCGTTATTTTATCTATGCACCTGGATGCAGGTGGTCTGGGTTTGGATGGTTTATTTTGTTGGGGGTTATTTTCCCAAGCCTAAAATGAATTGTGAAAGTCAAAATCTAGGACGTTCATTTTCCCACTGCCTGGGATCGGTCTCGGCATAGAGTTAAGGGTACCAATGACCGTGTGGGAGCCCAGCCCTCCTCAGACCAGGGCGAAAAATCCATGTTGATATGAGAATTTCTCTCAGACCCCTTCCAATATGCGGTTCACTTTTTTACTTTTGTTTGTTTTTCTTTCTCTACAGAAAGTCTTAGAAATTGCTGCAAAGCGTTATAAAGTTGTAGCTCCAAGCCCGGTCCACGCACTGTTTATTTCGTTTCTGGTTATCTGCAAAATGAGCTTTAAGACAATTTCGTGCTTCAGGCTAAAGAGGGGGATTCGTATTTCCCTCCTAGATGCGTGGCATTCCTGGAATCTCTTTGTCAGCTTGCCGTAGGATGCTGCTGTAATTTGCCTGCAAACTCTCACCAAGATTTGTATACAGCGGTTAAAAACGACGTAAGATTTCTCAGCCATCGGGTTGTTCTCTCTGGAAAGAAAAAAAAATCATCTTTCATTGATAAGTCAGTATTAAACTATTCAGAGCCTGGTTTCCATTTATCCCAAAGAACCACCGTAGGTTCAAAATATCATTTCCTGCTAATCTGTTTCCTTCCTTGCTCTAAGAAATAAAATAGTCCTTCAGGAGAAGCAGTACTTTCTTCGAGAATCCTAGGAAAGTTCTTGCACCATTTCCTGAACTTTGACACGCTTGGCTCTTTTATGCCACTTTCCTCCCCCCCGAACATGTAAAGGCTATTGCAAAATGACGGGAGGTTGCCTGAACTCTGTGGCTGGAAGTGAGCTCTGCCACCCTCCCTACGAGCCCCCTCTTGGCGTTTAGCCTGGCAAGCAGAGCTNTCCCCGCATCCTCCCCACTCCGGCGGAGCGAGCTGGCGCGAAGATGTTTATCCTGAGATGCAAAATGGGTTGTTGAAAAACAAGCCATGTGCAAATAGTTTAATTTTCCGTTTTGATGCTTATCTTTGTCTCCCGAATTTCATCGGAGAGGCTTTAATTGGCGTGTGGGTAATAGTTCCTAAATAATCCCTTATTAGATGACTTCAGACGAGTTGCGAACCAATAACGTCTTAGTCCCAAAAGTGAAAGTAGAATTTGAAGGCTCAGGTCAGTTTTTGTCAAAGGGCTCATTTGAACATCTTTTAGTTTGCTGAAAAAGCTAATTAAAGAACGTTTGAAGGTTAAAGTCATTATTCCGTGCTGTTGTCGTGCTACAAGTGAGCCGAGTTTTGTGAAAACACAAAGGGCAGAAGTCACAGAGGTGGATTACTGTCAGTCCAGGCTACAGAGGCACAGAGAACTGTGGCATTAATTCCTATAGAAAGGTAGACAAACACAGTCACTGACTAACAACTTTCCCGCAGAGCCCTATTGTCTAAGCACTTTCTTTTGCTTTGGGGCTCTCTTCGAGTTGCTACAGTCGTAACCAGATCCCAAACTCGGTAACGGGGCGACTTTCGGGAGCAGAATTCTTGACCTGTGAAACAATTTCCACGACAAAAACCGCTGCGGGTCTTGGCGGCTCCCTCTAACATTTATTTCCCCCTTCAGCGGCGCTAATTTATTCATTACTTGGCAGAAAGTTAGCAGCGTGGCAGAACTCTGCCGGAGTCCGCAGCACCCTCGGCACCCGCCGCCCCCCGGCTGCCGNTCCCGTGGGCTGATCCCGGCGGCTGCCGGCAGCAGTTTGCGCCTTTGTGTGTGCGTGTGCGTGGACAGCAGATTGCAAAGCGGGCACACAAAGATAGGCGCGCACAGGCACAGCCGGGGCCGCTCAGCCTCGCCTCCCCAGCGCCCGCTGCCTTCGCGCTGAGCCGCTTTGCCCCACTCGCTCTTAAAGTCTAGATTTTTAGGTCTGGCCACGACTGTAGATCTCCCCAAATTCAAAGAAACAGATGTTTGGGCTGATTAGGGATGGGGGAGGGGAGGAGGGATCCCTGCAGCTGCAACTCAAAGAAATATATTGATAAAATATTTCAGTGGTAATAAATACGCAGAGATCAGCTCGACCTTGCAAGGTCTTTATTTTAATTTTTTTCCCCCATATACAAAAATCTTTATCAAACCTCTATTCTATGGCTTCAATAAACAGAACCCATTACCTCACGGCAGCTTTTGTTGGCCTGTATACAAGCGAGAACAAAATGGTTATTCAGGAGAACGCTTTCGATTTTTATTGTGTGTAGTATGCACAAAGAGCAGTGTTATTGTATTAAAAAGAACCATCTGTAGCAGAAACAATGGCATCAAATTATCTTTGAATACCCACTGCAAAAATATAAAGCTTTTTTATTATTCTTCTGCTGTACGGTGGGGGACAGAGAAGTGACTTTTTTGTTGTTGTGGGTGCATTCTTATAACACACACACAAAATCAGCCATTGGGATTTTTTTTTAAGCCATAAACGATTTTTTCCCCTCTTGTTCCAGGGACTGCAGTTAAGAGCTAGGGCTAGGACTTGGAGGATGTGTAGGCAAACGGAAAGAGAGCCGGGGGAAGAAAAACCGAAATGGATTCATTCTCTGTCCTGGATGGAGGTGGAGAGGAGAAGAGAAGGGGACGTGCGAGCTTCCTTCAACTGCCTCTGTCCGGTGAAAAGTGCTCAGACCCCCGGGGCTGCGCCGGGCTCCGGAGTCCGCGCGGACTTTCGCGTTGAGCTGCCAATCAAACCGCTCACAGCCACCACCCTGCTCTGGCACCGACATGTAAGTAGCTGCAGCACAACTTTGACATTCACAGTTTTTCCCCCCTCCTCCCCCGTGACCTTTAAAATGATCTGGAAATGTAGCTCCCACCTACGACCCGCCGCTCTGAGCTCCACCGCGTTAAGCTCGGGGACTCGCGTACGGGTTTGGGCTCGGCTGAAATTACGCGGCCGCGCACCGCGAGCGAAGCGCTGCGCAGAAGTGCTCCCGGTCCGCGGGCTGCCTCTACGGTGTGTGCCCCTCTCCCGCGGAGCTGGAGCAGAGCCGGGACTGTCCCCTGCCGCCCCGGGGAGCTCCTACGGGGCCTCTACTTTGGCGTTGCCCCGCGGGGCGAGCCGCGGAGAGGCGCGCAGCCCCCGGCCGCGCATCGCTGCGGGCGGCAGGAGCGAAGCCACGGCGCCGCTCCCAGAGATGCTCCGTAGGTTTCCCGGGCCGGGAGGCACGCCGGCCCGGGCGCTCCGCGGGAGCGGCCAAGGCGGTNGGGCCGGGCTCCGGCTGCGCGGGGTCCGCGCCCGGGCAAGTCGATAATAAATCAATACCTTTAACTGCCCGCCGCTGCCTTCTGATGCACTCGGGGCTGGGAAAGGCCCGAATTTGACATATTGGCTCATTATAATACCATTTAAAGGGAAACTCTTTTTAGTTACAGTTAGCAAAGTTGAGGTTGGATTTCCCCCTCTTCACCCTCCCCCTCCTTTTTTTTTTTTCTTGGTAAGAATTTGGTAGATAAAGGTTAATCTTGGGCTGAATGATAGAGCTGTGATTGACAAGAGAAAAGGTGTTGAGGGCAGGTCGAGCTGTCTTATTTACAGCCCACTGCTTGCTATAGAGCCTTTGTTAGGACTGGAAAGCTAATTTAGTGCTGATCAAAAGCACCACAGAGTTAAAGGACTGGTAATGACTGCTAATTTCATTTCAGCCTCATACATCCCCAACTGCTGTAATTAAGGACGTGCTATTTAAATACAGGTGAAGGGGTTTTGTAGTAGGGGGAAAGTGGGTAGCCGGTTACAATTTTATTTATGGTTAATATGGTAAAAGTCCAGCATTTGATTTATTATTTTAGCGATTTGCTTTTTTGCACTCTTCTGCCCCTGCAGCGCAGGGCTGGGCGGCAGGGCCGGCCGTGCAGGGGCAGGGTGAGGACAGCGCGCCGCAAGCGATGGATGCGAGCCCTCACCTAGCGTGGGGTTATCTTATTTTTAATTATTCCCATCAAACGGTAGTCAGGAAACATCGGGAGCGCTAGGGAGAGGGGAGATGGAAGGGCATGTGTCAGCTTTTAAGTGCCTCTGCGGAAGCTCGGGTCCTCATATNTGCCCTTGGGGATCCCGCGGGACGGGCGCGCCCGCGGAAGCGCTGGGGCTGCACCGGGCGGGCGAGGAGCTGGCGCCTGGCACTGCCCCGGAGTCTGCAGGGGTTAAAGTGAGCACGGTGAGGTAGGGACAGGCGAGGTGAGCCGAGAGCCCAGCAGGAAGCACGGGCAGGGAAGCCACTTTCAGCTTGCGCCGTTTGCTCTCTGGAGATACGAACTTGGGCGAAAAATAAGTGAAGTGCCACCTACTTCTTTCTAAGCAGAGCTTTCCATAAGCCTGGGTCTTACAGAAATGCTGATCTATGATGCTCTCCCACACCTAGGCAGAGCAGGGGAGCTGCTGCGGGACCGCGCCGCCCCGGCGGGCGGTGGGACATCCCCGGCAGACCAACTTCTTTATTGACAGCCTTAGGCACAAAAAATCTGGATTAATTTTTCATCGTTCCCAACTTCGGTGTTCCAGTGCTGTCAGCAAATGCCAGCCTTTCAGATGCTCGTGCTTGTGTTTTCTTCCCAACGTGTCTTAAATAAGTCAGTGTTGACAGGTGTTGCTTGTAAGCAGCGTTGAACGGTTCCTTTTCATTAAGGAAACATTTTCTCAAATGGCATATGTTTAAACCCGAAGCAATAAAGTCACCTCAATGCCCCCTCAAAAGAAAAAGAAAAAAATTAAAAATGGAGCAAAATAAACACCCCCCCCCTCCCCAGTTCCTGGAAAAACGAAGAAGCGTTATCTTAAGTGAATGCCTGGAGTGCGATTTTATTTCCTCGCTGTGGAGATGACAGTTTTAAAAGAAACCTGGTGTCATAAAACGATTAAACAAAATATGTGACGTGCAGCATTGCCATCAACTTTTTAGATGATTTCTCTACTTATTTTATAGCATGCACGTAGCTCAGTGTAGTGCATTTAACGGCGGTATTTGCGAGTTGCGGTAATACCCAGCACGGTTTGTGCGTCTTGCGTGCAAAGAGAAAGACTAATGGAAACCAAATTATTTCTGTTAAATTGGGGTTATTTTGTATCTCCAGTTGACAGCCTGGATGAAAGTCATAACGCCACAGTTTTTCTATTAAATGAACCCTATGGCTGTTGGTCTCACAATAAACTTTTCACTTTGGAAATTATATTCGGATGGGTTTTTATGAAATATCATTGTTTGTCGCGCTGAGCATACTTTCTCCATTCTTTCAGTTTGATCTCCACTCGAGACTCCCTAATAAGGCAATTCTGTAGTAAGAGCGCCCAAAATAAAGACATGGCATTTTCTATAAATAATAGCAAGAGCCCTGCACAGATTTCCTGCACAACGGAATTCCCAGATTTCCTTTACTGTTTCTTTAGTTAGCATGCGGTCGGTATATATAACTCTGAAATTAAGCAAAAAATATACATCTGTATAGATCTGTCAAGCCAGTTATAAACAGAGGTATTATATGTCGATTACCACAGGAAACGGAAAAAATACAGAGCGCTTGTACACACGGTTTAACGTCAGGAGGCACTTTGCAAAAATTCAGTGACTCCTGCCGAAAGGTGAATGATTAACCCGGTTCTAGGAGAGGGGCTGTTAGTGCTCCTCTTAGAAACAGCAGTTGTGAGGGGGCTGTAAAGGGGTCATAAACTCCCCCCTCCCAAGGGCACAAGTTGGCACATAAAATCAAGGGTCCCGAGTGATCACTTTAACCAAAATGCGGTTTTCCTGGGGCTCGGTTCGTAACTCTGTTGCCAGGTTTTATTCTGCGGACGTTACTCAAGGGAGCAAATGCTGTAAATCTGGGATCGGGTCCCAGGCTTGTCAGACAGCTGGCAGCAAGGGGGGGTCAGCTCTGTGCTCAGCTGGCAGCAAGGTGGGGGGGTCGCTCTCTGCTCGCTTTCGTTCATCTCCACTTGGAAGAAAAGTGCATTTTTAGTTTATTTATGTCTTTTGGGAGGATTTGTTTCTGGATGCCGGCATTTCCTACATCTCTCTGTTGAGTGGTGGAAGGGAGACTTGAAGAAACAAACCAGAAAAACAGCCTCAGATGCCAATTTCGCACTTCACCTTTTCTTGCTTCCCCCTCAGCCTGACCCTGGCACCTGCTGCGCTGAGCACCCGCAGCATCGCCCCTTCTGTCCCAGCCCCTGGGCACCCCCTGGGCCTTTCTCCTCATCCACTCACTCTCTGCTCCCCCTGGGAAGGCTCCCACAGGGACAGGCGGGCTGTTTGGAGAAGCCCCGTTGCCCAGTGATTTCCATGGAAAAAGGGCTGTGACACCCCGCTGACAGCACCCCACACCCCAACCCGACGCAGTGTGTGCCTAAAGCGCTTCTCCTGCCCCGCCTGTCGCACACATCTGCGGGGTCTCGGCCGGCTGAGGACGGCGGGGAGTCCCACGGGCTCCTTTCTGCTGTCTCGGAGGAGCCCGAGGCCCCCTCGCCTCTCTGCACTGCAGCCGGGCCTCCTCCGATCTCTATCAGATCTTCGGATGGAGGACAGTGGATAGACACATGGGAAATGTTGTTGTTGTTATTTATAGCACCATCTCTCTGCTCCGATTAAGCGCCGTCTAAATATGAATTCACTGTATAGACAGCTAGTCTATAATTTGAATTAAAATCCTCCCAACGAGCCCGTCGCTGGAGAATTCTGAAATCACAAGCCTAAGTTGACACAATGAGCCCACGGTGTCAATAAACCATGGGCGAGATGGAGAGATTGTCACTCCAGACCATAACAGTTCTGAAAGTGTCATTACCGTCTGTCCTGTCAATGAGCTCCAAATTAAGGACTATGAGGAACAGCGAGATAAAAGTCACCGTCTTGGCTCCATTATGGGCGATCGTGTCAGTGATCTGAGAATCGCTGGAAAGGGCTTTTTTTTTTTTTTTTAATGTACTTTTCAAACCATGCCTCGGGATGCCAGGGTTTGAGGTGCGCTGAGAGAAGCAACCTTGAAGCACCCCAGGCTGTGCCTCAGGCGTTCCCATTGAAACTGCCACGGCTTCTTTGGGAAACGGTGTGAATTCAATGGAAGAGCCGGAATAATTCCATCAAAACTGTGCTGGGGCCAAAGAGGACTTCATTTGATTTGGGCGACACGTGTGATCCCATGAACAGACACTTTTTTAGACCATTATTTTCTTAAGTCAACACAAAGATGGTGAAGGGGAAAGAGGGAAATAAAATAGAAGCCTCAACTTTAGGAAAAGACAATACATTTGAGATAGCCCCTTCCAGGCATTAGGACTTTCAGAGAATGTCCCCAATCTCTCTCTCCTGCGAGCCTGAGAGAGTTAAGGGACTTATTCAGGAACTGGAAACCTTCAATTCTGGATTTTTGTGCCTTTGTGGGTTTAAGCAAAGCAGTTAGCGTTCTTCAGGAGGGGTTTTGTGTTTAATATACATGAGTTCATTCAACTACAATGGGAAAAGAAAACTCATTTGTTCTTATAAAACTAGGAAGGAAAGATAACTTTAAATAGACTGCCAAAAAGGATCCCGCTCGAGGGGGTTGCCTTCCTGCTAAAGAGCCAACATTCAACTGTAATTTCACTCCGTTACGTTGTACAGTAATTCCTAAGTTTATCNCGGTGGGGGCCGGGAGGGGAGCAGCAGCTCGGGGGCCACAGCGGGACGGGCGGGCCGGGGGAGCCCCGCAGCCCCCGCTACCCCCGGGCCCGCTCGGGCCCGGGCCGTGCGCTGCCCGCCCGGCCGCACGTGTGCTCGCCCTGCGCTTCCATTCGGGAGAACAGCGATGAAAGGAGAGGCCGGGAGCAGCGCGGGGCTCCCCCGGCATTCCCCGGCTTTCAAGGGTCCTTAGAGCCCTTGAATGAAATTATTGGGCGAAATGGGGTCTGGCGGGACCAGCCGCGGCTCGCCCCCTCCTTGGTTTGTACGTGTAATGCCACTTCTGAGAGCGACAATCGGGCANCACCATCTCTCTGCTCCGATTAAGCGCCGTCTAAATATGAATTCACTGTATAGACAGCTAGTCTATAATTTGAATTAAAATCCTCCCAACGAGCCCGTCGCTGGAGAATTCTGAAATCACAAGCCTAAGTTGACACAATGAGCCCACGGTGTCAATAAACCATGGGCGAGATGGAGAGATTGTCACTCCAGACCATAACAGTTCTGAAAGTGTCATTACCGTCTGTCCTGTCAATGAGCTCCAAATTAAGGACTATGAGGAACAGCGAGATAAAAGTCACCGTCTTGGCTCCATTATGGGCGATCGTGTCAGTGATCTGAGAATCGCTGGAAAGGGCTTTTTTTTTTTTTTTTAATGTACTTTTCAAACCATGCCTCGGGATGCCAGGGTTTGAGGTGCGCTGAGAGAAGCAACCTTGAAGCACCCCAGGCTGTGCCTCAGGCGTTCCCATTGAAACTGCCACGGCTTCTTTGGGAAACGGTGTGAATTCAATGGAAGAGCCGGAATAATTCCATCAAAACTGTGCTGGGGCCAAAGAGGACTTCATTTGATTTGGGCGACACGTGTGATCCCATGAACAGACACTTTTTTAGACCATTATTTTCTTAAGTCAACACAAAGATGGTGAAGGGGAAAGAGGGAAATAAAATAGAAGCCTCAACTTTAGGAAAAGACAATACATTTGAGATAGCCCCTTCCAGGCATTAGGACTTTCAGAGAATGTCCCCAATCTCTCTCTCCTGCGAGCCTGAGAGAGTTAAGGGACTTATTCAGGAACTGGAAACCTTCAATTCTGGATTTTTGTGCCTTTGTGGGTTTAAGCAAAGCAGTTAGCGTTCTTCAGGAGGGGTTTTGTGTTTAATATACATGAGTTCATTCAACTACAATGGGAAAAGAAAACTCATTTGTTCTTATAAAACTAGGAAGGAAAGATAACTTTAAATAGACTGCCAAAAAGGATCCCGCTCGAGGGGGTTGCCTTCCTGCTAAAGAGCCAACATTCAACTGTAATTTCACTCCGTTACGTTGTACAGTAATTCCTAAGTTTATCCTCACCAGTGATCTTGATTTTCTGATTTATTTTAAAGATCACGTAAGAAAAACTACGGGCTTCACTTATATTTTGCTTTGGGAAAGAAATCCCGGAAGTGTGATTTTAGATCCAGGGCAAAAATCGCCGACAGTTTGAGGAGGCTGTTGGCTATTTATGAAGAGTCATGGAAGCCTGTTTGGACAATCGGCTTCTTCATTTATTGAGAAGTCTTTTGAAAGGGACTTCGAGAGGTGGTGTGTGCGATTCGGCTTTTCTGCTGCTTATTGTGTACGTTAAACTCCCTCCAGGATTCGAGTTTTATTTTTTTCCTTTAAATTTTCCTTCTTGTAGCACCGGACAAAAGCGAAGCCTCTTCTTTTTATTTTTTTGTTTCTTCCANGGACAGGGAGGGACAAAAAGGAGATTAAACCGTTTTAAATAATAATAAAAAATATCCCAAACGCAAGCAGAGTGGATTACACTCGCCGCGGCCCCTCGGCTCCCCCCAGGTTCCCCGAACAGCCGTCTTCGGGCCTCGCAGGCAGAGTGGCCCCAGCCTCACCCCAGCTCGGCCTCGCCAAACTTCCCAAGTTTCCGGGAGCCCTTTGAGCGCCCGGAGGGTCTCCCCGGCTCTCCGTGTGAGATCCTTCTCTGCCTGAGGACACCTTGCATTTGCACCATCTCGGGACCTGGAGGGGGCTGGGGAAGGCGGTTCGGGCCCCTGTCCTGGGCCCGTACCCACTCCAAATGTGCCTTTTATTCCAGGGCATTTCAGACTATATCTCCCCAAGTTTCCCTCGGGATACTACTGCAAACTCACCATGTGATGACTGAAATTCCCCAGAGATTGGGGTGTAGTCAGTTCATTAAAACTTCCCTGACTAACTTCGGCTCCCGAGCACTGGGCTGCTACAGCATAGGAGGGACAAGAGGAAATTTATCTGTACATTTTCGTCTTTGCCTATTTTTTTTAACGTAATGAAATTAAAACTTTTGGAGCTCACAGTTGACATTTTGCAGAAAATTAAGTTATCAAGGCAGTAATTATTTCACGGGGAGATAAAACTCTCATAGCCCTAACTGTCAAATAGGGGCCTTTTCAGATTTTAATTACAAAATAAAATTAGTCTGCTCTTCCTCGGAAGGGTTTGTGAGTGGCTAAACAGAGCTTTCCCCAATACTGGTGGTCGTCAAACTCTGCTAATTAGCAATGCTGAGAAATTCCAGTTAACAAGGACATTCTCTAAGTCTCTGCAGGTTCCCTGCCGTTCGCCTTCATTTCCATAAGAAGATTAAGAGTGGAGGGGAACACACTCAAATGCAGATGCAGAAAAGAAGCGTTTTTAACAAGCATCATAATAGTAAGATGCTTGGCTAGTTCTCACCTAATTACTGCAAGTTAAACCTCTATTTGCAGCTAAGGACAAAAAATGGAGCTGCAATCTCCCATCTCCACAAGTCTGCTTGATAGTTTGCTTTAGATTGGTTACTAGTAGGTTCAGGGGACAAAAATATATGAAAATGTGTATATTCTTTCCGATACAGTTAACACGATAGGTTGTATCCATAGGGCTTTTAGAAAAATCGGCGAGTATTAGAACAATAAATACATGAAATCCAAGTAGTTAACATTCATTTTCTTTTTAAGACACTCATAACCTGGAAATAAGAGTGCATGTGCCGCAGAGCCCATCACTGAGAACATTTGCAGACTATTTGTTTAATGTAAGCACTTTTCATTTCCATAAATTATACCAAAGGCAACGATTTTTTAAATCCACTCAGATTAAACCGTCCCTCTGCAGGCCTCCCTTCCCTGGCTGTATTCTTAGAGAGCGGTGGCGTTATTGTCATTAATATAGAAAATCAGGGACCATTTCATCTTTCTTTTCTTTCTTTTCTTTTTTTTTTTTATTTTTTTATTTTGTAGTCAGCTTCCCGGTCTGCCTCTGCTTCCGCCCACCCGTGTGTGTATTCCCTACCAAGCAAACCTCCATACCCAGAGGAAAGGCACAAAATGCCCCAAAAGAGCCATCGCCCTTATTTCCTGTAGTGCATTATTATGTATATATGCCAGTTTATTGCATCGATAATTAAAAGTGTTAATTAAAATAGAGCCGTAAATACTCCCGATAGCACAATTGTTAGGCATTTCCCATCCTTTATTCGTATGATGAATGCAATTAGGAAAGGAGCAGGCCCCGAAAGGCCTGCAGTGAGCACAGGGCAGCCCACGATGCCCCGGTCCTGCGTGGAGCTCTGGGCCGTACACCCCACGCGCCTCCCGCAGCTTCAGCCGGAGCAAAAATAACCCTTTGCCTGCACATCGCCAGCCCTCGCTTATCGGTTCAGCACGATGAGCAAGCACCACCACCACCACCCACCCATCCCCTTAAAAAAATTAAAATAATTATCCCTAAAATATTTTTTAATCACTTTATCAACTGCAGGCCAAAGGGAGAACAATAAGACAGTAAACAGCCGCCGTGCCTTCAGGAGTGTCTGGACAATCAGAATCGGGTTATATCGCACATCTCTTAATTTGCACCTATTTCTCGACGGTTTAACCTATCACTTATCTAGGGGTTATATATATATTTTCGAATTAACTGCATTGGACCCAATAGGATTTATTTGCATAATCCAGGCAAAGAAAAAAAAAAAGATGCGTCCCCGTTCGGCGGCAAGTTTTTACTATTATNCGCTCCCGTTCCGCGTCCTCTCTCCCCTCCTTCCTTTGTCGTCAAGTGCGGTTTAGCAACAAAGATCCCAACAAGAGAGTGGAAGTAAACTTAGCCGGGGCTTTGTGCAGCCCGTGTAGTGACAACAAGGGAAACAAAACTACCTATTTGTAGCGCCCGGCCGTTCCCCCACCCCCGCGCTGCGCCCACCCAGCGCCGCCCACGCCCCGCCATGGGTGAGGGGTGGCGGTGCCGCCGGGCCCAGCGCGGACGGAGCGCGGCCCGGACCCCTCCCTAGCATCTGCAGAGGGGTCCCGGCCCCGCTTTGTGTGCGGCGGGGATGGCATGTGGGGAACCCGTGTTTGCACTGGACATCCCCCTCCTCCGAGGCCGGAGGGAAGGGCTTGGCGCGCTGTGCCGCGGCCGCACGGAGCAGGGCCCGGGGGATGGCCGGGACACGGCACAGCCTCTGCCCGGGCGGTGCGCTGCGAACTCCGCTCCCCGGCAGCGGCGGCGGCAGCAGCAGGGCCCGGCTGGGGGCTCCGCTTCACCGGGACTGCACGGCCTGGACGGGGCGAGCGAGGCACGCACAGGGCCCCGCGCAGCTCCTCTGTCCCGAGGGGCACCGGCACAGGGATGGGGGAAGCCGTTCCCGCTCCGCTCCCCCCATGGCTTCTCCTAGCCCCAAGCCAACACCAACTTTAAAAAAAAAAAAAGAAAAAAACCACCACGTAGCAACAATGCTGTTTACCCACTTCCTCCAAAAGGCGTGTGTGACCTGTTGCTGGAAGGGGAGATACAAAGGCTCCCAGTGGCCGCCCGGGCCGCCCCCGGGCCCGCCTCCCCGCCGAGCCGTCCCGGCGCGCCCAGCCCCCGCCCCGTTTCATGCAAAACCAGGGGAAGAGACTTGTCCTCAGTGGCGGAGCCGCCGCGCGCTGATTGGCCGGGGCGAACGCATTTATTGCCTGACAAGCCCCCATCACATGGATGGTTGTCTATTAACTTGTTCAAAAAAGTATCAGGAGTTGTCAAGGCAGAGAGAGAGAGTGTGTGTGTTTGCAAAAGGGGGTAAAGTAGTTTGCTGGCTCTTTAAGACCGAGGTGGAGAGAGAGAGAGAGAGAGAGAGAGAGAGAGAGAGAGCGGCAGGCAGAGAAAAGGGAAAAAGGAGGAAGAAGTTTTTTAAAATCAAGACTCCGGCGGTAATAATAGCAGTTATTAGCATTATTAATCCATCAGCGAAGAGGAAGATCCTGATCTTGATCCAAGTGTGGTTTTGGGGAGTCCCCCTCCCCCCTTTCCTACCCCTCCCTAGGAAAAAAAAAAAAAGTCCGGCTTGGGACTCCGCTGCGGCTGCTCCTCGTTTCTCTGCTCAAGGCTGGTTCCAGGCAAAAGTAGTTTGAATGTACAACATGATGGAAACCGAGCTGAAACCTCCCGCCCCCCAGCAAACTTCGGGGGGAGGCACAGGCAACTCCAACTCGGCCGCCAACAACCAGAAGAACAGCCCGGACCGGGTCAAGCGCCCGATGAACGCGTTCATGGTGTGGTCCCGCGGGCAGCGGCGGAAAATGGCCCAGGAGAACCCGAAGATGCACAACTCCGAGATCAGCAAGCGGCTCGGGGCGGAGTGGAAACTTTTATCCGAGGCGGAAAAGAGACCCTTCATTGACGAAGCCAAGCGGCTCAGAGCTCTGCACATGAAGGAGCACCCGGATTATAAATACCGACCCCGGAGGAAAACCAAGACCCTCATGAAGAAGGATAAGTACACGTTGCCGGGGGGCTTACTGGCACCGGGCACCAATACCATGACGACTGGGGTAGGGGTTGGGGCCACCTTGGGAGCTGGGGTGAACCAGAGGATGGACAGTTACGCGCACATGAACGGCTGGACCAACGGAGGCTATGGGATGATGCAAGAGCAGCTCGGCTACCCGCAGCACCCGGGCTTGAACGCGCACAACGCGGCGCAGATGCAGCCGATGCACCGCTACGACGTGAGCGCCCTGCAGTACAACTCCATGACCAGCTCGCAGACTTACATGAACGGATCGCCTACCTACAGCATGTCCTACTCCCAGCAAGGGACCCCGGGCATGGCCCTGGGCTCCATGGGCTCGGTGGTCAAGACGGAATCCAGCTCCAGTCCCCCCGTAGTCACTTCCTCGTCTCATTCAAGGGCTCCTTGCCAAGCTGGGGACCTTCGGGACATGATCAGCATGTATCTACCAGGTGCTGAAGTACCAGAACCAGCTGCCCCAAGCAGACTTCATATGTCCCAACACTACCAGAGTGCACCTGTTCCTGGCACAGCCATTAATGGCACACTCCCTCTATCACATATGTAAGACAAAGGGGCCGGGGGGGT
>VZTZ01035666.1:692163-714833 GCA_013400955.1 Drymodes brunneopygia | reverse complement strand
CTTTGCTGTATCTCCAGCAATGTTTCTGCGGAAAAAAAAAAAAAAAAAAAGGAAAAAAAAGCGCCAAATATTTTATTTGACTATCTATATATGCACACACACACACACACACAATATTGTCAAGCGAGGGAAAAGATATTCCTTTAATATGAGAAAAAAACCCAGGGATTTTTTCTCCGAGTGATCTGATTGTTATAAATAATTACGGATGAAAAGAAAACTCACTTATTATGCACTTCTAATACTGTGACTGCACAAGAGAGAAAGGGGGCCAAACCAGTGATTAATTAATATCGCACTGGCGTAGCTATTTTCTCGCGAAAGGCCTTTCCCCCCTTGCTGCTGCTGAGTTATCATTCCAGCTCGAGTCATGTGTAGCCAGGAAGGGATCTTGTTTATAAATTTATATGACGACCTTTTCTTTGTGTGTGCTCTAAAGTTGATATGGACAAATTGCAGAGGTATACAATTTAAGTAGATGCACTTTTAATCACCGATCATTAAAATGGTTATGTTAAATATACTCAATTACATGCATGACTTCACCCTAACAGTACTTTCTATTCTCCCAGCTGCTCACGTATTCCTTAACTATAGTCAGCAGAAGAAACTCGATTATGCTGAATCCATACATTTCTATGGATTTCATCAGCCTAATTAATGCTTCAGTGTGGTCCATGTGTCTGAATGGTCCCTTTGCTATTACTTGGGTAAGGAGGCAGTGCTGGAATGCAGAGGGTCTTTCTTTCAAGGATACCCATGGGGGTCACTCTAGGACTCTAATGGCAAAGGTAGCAAGTGTTAAATAGCAGAAACATGCAGAGAAAGGGAAGGCAGCGATGTAAAAGGGACATTGATACTGTAGGTATGCCCAACAGGTCAGTGATGATAATTAAAACGCTTAAAGAAGAAAAGGTAAATGGAAAGCTTCCACAATTCGCAGCATGCCTGGTTAAAAGCAAACGAACCAGCGCAAAGAAACGCACCTCGCTGATCCTGACGGGGGGAAAAAAAAAGTTGACAGCAGATTTTTAGACTAAATAACTACTAGGGCAGCCTCTTCTGTGAGCACCGCGTTTGAATGCCCGGTCTCTTCTCTAATTTTCTCGTTGTCGAAATGCAACGTGTCAGGGAGAGGATGCCCGGCCGGGCAGAGTGGGCGCTCCCACGCTGCCGGTCCTGGCACCACCGGGGCTTCCTGCAGTCCCCCGTCAGTGCAGATGCACGGGGAGCTGGGGGAAGGAGCTCTCCCCCTCCTCTCACAGCTTTCTTCCGAAACGAAGAAGCGATTAAAATGAAGGGGATGTTGCAGCCTTAGGGGAAACAGCCAATGGCGCTTTTATAACACATCTTCCCATCTTAGCATTTAGCGGGATATAAAACGCACGCGTCTTGCTATTCCAGCAACATTTTAATCGACGAGAAATGCATTGAGATCCTTTTTTTCTTTTTTGTTCCCACCTGTTGTAGTAGAAGACCATCTGGTCACACCTTTCTCTGGCTGCTGGGAGACGTGAGAGAAAATCAGAACTCTTTCTTGTCACCCACTGCACTGCCAAAAAGGTAGTGTTGGAGCCTGCATCTCTTCCCTGTTTCTCCACCAAGCAATCGACAGCTCAATTGTCCTAACTTCGAGTCGGTGCCTCGCTTCAGCCTTCATCCTTCAAGTGGAGAGAGAAAGCAGGGAAGATTTCAGATCTATAACCAAATTATAACCTAGGAACTTTATGCTTGTCATGCTAATTTAATGACTTTTATAGTAAGTGTAGACTTTCTGTCTTTTGAAATTAGCTCTTCAAAACGCCTTGTGTAATGACAGGCACTAGACATAAGAGACAAATGCACAAGCAATAGTGGGATAATAATCTGGCAAACACTGCGCCATTTAATATTAAAATGGAGAACAAAGTGCGTTAAATTTCAGTGTAGACGGGCATCATTGTCTGATGCCATTGGTGCACACCTGGGCTCCAGAGTGACCCGATAGGGGGGTGTCGTCCAGCAGCCGCCGTGCCGGGGTTCACCTGGAAAATGAGCAAATACCAGATGTGGAGTACAAATTAGTCCTTCCCCTAATACCGAGTCCCCTTGCTTTCTGGTAGTGTTCACACGTGCCTGCGTGCTGTAAACACCCTGATTTCAACAGGCTGGTTCTGCTGGGCCCGGCCTCCTGCTCGGTTCCCGGCGGAGGGGGGAGGGGTGTGGGGGTGTGGGAGGGTGTGCGCGCTGCGCTCGCACTGCAGGGCTCTGAACGCACACATCCCCTCCCTCCTTGAAAGCGTTTCTGTGCTCACATGCTATGAGTGGTCCAGAAATCTGTCCAAGAGATGGTCTTGATAACAAAGGGAGGAGTAAACCCAAAGCTATAGGTGTATTACAATCTGGGCGACTCACTCATTGCCTATAATTGTAAATAAGGTAAGTTCACACGACGATCGAGTAACGAGGGAACAAGAGCCCTATTTTAATCAGGTGGTTATCTCTCCTTGGTGGAGATCAGAGCTCCATTGCTCCTGGCCTTCTCATTGTGCCCCCCTGCTGGAAATGACAGCTCCTTCAGAAATAACCAACTTGGTCCCTGGATGGGATTTCAGCTCTTTTGCACTACACATGTACCAATTGTCATTTTACAGCTACAGCGGAACCCCTAAATTATATAAGTGCATAAACTCGACCTCATTAAATATCCCCTTTTGGACAGTCTCAAGGTTGGAGAGTATATTACTGTAAGCCAGAGAAGACTTAAATTATATCCGAATCAGGATTGAAACGTAGTGGCACTTAGGCACACTTCTTGTCTCAGCTACGGAGGTTTCATTTTTCCCCTTCGGAGTCTTATAATATTGCGAATGCAACAGTTTCCTTATGTCAAATCAAACTATCGGAAATCCTCTTTCTTGACTCAGCCTCCGGGGCCCTTTTTGGTGAGGATAAAACCACAAAGATATGATCAAACACCATAGCCTGGCCAAAGGGAAGTTTATCGTTCATCTGAGAGAGCTTCCTAATTTGAAACGAAAGCCTTCCCGTTCCAGAAAGCGTTTGAACACGCTGTGTGAGTTGTTTTCCTGCGCATGTGTGGGGTAAATCGGGGTGTGCAGTAGGGACAGGGGGCCGAGGGCAGTGGGTACCCCGAGGCTGAGAGCACACCCTGCCCGCAGTTTGGCGTTTCCACCCAAGCCGGTATGAAAATAACCATTTCCGTGGGAATCCCTGCCCACGGAAGCTGTCCCTGCCGCCCCCGCTGCCGCCCAGGGGCGCGGCCGGGTCGGGGGCTCTGCCCGGGGCCCACCCCATTCCTCATCCCCCCTTGGGGCACCCCGAAACTGCTGCGCTGAGTCCCCTTTTGGGCAGCTCCGGGAGAGGGGCACGGCCTCTGCGGGATGGCCCTGCAAAGCCCCGCGCCAAGCCCCCCCAAAGCCGCGTTTGTCGGGAGGGGGCCGCCTTCCCCTCTTCTCCAGCCCTCGCAAGAGGGTCAGTGGTTTAACCAGGCGTCACCAGGACTTCGTTTTATCCCCGGTCCACTGAAGCGTGTGGCTTTTAGTGACTGATGGCCGCTGTGGCTGTACGCGGCACAGTTGCTCTCACGGTGCGTGCTCCAGATGGGCACGTCCCGCAGGCTCGGGGCGGGGGGGCATGGCCGCTTTGGAAAGGCCACCGAGACACTGAGATTTGTTCTGGGTCAACCCTCCCCTAACGCCAAAGTTGGGAAACAACTTTCGCAGCGTGTGTTGGGAAGGGAGGGAGCGGCAGTGGAGCGGCAGTGGAGCGGCAGCGGGTGCCGCGGTGCGGGGCGCCGGCACCCGAGGCTGCCGAGCCCGGGGGCCACCGTGGCTGGGGGCTGTCCCCCCGACCGCCCTGGAGCATCGCCCCCGTCCCTCTTCCTCCCCGAGCCCCGGACGCGCAGACAGCACGTTTCCAAACTTTGAAATGCCAAATCACGTTATTGCTGTGGCAGGAGGCTGCTTTCGTATCTGTGACAGCTGAGTTTCCCCCATCGATTATGTGACACTGCAGTTCATTTACACAGCTCAAAAGCTTAAAGACACTGGAGGAGCCCCCGGTTTAACCCGAAATCCTAACAGAAAGTGAATCAACTTTCTGGCCAGTGTTTAAACTGATAGATCAAAACTTAATTTGGAGAGACAGAAAGGGAGAGAAACGACAGCACGGATTTATCTTGCCCGACGTCCTTCGCTGAAACTTTAGAAACTGCGGCGTGGAAAACCCAGGGCCGAGATGCTAATGAGAAGCAGCGCGCTGGGTGTTCAGGGATGTTACAGATTTCAGAACGCAGATTACAGCGCCTGATTTTTTTGTGCGGGTGCGTGAAATAGGTGCGTGGCTCGAGGCTGCCCGCGACTGCCGGGTGGCACCGGGCTCCGGGGCGTCCCTGCCCGCGGGGTCAGGCAGAAGTTCCCGGCCGGGCAGGCGCCTCCCGGGCTCGCCCATTTGGAGCGCCCCGGCCCCGCCGCCGGGTGGCAGGGAGGGCTTGGGGAAGAGGGGGTGCTGGGAGGGGTGGCAATTTCCTCTCTCCCATGGGGATGGAATCGTCCCCCTTACGCTGCCGGGTCCTTCCCTGGGCTTCTTTCAGTGGGGGCTTTCCAGGAGCCAGCCCAGCGCCCGGTCCCTGCCGCTCCCTCCCCCGTCCTCCCCGAGGTTTCATTACTTGCTGTTAGTGCCTGGAAACTATAAAGGATGTGGGACTGGGCTTTTATTGATTATTTGTCACCCTGTATTTGTCAGTTTCAATAACTTTTCCTGAAGTTTTACTTACGGGCACTTGAGCTTTCGGATTAGGCCAGCTCTGCGGATTGCAGTGAGGGGTAATTATCCGCTGGCCTGCTTCCCTGCAGCCGGAGAGAAAAGAGCATTAACGTATAGAATGGGCAGGATCCGGCCTGAGCCCCCCCTAAAGCGCTGCCCGGGCGAGAGGCGGGAGCAGNTGGCGGGGAGGCGAAGCCGGGGGATTTGTATTATGAAGATCGACTCTTCAAAACTGCCCGCCTGGCAGCCCGGCCGCGCTCCCGCCGGCCGAGGGGACCCGGCTGCTCCGGGCTCCTCGGCCGGAGCCCCCGGGAGCGGCGGCGGAGCCGCGCCGGGGCTGAGGGGACCTGTGGAAAGCGAGTGGGGCAGCGGCCCCCGCCTCTCTCGCAGTGTTTTCGGAGAGGGGGGTCAAACCTTCCTCGAGAGAAAAGACCTTATGCCGGGCCATCTTCCTCCTGTAATAAGTTTCCTACGTCTCCCAAGCGTTGCCCGCTGCTCCAAACGCGCTCCGGCAATGTAAGCACGCTAAAGGCGAGCATCATCGTTCCGCGGGCTGGCAGGGTGCCTATCGTGGCGAGGATAGCGTTTGATGTGCTGTATCTCATGCCACTGCAAGCTAAGAGACAAGCGAACACAGAGTGCCCAGTTACACGGGATTTAATTACAGCGGAATGCATTCTCCATGCTGATTAGGAGCAAAATCAATCGGGGGCTTATTTGCCACAATGAACCAATAAAACCCCAATTTATTAAAGCAATAATCTCAGCCCCAAATGGTCTAAATAATATTGTTTCGATGGCATTGAGGGAATTCGGAGTGAAAGTGTTACACAGAGAACATCAGGGAATCCTAGTCCATGAATTCAGGCAGAGTTTCTAACCCCATTCCAGGAGCTCACTTTCTGGTTCAGAGACCTTGGAAGCAGGGGGCCAAGTTCCTTTGTTTCAGGTCCAGGTGTCTGGGTCGCTGTAGTACCTACAAGACAAGGTGCTCTGTGGTCTGCAGCTGTCTGTGCTGAGGCAAACGTGGTAAACAGCTTCCTACCAAGTCTTAAGGATTTTCTGCTTTCCAGTGATTTATTTGTGGAATTCCTAGAGGAGGGTAGGCCACACAAAGATCCCCAAGCTATAGGCCAGCATAAAAGCCTTGTGATATTGTTAGAAAAACACCACACAGTGTGCCAAAAATTCTCTGGTAGGGTTGAGGGAGAAAGGGATTCCCTCAGGAGGGTGCTGAGCATGGGGCTGGGGCACATGGGGAGACTGGGGGACTGTGGTGCCCTCTTTTCCCCTCCCGCACATGCATCAGCCCCATGCCGTGCCACCCTGCAGGGTGCTCCCCTGGGCACTCGGTGGGAGAGGCAGCGCTGGTGGGCCAGGTCACCCTGGGAACTGTGGGGTCCACCAGAGCTTAAAGTCTCTGACTCAGGAGATGCTGATTTTGCTTTACAGCTTTCTGTAACTCCAGTCATCTCTGTCCCAAACCGGAGAGGACCTCATTTCCTGCTCAGTGCTGTGCCAACCACAAGGTCTTTTCATAAGGCTGCCAGGGGTGCCTGGCTGCGGGCAGGACAGTCAGTGTTTGTCACCAGGGAATGAGCTGGCATCATAGCTCTAATCTGAGTCAACAACCTGGCTGGCCCTGAGCATGACTTCATAAATCATGGTATCTAATTGAAAGGCACATGCTTATTTATACAGTGTTGTTCAAAAAGAAAGAAAAAAAATAAAATTTAACAAACACTTCTTTTCTTCCCACTAGCCTATTAATCAGTCACCTGATTGTTTCGATTTACATTATTTCATGCAGAGAAAAAAAGAGAAAGCATAAAAACATCTTGTATAGCCTCAGCAAAAATACAAATGAAAAAATTCATCTCCTAATGAGAGGCTTAGCCTTTTTCTAACACATCCTTAATAATAGGAAAACAATCTTTAAGTGTTTTTAATTTAAATTGTTTTCATGTTTAATTCACTATTGCTAAATAATATTATTAAGTGCCTATGTATCTATTTAGCATTGAGGCATATGATATTTCAAAGCAATTGAACCAGTTTTGAAAGGAGAAAGAGTCCTGTACCGTGCCTGCATTCACTTTTTTAAAATGTTAATTAACACACATACACTGGACTGCCTTTTTCTCATCCTTCCACCAGAAATTAAAAACAAATCTGGAACAAAAGATCAGTTATGTGCTTTTTGCTTCCCACACCCAAACCTCCTGCTTTACTTTTGTATCCATAGGGTCTGTGTGATCTCCTCCCATGAGAGGCAACTCAGCAGCTCGGTCCCCTCTGCCATCTCAGCACTGCCAGTGGAGAAGCCCAGGAGGAGCAGAGCAGTGGCTGAGCAGCAATTTAAATATCCATATTTAACTCTTCAAACAACAGAAGATACTTCAGAGCCACGTGTGAGACTAAATGCCATTAAAGTTTCAATCGTTAAACCTCTGTTTAGCTGTAGTCCAGAAATGAGCAGTTCATAACAAGCAGGGAATACTGATTGACAGTTTGCCATCAGGAGCCCTTAAGTAGGATTTTTCCAGCTATAATGCAGTGTACTCTTCAGTGCTCCCTTTTGCAAGATGCTATTTCAAGTAGAGGAGCATGAGGAAAATTTACATAAAAGCTTTGTATGTAATATGTGATTGCTCTGAAATTAAGAAGCACCAGTTTTCCCCTCCTTGTTTTAGAAATGAAGAGTGCACTTTGTTTTCTTGTTTACTTAGCGCACTCTGTGATCCCTTGATGTGTTTCAAGTGTTTTCTGTCAGCATCATGAGACTTTGCTTACCTGCTAAATTTTATGTGTGAAGTGATTAGTGTTCAAAGTGCCTGGAAAAAAACCAGCACTAACGATGTCTGACAACTTTTGGGGTTTTTTTTTGCCTTTTCCTCTTAAATAATATTTCATGGTACATTAAATAGGTTATGCAGTCTCTTCTGAGAGACCAAAGCAATGTATTGCTGCATACTTAGTGTTTCACCAAGCAGATAGTTTTTAAAAGGAAAAAAGATGAAGGCAGCATAGAATCCTTTCCCTGAGCCTTTTCGCAGCTTCCTCTCAATTCAATAAGGAATGGTGGTAATTTGGAGAAAGATACAGAAAGAAAAAGAAATATTATTTCACAATAAACCTCTTAGGGTGTCACTTGTGATCACTGGCAGATATTAGAAATGCTTCTCGTTAAATCCACTGAGCATTATTTCTTCACAAGTTGAAATGCTTTTAGCCAAACTGTTTTCTCCATGTTCACATCGGATGTACCAGTTAGAGCCAGAGCAGCCCAAGAGAGAAGCAAACAATTAAAACTTTTACATATTTGATTCTTGATAGACATCCCTATGAAGTAGGTTTTAACATTTTTTTTTCTTCTTAATTTTTTGTCTTTTTTTTTTTTTCAGTAAGAAGGATAAGCTTGGAGTGCCCAGTCACCGTGGTAACTGCCAGAAAAATTCTCCTGAAGTTTGAAGAGGTCAGCTAACGGGGTCAACAACTCTGGCCTCTCTCTGAGCTGGGCCTGGCAGGCTCCATCCTGCGGTTGGGGTGTTAGCGCAGGCTGAGCCCTGGGAGGTGGACCATTCCAGCTCTGATATAAATTTTTTGAGTCAGTTCACGGCCTGGACTCTCCAGGTGGCCTCCAAAATCGATTGTGACCTTGTGACCCTGTCTAACGGAGGCATAGCATCCAACCTAAGTAAGGATTTAGCCAGGAACGACAGCTTTCCACTGAGTGTTATTGGGGACAGTACAAACAGTTTGGGAAGCAAGGAGGTAGGTATGAGGAGTAGAGGTCATTAAAAACATATTAAAAAACAATTTAAAAAATCCTTTTTAGTTGAAAGTTTTTATTTGCAGTAATCATTCCTTAAATAAACCCTTCTGGCAACTATTTTTTCCTTCCATAACGACATTGTATCAAGTACTCCAGTGTATTAATATACAAAAAATTGGCACTTTGCATATTCCAAACCAAACTAATATTTTATCTACCTCTGGATTTTGAACTTGTAAATGAAACTGACTGACATGTGTTATACTAGATTTCTGTGAAGTGTTTTTTTTATTAATATCAAAATGACTAGGAGACTGCTTATTAAAGTGGGCTATTTATTTTAGGTAGTAATTTCCCTAATATGTGCATTCTTTTTAGATTCAAAAGTCTCTTAATCCCTTTAATCTATTTTTAAACTGGGAAATTAGGTAACATTCAGAATAGTGTGAAATGAAAGCATGAGAGTTTCACAGAGTTTTCCTTTACTAGCTTGCAGTACAAATAGAAAAGCTACAAAACTGATTATGTATTTTTATAGGAAAAAAAATTGATCACGCTAAGATTATATTCATAGAGAACATGATATTTTTTTCCCTTAAGATTTTAAGCAACAAACTGTGTGGGGGAGGGACGGACTGTTCCAGAGTTCTGATTTTGTTGTTGAATCTAGAAACTTGCCCTTCTGAGCAAGTGGATTTGCTCTCGTGTTTTATTCCCACTGCTACAAAACCCTGTGCATTGCTCACAGGAGTAATTGGTGGTTGTCAGATGAGTAAGTGGAACTACACTGAGGAGCAAAGTCCAGTTTCCGAGCTGGAAAGTGCTATCAGACTTTAAGTGACTTTAAAACTGCTCTGAAGGAAGAAAATTGCTTTAATATTTGTTCCCAGTCTTAGAAAAATTGTGCAGTGAGAACCTTGCCCAAACACTTCTTGTGCTTGGCAGGGCCTGGCTCTGACATTTTTCTTCCCAGTCCCTTCCAGGTTGAGCAGCTCCCCCGAGGTTGGAGGAGCTGCACAGAGACAGAGCCATAAAAAACAGCTCAGGAAGAGCATCTGAGCTGTGCTAAATATCATTGCACTGCTTAGAAGTCCCACAGGTTACAACAGCAAGAGTATCTCACTTTTATTTGCAGCAACATCATACTCTGCAGAAAGTCCCCAAAATCCATGGATATCTGTTGGCCAAGGTCCTGCCTCTTACAGGGTTGTCATAATCTGCTCCTGTGGGAGCAGGTTTGAAGACCAGAACGAGTAAGAAATGGGGCTGAATTTTGCCATAAAATAATTAAAAGCCTACACCTGCACATTCAGATATCCATGGTGACACTATTTAATTCTACCTTGAATACTGATAATGATTTGGTTTTGGTGGTGATTTTCAACAGAGCTCTGCTGAGAAGAATTTATTCCTATTAAGAAGCATGTTGATTCAGGGGAGTCCCTTCTGTGATTGTTTGGGAAGATGAAGCTTACGGCCCTTGGTGAGAACCAGAACATTTGCTTGTTTTTCAGAAAAGAAAAATTAAAAATAGGACTGTAAATAGCTGGATGGTGACTCTTCAATGTTTACAAAAGCATCTGTGTAATTTTAAACATTTTTAAAAAATCTATCTGCTTTGTATTGTCAACACTCAGGGACCAAGTTCTACCTGACAAATGGGGGATCACTTCTGAAAACAGATAGAACTATTCCACTGGAATGTTTGGACCAGAATTGCCCCAAATTTGCCC
Organism: Drymodes brunneopygia; assembly: GCA_013400955.1. Classification (NCBI taxonomy): domain Eukaryota; kingdom Metazoa; phylum Chordata; class Aves; order Passeriformes; family Petroicidae; genus Drymodes; species Drymodes brunneopygia. The sequence goes on along the minus strand of VZTZ01035666.1, from coordinate 704,558 downwards.
TAAAGCCTCCAGCTTAAAATGAGGAATTGTTAGCAGTGGCAACAACAATGGATCTCAAGAGCTTGAACTTGCCGCAAATTCTTTAGCATTGACTTCTGTAGATCCTATTGAATTTATAATCAGCTGCAAATCTACAAATGTCACTCAGAACAGGTCCTGGTCTTGCATGTTTTGTACCTCTTCAAATCGTTCAGGTCATCCACATCCAATGACGTGGAGTGCCTGGAGGTGCCCAGCAGCCGCAGTGGGACAATTCTTCTTCTTCTTCCCCATCAGTGCAGTGAAGTGCTCACTCAGCTTCATTTGACTTCTTGGAAAACTCTCTGAAGTGCAGGCTCTGAGCTTCTCCAGAGGGATTTATGTGAATGGGCTTCATGTAGTGTTAAACCAGCAGAATCACCAAAGTCTGTGGTGGTTCCCTGCCCCTGTCCTATGGAGCACTGATAACCCACGTGGCCTTTGAAAGTTTTCTGTGGCTGGTCTGTGGAATTGTATTAAATTTCACAGTCTTCATTTCAAACTTTTATTAGAAGAGTATGTGGCAATCTGCAAGGAAATCTGAGGTCTGAGGGATCTGCTACCTGAAATCTCAGAGGATGTTTGCTGTACAGGAATACACCTCGGCCCATGCACCGTGAGGTGTTGGGAGGCATTTTGTCAATGTTTTCAAATTAAACACATGCCCAGTTAAATGAATGTATTTTATTACTCGTGCAAACAAGCAAAACAACAACAAAAATCCACTTAAAAATAAAGCAAAGAAAATAAAAGTGATAAATGGACACTGAAGGCTCAGACTAGTTTGTGTTTGCTCGTGTCCAAAACCACACATTCCCAGTGCTCTGCAGAGACAGGGAAGCTCTGCTTTAGGACGTTGCCATGGCCTGGATCGGCGCTGGCAAAGGTCTCTGGGTTCTGGAGGGAGCAGGGAGGGCAGATGAACACTGGGATTTACAGGTGTGCTGGCAAAAGGTCCTGAACAAGTGCTGTGCTTCTGTCTGCTTTTACTTCTTCCTCTCTGCCTTGAAAGTGTGTGGCTGGTGTCCAGAGGAAAAGTCAGACTAATTCTGATGCTTTTTCCTATTCTGGGTGGACTAATTCAGAGAAAGCACTTATAGCAGCCTTTGTGGTAGGGTTACAATATAGGTCGATACTTTAGGAACTATAGGAAGTTCTTAATCCTTCCCTGCCTACGGGGCTGTCATTTATAGACCCGCTATCGTCTCATCTTTTATAAGGATGTTTCCTTACATTAAGGTTCCAAGAGCAACCAGACTTTGCCATTGTTCACAGCTATTTCTGTTTGTGGCTTAATGCACATCTAGTATTCTGTTTATGCTTTCACTGCTCTCCTACACAGCAGACTGTACCTACACACCAACTTAGGTGACATCACTCTCCAAGCATTCATTTCTGTGTTTCTTTTTTTTCCCCGATTTGTCTGTGCATCTTGATTTTGCATTAGCCTAGTTTATTATAGGTAACATGATAAAGTACATGGAACTTTATGCATTTAATTGTCATTTCATGTTCAGTTCTTGTTTGATAAAATTGCTTATTTAAAAAAGCTTTTAGGTTTTTTTTTAATATAAGAAGAATGAATTCAGCCATGAGCAGAAAAAAATGAAGCATAGGCCATTCTGAATGTATAAAATTTAGCTTGATGTTAATGGTGGTTTAATTACTGGTTTTTTTTTCATTATGGCTATTCATAAAGACATCCATTGTTTTCTGCTTTGATTTATGTCCAGATCAGCCCCCTTCAGAACCTCATTTCTGGCAATCTCAGCAACACGTGGGGGCCTGGCAGCTTCTGCAGAGATTGCCATCTTCCCTCACTACTCCTTCTTCTGAGCTGTTCCACCAGCTCCACAGCCTGTCATTACTCAGGAGCCCTTAATGATGCCTTTCCTCCATCGTCTACTCCAGAACCTGCTTCCAGAACCAGATGCTTTTGTCAAAGTTTTCAAACCAATTTACAAATAGATACTGAACCAAAGGCAGGTGATGGGGTGGTGGGGTGACGTTGTGCCACTGCCTCCCTGTCCTGCGTGGGGAGATTACAGACCTTCTCCAGAGCTCAGCTCTGTGGCTGTGCAATGAGGATGGACATATTAATTTTTTGTCAAAGTGAGTAACAACATCTTTGCAAAGCGCTTGTGTGTCTGAAGGATTTGATGCAAATTAAAAGCTACCTAGGTTTTGTCCAACCTAACCCTACCCAGCACTTCACCTTCCCCACTGCTCTCTCAGCTGCTCAAGATTAGCCAATAAGCCTTTTTGAGTCATTGCTTTTGCATCATGCCTTGCAGAAAGTGACATTTGGGCTTTTAAACTACCCTTGTGTCATAACATACATATAGCAGCACTAATAGATCCTTTTTGCCCATGCATCCTCACTTTGCCGAAAAAAATCCCCAGCCCTGAACAAACCACAAACAGCCTGATGCTACGGGTGAGGAGTGCCAGGCAACCTTTGTGTGCTCAAGGCACAGCTTTATCCTGGCCATCAGTGGGACAGTTCACATGGAAATGTGTGATCTGTTCCTTCCCAGCCCCAGCGATGCCTGGCTTTGCAGTTCCTCTCGCTGGCGAGTCGCTCTTGTAATTTCCAGTTATGTAACTCATCTCATTTTGTGAATATGTGAATTTAACAGCTGTCAGTGTCAGCAGCGCCTGGGAGGGGTGTGTGTCGTTTTTTTTTTTTTTTTGGCAAGCTGGCATTACTCATCAGTCTCATGGTAGTTTTGTTTGAAAAATGCTTGTGTTAGAAAAAGTGGATTTATCAGCTCAGCACTGTATGGTGCTAGCATGCAGCTCAACAAAAGACAAGTGCTCATTTCAGTAACGCTTGCAGCATTTCATGGGGCCCCCAAATAGGCTGAACAAGGCTTCTCTGGCAACTAACCCCAAGTACAGTGGGAAACTATTAAAGTGGCAGTGTCACTGCTTGGAAAAGGGATTTGGTTTTCTTCCATCATTTATCTCTGCAGTTTTTTTTGGTTTTTTTTTTTTTTTAATTAAAGACTATGAAGTGCATTAGAAATTTCCCTGAATATTGGAGGAAAAAAGAGGCCTTACTGAAAATTTGTGCTCCTAGAAGTGATTTTTTTTCTCTCATAATTTCTTGGAGCGTAGATCAAACTGTCAGTTTGCCTTTCCCGAAGTGGATCTGTTTTATAGGGAAAAATATTATACTTGCAGCTTTTTCAGGTAATACTACAAAGTCAATGGTGCTGCAGCCTTTCAGGGAGAACTCGTTCTCTGTTCAAATCAGTTTATTTTCAGAATGATTTGCTGCACTTACACTTTCTTTTGTAGCTGCTCTTCCAGAATGCAAATACAACCTGGAGAGTTTTCTGTATTTAATTGAATGTGTCAGGTGGTTAAAATCATGTTTTAAAACCAGCATTACATACTGCAAATGTGTCAAACCCTTTGTTCCCATTTATTTAAAACAAATGTATTTTTCAGTATTTATTTATTTATTCTCTCTGTTTATACTTCACACAGATGGTAAAGATAAACCAGTGGGTTTAATTTTTTGCTGAAAAATTGCCTTTTACATTTTTAGGTTCTCATATCCTGGCAAGATGCTACAAACCCCACGTGACAAAGATCAAAGGGAAATACTTATTTGAAGAAACCTCTGTCATTAGCTGTGCTGTAAGTTTTATAAAAGGCTCAATTCCATAAAATGCAAATTCTGGACTAATTGTTCCTCTGCAAGCCTTAATGGTCTCTGAGCTGTCTAGTTAATCTACTACCTGCCTCTATTCATGTATCCCACAGAAGTTAGAGCTGGGTAAAACACGCCTTCACACATCAGTTACATCTATTTTAACTTTTCTTTCTACAAGTTCTACTGACTGTTTACCATGACTTGAATCCAGACAAATGGATTTGGACTTGCACGCTCTTAAGGCTGCACAACAGCCAAGCACATCCCCCGTGGGGCACCCACCCACCCACCCAAAAAACATTTCCGTGGGTTCATCTCCCACGCGTGGGTGTGCTCCAGATGCTGCCGTGGCTGGGTGGGAGGAATGGGGGATGCCACTCCCGTGTCATCCTTTGTTTCCCCGTGGAGAGAGGTGGCTGCAGGGAACTGTCTGCTCTCTGCAGGGACAGAGGGCTGTGCTTATCAGCTCCTCAGAGCTGTAGAGACCAGAAGCATGAATGCTCTGCAGCATTGCTGTGCCTGCACACAAAGCATGCACCCCTGTGCCTGCAGAGCCCTGCAGCATCCCATGGGCAGGCACAGAGCAGCCTCCTCTGGATACCTGGAGCTCACTGTGTTCAGCCCTCTGGCTTTCCAGCACAGGTGAACACAACGCTGAGGTAGCAGGTCAGATACTCGTGTCCAGCTTGGTACTCACAAATCTGGGTACTTGCTGCAGTGTTTCTGTAGTGTGGACAAATTTGGAACCCTGGAGCTTTAGTCAGACCAGGCACAGGTCAGGGACTGAAATATTTGTCCCACACCTACCGCAGCAAAGTTGTGGTTGTTGACTTGAGTGACAGGGGAATAGAGGACTGGGATGTCTCAGCCCAAAGTCCCTTAAGCCTTGGCTTGATGGGCAAGATCTTGAGCACAGCCAGAGCCTGCAACATTAAAGGCTTTATAAAAGCAACAGTGCCAGTTTAAAATCAACCTCCCACATTACCAGGAGCCCCGGCAGGTGTAACTTGATCCAGGTAGACCAAGCCAGTGAGTAAACAAAAAAACCCTGCTGCTTTCTGAATGCGCTCCACCAGAGAAATGCTTCTAACCGGGAATTACAGTGGCTGTTTGCACTAAGTGAGCTGTGCAAATGAACAGGCTCCTATGATTCTAATTCTGTGAAAATGAATGGGCTCCTATGATTCTAATTCTTATTCCACACAGGTTTTTCCCTCTACACCCAAAATGAAGTAGGGAAAAAGCTGTAGGGAAGAATTTCCCCGATAAGACTGGACAGTTTAGTGGGACTGGGCCTGATCTAGCTGCTTGAACTTCGGTGGGGTCTGTTGCTGGGTTTCTCTAAGCTAGAGAAAACAATCCTGCTGCTTCCAAACTGCCAAGTCAGTCAGAGGAATTTAATATTATCCCTAAAGAAGCTGCTTTGCTGCTCTTCTGTTGGGTTCCCAGTTCCAGTTCCAGTAAGCAGTATTAACTTAGGGGCTTTTTACTTGACTACAGCGTTGCCCATTTTCTCCTCCTTCAGCTCCAGCTCTTAAACCTTCAGAGAGCCTTGCTGTGCAGACCAGCTGAACAGAGGCTGAATGCACCATTTGAGATCCTCTCGGTGTTACTGCCTGGCTCCCTCACTGGAGAAGTGCATAAAAGCAAGGAAGATGCATCTGTCCAAGCAGAGCCTGGACCCTGACAAATCCCAGGGGCTTGGCAAGCTCTAAGACTCACTGTGGAGTCCTTGGAATGTGCAGACTGTGGGTACAGCACACTGAGGACCCAGCAGCCCAGCTCTGCTCCAGCATTTCTGCCTCCCAGTCTGGGTCCCATCCTGCCCCAGAGAGCCTCTCCCCCCTCCCCTGCCCACGCTCCACTTATTCATGAGTTATGATAACATATAAGCAGCTTAGAGAATTCTTATCGGAGTAAGTTGAACACAATGCAACATTTAACTCTTAATGACAGCCACCTCTGACTGTGAGTGACATATTATAAATTATGTTTGAACTGGATTTTTTTTTTCTTCAGAGGCAGATATTCCCTCTGCCACCCAGTCAGCCCTGTAACATTGCACTTGTGGCCTTAATCCCACTTGGATGTGTGCCCTGCTGCCTCCACTTTCCATCACTTGGGTACTTTAGTATTCTTGAACAAGTGAACAATCTTTGTTTCTGTACCTTATTAGGCCAAAGACCATAGCAGCGAGTGATGGCATCAGCAGGCCCTGCAGGCAGGATTCTCTGCAGACACAGCCAACCTCCAACAAACCCCTTTTTATCCTCCTGTTTCTAGGAAGAATTATGATGGTGGTGCCCTGCTGTTGATCAGTCAAATCTGTGGTAGGCCTAGAGATAAGTCCTGTAAGTGTGGTGTACTGTAAAACAGCGGCTCCCATTCATTAGTAGCTTGTGTGTAATAAACCACCCAAAGGAGGGGGGTGGGGAGAGAGAGGGATGAGCAGCTGCAGTGTGCAGGAACAAACAACACAACTCATTCTTGGGAGCAAAAACTTTCTAATTTGCTGCTGGGCTGCTGGGAGCACTCAAATTCTTTTTGATAATACGCTCGTGCCCTCAGTGTCTCTCCTGGCGTTTCCCAAGTCCTGCTCTCTCGAGGTCCCTGAGTCTGGGATAGTTTCACTTTGAACCCAAAACACAGAGGGGAGCTGAGTGGGGAGGAGGGGAACACATCAGTGCCCAGTGTTTGCAGACTCTGGCATAAGAAAGCCGTGGACTCCCAATCGTTCTGCTGGGAATGGCTGGTGCATGGATCTGCTTGTGCAGTGGGTAAACAAAGCATCACATGGGCTGCAGAGCAAGCAGGAGACAGGGAGCAAACCCAGGGCTATCTGGGCATGCAGGAGGACAGAGTGTCTCAGATGTGTTACTGATTTAGAGCCTGCTGGAATATTTAGGAACTTCTGTCTCCCAAGAGGTAAAACCCTCAAACAAATCTTAAATGAGTCATAGCTGAAGAATTATTTGGTTTAATCTGTTCTAGTTTTTTTCACAAGTTCTGGTAAGACTTTATAGCTTGCAGGCATGCGAATTTAAATGGAGTCTGCCAAATAGAATGGAAGATGTTGCATGTGTTGAGACATCAGTAGTTCCTAATATTTGCATAGCTGTGAATACATTGGTGCTTTTGGATCTCAGCCTTGGACCTTCCAACTGCCTGTGGAATATTTCAGACCAGGATGTGAAATTATTGAGTGTTGCACAACTGCTCTCATAGACCAGGCCTTTGTGCTGATGTTTGCATTATCACAGGAAAATTAAATTATTTTCAGATAGCTGCTGCTCTGGAGGGGTGCTGTACCCATGCAGGAGATGACAGTGACTTTTTCACAGGGATGTACCAGGCTGTGATGGTGTTTGGACTCTCTCCTAACATTTCTATAGACAACGGCTACTTTAATGGCAAATTCAGGCTCCGGCCAAAATGCAAGCACTCTTTATGTAGACAAGGCAAAATCACAGATTTGAGGTTTTCCACTCTGCTGGAGGAGATCCATCTCTCTCCTCTCTGGGAGGAGCTGTGCTGTGAGTTTTAAGCTCTGAAATGAGAGGGGCTTCTGCTTGGTAAAGTTACCCTTTGGGCTGAGACAAAAACCCCCCAAAGAGCATCCACAAAACAGTGTTAACTAAACCTGGGCACAAAATAGTTTTTTTTATCTTCTGAAAGTTCAGGTAGTACAACTTAGGTAGTTCTGACTGTGATATTTTTGCATTTTTTAACAAGGTCAAAACAACTTGACATTTTGGTTTTCCTTCCCCAGCCTTAGGTAGGTAGGTAAGCTGATGGCTTTATAACCAAAATTGGCTGCTCACTGCCCATTCCCAGCATTCTCTATGCTGTTTCCAGAATTTTCGACTAGAATTGCAACAAGGAGCATTTTATGGGAATCTCTCCATGACTTTTCAAAGAAAATTGCAAAGGTGACACCTCTGGTAATTGCTGCACTGTGTAAGTAGATGAGGGAGCCATCAATTGGAAAGCTCCAGCACTGGTCAGGCTGCCCTGCTCCCTGACAGCTGGCAGCACACAGTAGGTACCTACCTGTGGTCCTGTTGTCAGCAGGTTTGAAGTTATAGATGAGACCAGCAAATTGAGTGAATGTTCTGGGTAGCTATGAAATCAGGGGGTGGAGGGGTTTTTTTCGGAGGGTTTGAGCCCCATCTCCAGCACAAGCAAAGCCGTGTAATCCTTTCTTTTGCAATTAGAGCTGCAAAATAGCCCTGGGCCAGAGCACTTGCACAAGGAGCAATTAGACAAGCTAGACACTGGGAAAAGCTAAAAATAGTAAATAATCTGCCTCCACAAAAATACCTTGAATCATTAGAAAAGGACATTTTATGAATTTCCTGGGAATCATTTAGTGCTTTAATATGTTCACGGTGTTCTGCCTGGAGGGGCTGTATTCCAACCGCTGCTTGGCAGAGGTAAACATGAGTAACATGACTCTCTTCTTACACTTGAGACACTGAAAAAACCCAAGTAAGTCCTGAGATTTTCATACCTAGCCAGTTGAAATTGGGGTAATGAGTGGATTCATATTGAACTGAGAAAAATATGCCCTACTGCTCTTCTAAGAGAAAAAGTCTAATAGTTTGGGGGTAAAAATGACTTATTTTTGGTTATTTAGTAGCTCAGCCCAGTCTTCTTTGAAAAAGAATGTATGAATCAATGATATCCATCCATTAGCTGAATCCAAACTATTATAAAAACTCTCCTTTTAGAAAGCATCTTATTTGAAAAAATGGATGACAACTGCTGACTTATTTTGCAGCACTCCTGAGCTGGATGAAATGTATAAACAAAAACCCTAACCACAGCTGAATATTTTTAGCCCTTTGTAGGAACAACATATAATGCTATTTAATTAAGAATGCCCCAAAAAGGATGATTTGACTGTTTCTGGTTAAGTTTCTGATGCAGGCTTTAAAAATGTAACAAAACTCAGACCTGAGGCTTGCAGGCAACAAACCAGAATTAGCTGTTTGCTAATACATGAGAGAAAGCAGTTGCAGGTTGCTACAATGTTTTGTGAGGTTTTTTGCTGGTGACTTGTGTAATACTGTTTGAAAACTGTTGTGAGCATTAAATCACGTTCTGTTCTGTCTTCTTTATTTACAGGACATAATTCAAGAGGAAAAAAGCTATAAAATGAAACAGCAAATTGTGAGCATCTGTGTGCACACCCATGTGTGTCCTCGCACCACTGCTGGCACGCTGGCTCTCAGGAGGAGTTTCAGTGATGGGTGACAACGTAACTTTCGGTGCTGTCCCTCTGCTCCTGTGTGGGGCCTCCTGTCTATTCCGGGAGCTGCTCATCCCCATCCCAGCGCTGCAGCGCTGCCAGCGCCCCACCAGGCTCCTGACAGGGGTGTGATACTGCAGTTCCAGGAGCTCTTTCCCCAGTGCTGGCTTGGAGCAGCAGTGATTTTGGTGGTGAGGGGCTGCTTGGGGGCCGGCCGGGGTCTCAGGAGGCACCGCTGGTCCTGGAGCTCCTGCAGGAGCTGAGCACCCCAAGGGTCTCTGCAGGAATTTATCCAAGTCTGTGTGTGCAGCCAAACAGGGGGTGTTTGCTCACCCAGCTGCTGCCCAGGGGGTGCCTGGGGCTGGGGAGGGCAGCTCTGGGTGCTGGAATTGCCCAGATCCAGCCCTTCCTTTCAGCCCCGCGCATCCCCCGGCCTGTGTGAGACTGCACAAAGTTTCTCCTAAACGTGAATTTAAAATACTTTCAGACTTGACAACTTCCTTTTAAATAAAAACATTTATGTTAAGCAAAAGGCATGTTTGCCTCTACAAATAAATGGAATTATGGTTCTAAGATCTGACTTAATCCTGAAGTTCTTAGACTGCACAGTAAGTAGAAAAGAAAGAGGATTGCTTGGAGGAGCAGGGGTTAGCAGGATCAGGCTCCATCTTACATCTTCTTGCTCATTTTCCTTCTGGCATTTAATATACCTTTCTCAGAACTACCACTGGCTGTTTATAACAAAGGCAAAGTAACTTCACATCTATTACCCAGCTGAAAATAACAAGGGATGGTACAGAGAGTGCCCATCCAGCTTTTCTGCTGGAAAAATTTGTGGACTGCTAAACAAACAAAAAATGCTGTTCCTCCAAATATATTCTCATCCTAAAGTCATGTGCTTTTGAAATTAATTTCAGGACTTTTCTCAAATGCATTGAAATTCTTTGTTCTTTTTCTACACTGTTTTCTTTCTGAAAATGTATTTAAAAATCTGCATTGAGGTTTTGAAAGTCTGAGTGAGGATGTTTTCAGAGTAATAATGCCATTTCTATTTGTTGTATTTCTGAAAACGGAATTTCTAATCAGATAACATTAAAATATTTTTGTATTATTTTTTGTGTGGTTTCATGTCATTTGTATATCTTTAGCTCTGATTTTGGTACCGTGTAGCCAGGCTAATTAGGAAAGCAGGATCATAAGTTTTATTGTTCCTCCATCCCAGTCAATCTGTTCTATAACCCCACCTCTGGTCTCAGTACTCTCTCAATTCAATGATTTGGATTTTATTTTTTTTCTGCTGAAACCCTGAAGTACCTGTATTCCAGCTGGGAGATTTCATATTCAGGACAGTTAAGTTGAAAGAAGCCTGGGCAAGAAGAGAGATTTGTTTAGTAGATGCATTCAAATGAGTCTGCACTAAAGACTAAAATGAAGACTGAATGAAATTTATTGTGGCAAACTTTCCTGTGTGGAATGCAGAAAAACGTCTACACAGAGCTGGACTTGGAGCTCCATGTCCCCTCATCCCTCCCAGCACCTTCCTGTCCTTCCCTCTGTCCCACAGAACAAGGGAAAGGCTCTCTGCCAGCTCAGCAGGGACCTGGCTGGGGCTGCCACCTGCTGCAGCCCACGGACACCCCAGGACACCCCCCGGGGCTGCTTGGGCTGACCCAGCTGCCGAGACCCCTCATTGCCATGGAGATTGGGTGGGCAGTGCCCACATCCTGCCTGATCCTTCCTGCCCACACGCCTGGGGTGGGCTTGGGCACACATCACTCGTTTGAAACAAATTTATTGGCTGTGGTGCCTGGTTTTTGTGCACAAGGACAAATTGAGCCAGAAATCCAGGGGATTTCCAAGCTGAATCTCCACCCCGTTGCAGAGTCTGGCTCTTGTTGTAATTCTGAAGAGGAAGAAACTGTCTGTTGTTATAAAATAAAGCGGTGTTTTAATGTTTGGCCACTGAAAATTTTCAAAAGCAATGTTTAGATTAAAAAAAAAAAGTGGCTTTTTTTCCCCTCATGAACATGTAGCATGAAACATTTTAGCCAATTCCAGGTTGAACCCAGCTCACTTTATCTTTTTAGATTCAAATTTAAACTAGTTCCTATTCAAAGTTTTTAAAGGGACACACACAACATCATTCTTCAGCATGACATTTGAGTCTCACCCCCTGCCAGGAGGGATACCTTAACCTCCCCGCTACTGAAAAGACTAGAGACAGAAAAATAGCTTGGTTTTTTTGTACATCCCTTCACATGGCCACTTGCTACTACTTGGAGTAAAGTGAGTTCATTGTAACTCCTCTCTTTTGTGTTTCACCTTCAGTTTGTATGGGACTTTCCGTAGCTATACAGATATGGACATAGGAAAAATGAAAAAGCAATTTCTGTCTGCTCTCAGAAAAATCCCCATGTGGATTATATGAGCTGCATGGACTAGACACAGGGAGACTAAGTGAAAAAACGAATTTTTTTGTAGGTGATTTTGGAGACCATCAGTTTACTAATGTTTCCCTAAAAAGAAATATTTAAAAAGTCGAGCTAAACCATCCCTCTGTGTAAGTGGAACTGTACTACAGACTGTTTTTGCAGAAAATGCTTTAAACATAGCTCTGAAATTGATGTGGATAAATCTGAAGATATTTTTCACGTAAGTGTTTGAAAGCAGAAATCAAGGAAGGTTTTTTTTTTGTTTGTTTGTTTTGTGATAGGGAAACAGACCACAGGTATGCAAAACAAATATGTTATTAAAGCACGCCCTACATATCTCCCTTTCTCAAGCCATTCCAACCAAAAGCTTTTGTAAGCATGTGGGGGCAGCACTGACCTTTCAATTCTGTTTATATGATGACTAGAAAAAAGAAATCCCTGGTCGAGGAGGGCCTGAACTCGTAGGCGTTTCCTCAAGAAGTTTTCAGCAACTCTAACTCGAGGCGTTTCTGCGGGCAGCAGCTCCGGCGCGGCACCTGCGGGCTCGTCACGGGGCCAGGGGAGACACAGGGACACTGGCACTTGTCCCTGGAGTCCCAGGAGATGGACAGTGCTCAGGTCTGTGCCTGTGAGCAGGACCTCAGGGCTTATACACGGCTCAAAAGCTTGTCAGACAGTTTGGTTTGTGGCGGCACTGGAGCCCAGCCCCGGGGCTGGCGGTCGAGCTGTGGCTCCTGGGGTGCTCTCAGCGGGCTGAGCTCTTTGGGGGGTGCTCACTGGGTCCAGAACAAGCTGTGGGGCTGCCCCAGGCTCAGGGCAGCGGCTCTGGGCTGGAGGCACAGGAGGTTCGCAGGATGGATGTTTTGGAAGCACCCTGTGCTGCACCAGCCGCCCACCCTCCAGCAGCCATCCCCGCTGTGCCATCCCCGCTGTGCCATCCCCGCTGTGCCATCCCCGGCTCTGCCATCCCCTCTGGGCCATCCCCGGCTCTGCCATCCCCTCTGGGCCATCCCCGGCTCTGCCATCTCCG
>VZTZ01035666.1:463681-692061 GCA_013400955.1 Drymodes brunneopygia | reverse complement strand
TCCCCGGCTGTGCCATTCCCGGCTGTGCCATTCCCGGCTCTGCCATCCCCGCTGTGCCATCCCCGCTGTGCCATCCCCTCTGTGCCATCCCTGGCTGTGCCATCCCCTCTGTGCCATCCCCGCTGTGCCATCCCCGGCTGTGCCATTCCCGGCTGTGCCACGCCCCGTGCCCGGGCCCGGAGGAGGATCCCTGTGTGCCCCCGGCAGGGACCCGCCCGCTGACCCGGGCTCAGCACTGCCATGTTCAGGGGCCTGGCTGATCTCCAGCTCCCCTCACGCCGGGGCAGCCGCTCCTCCAGCCCCACAGCCCCCGCTGGTGCTCGAGCTCACTCTCAGATAGTTTTGCTCCCCAAAGCAGATTGTGTGGGAGCCTTTCCCCCAAGGGACATCTGCATCTGTGCTGCAAACCCAGCTCCACGGAAGGTGAGGATGCAGAGTTAATGTCCAGCAGCAAAGGAAAAAGAGGGAAAGACAACGTCGCACCTGTGAGATGAGGGATTGCAAAGGCAGCTCATGGGCAGGCAGGAGTGAACAGGGGCCATGTTGGTCCCTGTCCTTACGGATCTAACAGCAGCTTTCAGCACACACAGGGATGTTTCTTCTTTTTTTTTCTTTTGTACATTTTTTACCTTAGGCACTTGCTCCTACATCAGTACACAAAGATAGGAGACACAATTCCTCTCCAGAGATGTGATCCTGTGCGGTGCTGAGCCACAGACAGAGCCAGCTGTTGCCCACTGCTGCCATCGGTGCCGGGGGAATTAAGGGCATTTCACAGCTTTCAGGCACAGGAACAAATTGTAAACTGTAGTGTTGCATCCATGTGTGAACACACACACACACACACACACACACACAGAATGCCGCCAGCAGCTGATGCTTCACACTAATCACTCTTATAAATAACTCTAATTAGACTTATAAATACTTCTAACTTTCCAACAGGGAACTAAGTGCCCAACGGGCTTAATGTAAACTGGGAAGGGAAAAAAAAGGAATTAAAAAGATGAGAAAAAGCTGTTTTTAAAGCTGGCAAATCCTACACCAGCACTTCAGACCCCGCAATTGCAGAGCCCCAGAGGCCGGAGCCCCCCAGGCTGCGGGAGGAGGGGAGCGCAGCGCGGGCAGAGAGGGGGGAGCGCCGGGGAGGGGCTGCAGCCCCCGGCCTTTGTAGCCGGAGGGGGAACATCGGGACCCTGCGGAGAGGGAACACAGAAACCCTCCCGGCGGCGAGAAATGGGCCCAGACAAAAGCCCGTTACATGGTTGCAAATCACCCCGCTGCTGTTATTTTATTTACCGCTGCCCGCGGGAGGATTGTTTGCTCTTGCAAAATTTTAAGCTTCCCCCCCCCCGCCTCCCCTTTTCCTTCCTTTTCCCCTCGTCGCTGCCCGCAGCGGTCCCTGGTCCCACAGTGCCGCGTACAGACCGAACCCACCTGCGCTCCGGCCGGGGGGGGCTGCGGCTGAACCTCCCCCATCCCCGCTTGGATGGAAAAATAAACCCTTTTCCCAGGAAACAGCCCATGAAAGGCTTATTTTTGATGTCGGGGTGAGGAGCCCAGCCCAGCCAAGCCACCCTGTGTGTTTGCCGCTGACAGGCTCAGGCTCTCGCTCCCCCATGGCGTTCCCTGCTGCGACAGGAAAAACTTCCAGTGGTTATCAGAAAACTTTTTCATTTATCTTTTTTTCAAAGGATCTCTGTATTATTTTTTTGTGAGTGCAAGACAGAAGAATAAAGGCCTCTGGAGCACCACATTGGGTATTTGTTTGGGAGATAAATTTCCCTTTCAGTGACTGCAGGCCCAGGGAGTCTCAGTGACTGCAGGCTCAGGGAGTCCCACTCACCTTCCCCATTCCATTCAGGCAGGTGAAGCTTAGGACTTTGGGATTTCAACAACCACGGTGAATGTGAGTAAAAACAACCTGTACACTTCTGTGCTCTGCAAGGGTGCTAATACAGACAGGAATTTGCTGGTGGCTCCCCCACCTTCAGCTTTAGGGTCTGTAAAACACTTTTTGCATGTTAGCTGCTGGGAGGGAGGGAGGGAGGGTGGGAGGAAGGAAGAGAGGGAGGAAGGAAGGAAGGAATTCCGGAAGGAAGGAATTCCGGAAGGAAGGAAGGACGGAATTCCGGAAGGAAGGAAGGACGGAATTCCGGAAGGAAGGAAGGAAAGAAGGAAGGAAGGATGTCGAGGTGTTCTTTGCGGGGATGTTTTTGCCGTGGGGGGCACAGGGGGAGCCCCAGCGAGGTCCTGCTGCCCCAGTCCCCTCTCAGCCGGGAGCTGAGCTCTGCCTCCTCTGACAGGTATTTACAAGGGGGTTGAACAGGTAATTAGCGCCCAATCCAGGCTGCGGGAAACCCTCCTGGTCATCCCGCCCAGCACGGGCAGTGACGGGAGCGCTGATTTTCGACGGCTGATTGAGCCTGAACAAAGGCCCCAAACAGCACCGAGTGCCCGAGCCGGGGATGGTAACTTTAGAGCCAATGGGCTCCTTTCCCATCAGTTTAAAGCAGTGTTATTTTTTTCCACGCTGATAACATTTTAAACATATTGCAAGACGGAATTTTCCTGGGAAGCAGGGAAACCCTTGGATTTGCTACAAAAGAAACTTCTGTGAATAAGGAAACCCATTCTGTCAATTCACCTGTTGCCAGCCAAGGAGAAATGTTTGGTGTTTTATTTCAATCAAGAATTTGCTGCATATCTGGTGCTTTATCTAACCTCTCTCTTTGAAAGATTTGATGTTATGCTTGGCAGAGCTCTCTGGTTCAAGCTGCATTATGCCGTGCTCTACAAGTTTTAACATTTTAGATTGATGGTATTGAGGGAATAAAAATATAGCCCGAAATCCTCACAGAATGGGCAAGGTGCATTTCATGTAGCCCAAATGAATCTTGAATTTTTTAATCAGAAGTTTATACAAGCACTCGATGCCATTGAAAAAAATAAACCCCACCACTTTTCTTCTATAAGCAAAGTCTTAGAAATGAACATATCTGTGGCCATCAGGACGTAATTTCTGGGCATGACCAGCACCTACATCACCTGCATGCCTTTCTCTGAAGGTGCAGAAACCCAACAAACCCTGTGTTACCAGTCTCCAGCTGAGGAAATTTGTCATGGTGCTTTTAGTATAAAGCTTTTCCATTTCCTCAGTGTTGACTCTATCAATTCAGTGCAGTTCTGAAGTTTGAGCAATGAAGCTACTTCAGGTGAAGCACAAGGGTGGACGATGTCAGGCAGAGCCATTGGCCTCACCCCCCGTTTTTATCAAGCCTTTGTTTTTTATCTTGGTACAAAGACAGAGATGTCCTGTAGCAGAAGAATTTGATGGAGAGTGTCAGCTCTTCAGTATCTGTTTAATGCCATTTGCTACATGGATCAACATCTCAGTCTTGACTACGTTTTCAGCCCACTGCCTTTAAGGAGGTCACTCCCAGGTGGGGTGAGGTGGGTGTTGGAACACGTGCCCATGCTCTGACCATTTCTTCATTTGTTTTTCACAAACATGAGGTGTTGAACTGCAGCCTTTGGGCTGCCCTTTGTCTCAGGTGGTGGCCGCTCGCAAGGAAGGTGCAACGTCAGACACATCTGGACAAAACCTCTGGAGTTATCCCAGCTGGAGCCACTCCTGCCATGTCTGTCATGGCACTGGGGCTGCCCATACACAAAACAAATTAGGAGCAGTGCAATTGACTGGCCAGTGATGGGCATGGCCCAGTTAGAACCTCTAATTCTAATGTTGGGTGATTACATCTTGAGCACAAGAGATAGGATTTTATTCTTATGGTGTTAAATGTTGGGCCTGACTGTTGAGTGCATCAGCTAAGGCTGCAAATAGGAGAAGACCCCAAGCTAATGCAGTAGACCCCAGCTGTGGTTGTTATTTAGAATATTCATAACCTCTACTTCCTTGCAGTTACTCTATGTGGGTTTGGAGGGAGCTCAACATTTGCTGTGCCTTCTCTAGGTAAGGGTTTTAACTTTTATTGCTATTTGTTTGGTTTTTCTTATAATTTGTTACGTACGGTATTGTTTTTTCTAGAGAATAGGAAAAAATTCTCAGCTCTAGGAGAAGGATGGGTAATTTCTGTTTAATGAAAGGGGGCTTGTTTGTTTAATGTTGTAAGTGTACTGTGGGGATAACCAGCAAGCGTGCCTATATCTCATACTGTTTTTTCTTGAAACAAGTGAGTTTAATGCAAAAGTTCATGCTGAAGTTGAAAACAATTAATACATTTAGTTTCAAATGACTGAAAAGTTAGTTCTGTACTTCAGAAAACACATATATTTCATCTGGGATAGCAATGCTCTGTCAAAATTGTAAGTGGAATAAAACAGGATTTATTGCTTTGATAGTAAATATCTTCTTGAGTCCCACACTGCATCTTGGTGAGCACAGAGAAGTGTGATGGTGGACTGTGTTAGTACTGAAGGGGGGAATAGTTTTAGAAGTGTCAGAAATATTCAGAAAAATAACATGAGGAGTAAGTTAATTTTGTTAAAATAAGGATCACATAAGGAGCTTTGGTGAGGTCTCTCTGCAGAAGGTGAAGAAGCCTTTTAATGATAAGTGGTGTAAAGGTGTATGGTAAGAGAAGGCTGTTTCCCATCAAAAATCCTGGGTCTGGGTTCTGCACAGACAATGCCAATAGGTTTATTACCCTTGTCTTTTTTGTGTACTGGTTTGTGCAGTTAGGGAAAGTTTTCCAGCTTTGTCTTCTGCATGGGCTGAATGCCCTTTATCCCTTTGTAACTGCAGGAGTGGAGTCCTGCAAACCCATCCTAAACCTGTAAGATTTTCCTGTGGCCTCTGAGGCTCCTGCATGGAGCAGCAGAAGGAAATTAGGGGCACGGGGCTCAGCCTGGGCTCACCACGGGCACACAGCACTGGGGTGTCCCTGGGCCATGTCCTTTCCCAGTAAGAGCTGCAGCACAGCAGGTGGCTGGGCTTTCATAGGGACGTGGGGAATGGGATGGTCAGAGGGTGGTTTTGCTTCTGCCTCCCAAGGAGATTTCTGTGGTGAGGTGGCTGAAAACAACTTCTCTTTCTGGCTGTCCTAAGTGAGTGCTTTCTTGCCTCACTTGTGGTGTGGGGCTCAGGCAGCCTCATCCCCCTGTGAGGCCCCTCTACACCCTCCTACTGCATCTAAAAACACTTTGCAGAAGAGGATGGGGAAGGATGATGCTTGTTGGTGACAGACCAAGGGTCACAGAGCCAGAGCTCGTGGCTTGGGGTTCATGTGTAAAGGATAGTGGTGTCAGAGTGAATATTTAAGGATTTTCTGTTGTTTTTGAACCAGGTACAGAGAGGGCAATTGCCACAGAAGTTTTTTAGTGTTTCAGAGCTGCATTTGGGGATACCAAAGTGTGTCTTTAATTTAATCTAATCACCTTCTGGTTTACTCAAACTACCCTCACTCTTCCTCTGGTCAGGATCATATCAAATATAGTTGTCTTTCTTTTCCTGCAACAAGGAAGAAACTAAAGAAAAAGGAAGAAGTCCTGTGTACAAATGGATTTTGGCTCTTTGTATGTCTGGGACTTATTAATTTCTGTGATGGCTTTAATTATGACTAATGTGATGCTATAACAAAATGCAGTTATAACTGTACCAAGGATTCAGGAAATAGAAAAAGTATTTGACTCACAGGAAGGTTTTAAATATCTTGCTGAAAGCTGCTGGACCTGGGCTCCCAGATCTCTCTCTGCAGAGCACACTTTAGCTTTGGATGTACTTTTAAAGACTTTAAACAGCTTGAGACTTGTAGTTTGCCACAGGAGCTTAGAGCAAATTCCTGTTTCTAGGTTTTAAACCCTGAGCTGGAGTACAAGAGCCCTGCTCAGGAAGGTAAGGAAAGGTGTAACAAGGTCATTTTGAACCACATACATTCAGGTTGTACTTTCAAAGTCAATTCTAAATTTAATTGAAAGCTGAGGGCAAGGGAGGAAGGGTAGCACTGATGTGCTGGCTTATTTTGAAGCATGTGAGGAGCTGTGCTCTTGAATGCTCAATGAGCTGCAATATTAATAAAATGGCACTGGGCAAGCTGGCAGGGAGAGGGGCTGGGTGAGCTGAAGGAGGAGTTTTGGGGTGTGCCCAGTGATGTCCATCTGTGCAGGCTTTCCCTGGAGTCTGGTATTTTCTCAAGCTGATGGCAGCACTTGACCATGTGAATGATGGTGATGAAATTGTCTGTTTGACCAAAACCTCCAAAAGAATTTTGTGGGGGATTTAATGTGCTGGCAAAATGACGAAGGAACAGAACCAACCAGATGTGGCTGTTTGAAAATGGAACTGGAAAAGGCAACAGTTTCACTGAATTTTTGTGCAGCTTGGGTAATGAAACTTCTCTTCCCCCATCTGTTTCTGAGATGCTCGAGAGAGATATGGGGCACAAGGAGGTGGCAAAGGCTTCACCCTTGTTATGGATGGAGATGCTGAGCAGTAGGGGAGTGCAGTGCTGAGTCTCACACCATCCACAGCCTGGAAAAGTCCTCCTGCCCAGGGTTTTTAGCAATAATAGCTGATACTGATCTGACAGAAGAACATCTACTAAGGGAATAATGGTTCTTGGTGGTTTCAGCAAGTGTTCCCTCTGCCAGTTCTTTTATACCACAATAATAATCTCTTTGCAAAGTTTGCCTCCCTTTGCCAAAGGAGCTGCTCAGGCAATGCTCGTGTTCCTTCCAGCCAGGGGCATCCAGACTGATCTCCCAGAGCCTGGAGCTCCTCTGCTCCAGTCCCTGCTGTGCTCAAGGTGGAGGTGTAACCAACATGAGCTTTTCCTCTTTTCTGGAACTGTGTCTTTTCCCCATTAGTCTCACTCTTTGAATGAGGGCAGTAATGTTACCCATGGTGGCTTTACTGGCTGACAAAAACTTGGATCACGTTGCTGTAGAAAAAGATGAATATTATGGTCTTTCCTGCATGAATTTGTGGTTGCTTCAACTGCCTCTCTGGGCTAATCCATGGCTGACCAGTGGACCACAATCCAAAGCCTTGCTCTAATGGAATATGGAACAGAAGTTGCTGAGAAATTTGATGAATAAGAACCTAAACCCTGACGAGAAATATGTCATAGCACAAGGCTGTCACTTTAAGCTCTTGATATTTACAGCTATTACATTTATTGAGTTCCTTGAGGATCTAGGAAATAATGTACTTAGGAGTGTGGTGATGTCAGTTGTTTTTTTTTTACTGTGATTTTACCAGCAAGTTTCCTGTTCTCTCTGTTATTTAGAAATGAGAAATGACTATAGAATTTGTAAGGGATATTTTCTAAGTCACAAGGTAAATATTTTTAATCTGTGCATCACAGACATGCAGTTACTCTCCATCTGAATGCAGTCTTTGCTTTTTTATTTCAGAAATACTTTGAACAACCACCACCACCCATCCCAAAAGTAGAGTGCTGTTGCCTCCTCTAGTTCAAACTTTCTGAAAGCTGGTTCCTGAGTCCAACATGTTTTTATTGATCTCATTATTTATGGAAGATAATTAGTCCTTCCACCTGCATTGCATATTAATTCCTCAGTCAATAAGAGATTTGTATGAGCTGTTAGTCACGTGCTGATCACTTGCACCATGTCTAGACCCAAATCATGGGGAAGGAGCTGAAATGCACCAGGCTTTTAAAGCCTAGGTTTTTACATCAGAAATGAAATTGCACTGAGCACAAAGATTTTGTGCTGGATGTTCCAAACATTGATAAAAAAAGAGACAGGAGTGTGATCTCTCCTGTCATATTCCTACAACATTTGGTTGGCATCTTGCAAATCTTTTGCTTGTATATTTTTTTCTTTTGGAGTTTAAGTGCAGTTCTTCCATTAATGTTCTTAGTGCAGTTTTTTTTTCTTTTTGTTTCTTTCCTGTGTTACTTCCCCATTATATATGTAAAACAAAGCCTTACTATAGTAATTCAGCAATATAGAAAACTGTGTTATATAGGTATTTAAGACTGCCCTTTTTGGGCAGCTTTTGGTGTTATCACTCTCCAAAATGAAAAATGCAGTTGAAAGAGGTGTCCTGACTTGCCTTTTATTGACCCAGCTGCTCTAATACCTTTGCCCTGGGAAGGTCATGATATGTGGTTTAGTATGGTTTTCTTCTGGCAGTGATTTGACTTTATGTGTTTTCCACACCCTCCAAAATATTTACAGTTATAATATCTCAAGATAATGCCATGGGGCTTGTTCCTGCTGCACTACAGCCACTGGAAGCCAAAAGTGTGCCTACAGAGTTATCCCACAGCCAGAAAGGCACCCAAATGTGCAGACAACCACACTCATCTCTGTGAAATTCTTCTTGCTGTTACCAGTCTTGAAAATCAAATGAGTCCAATTCTGCACTATCTGAATATATTCATATGAGCTTCTGATTAATGAAGTATATTTTTATTCTGGAAAGAGAGGGAAATGTTTCTGTTCTTACTGAAGAATTTAAATGCAGGTATGAATGTTTTGGAAAAATTGAAGATGGCTTAGACTATGATTTTTTTTTTTCATAAACCATAAATCATTATAACAAGATTAGCCTTTTACTACCTCTCTCCCAATTTCTCCCTAAGGCAGGTTTTATTGTCACTTTTGGGCAGAGCTGTCATGTAAAATCCTCTGCTCTTCATCTTGCTAATGTATATGCTTAATCATCCATATTTGGAGTATGAATAAAGGGAATATTTAACTCTTTCCAATAAATGAAGTTACCCAGTGGTACCACTGATGTAACATTTTCTTTCTGTTGATCCTTTTCTTTTCTTGTGATCCAATACTGCTTAAATCAGAATAAATTAATTTGTTTAATACCTTAATTAATATGTTTTCAGTGACTAAATATGCACTTCTTCAGACTCCTGGTGACCTAACCAGGAAAAAGTCTTTTCTTTATATTGAGAAAACACCTATGAGATTCCATACTCTACCAGTTAAAGAAAATAGTCTAGCATGTTTATTTGAAAAAATATCTTCAGTAAATAAGTTTTGGCAGTGTTCTTGGAAATAGTTAAGGATATGCTTAAAGCTATAGAGCTACTTGAGCTAGAGAATAGCTGGACTGTGCAGAGGATCAAGGGAGCTGGGAACCAAACTTTCCAATGGCATGGTTGTGTGGTTGTTCTGGTTTTTTTTTTGGTGGGGGGAGGCTAAAGGAGAGTGAGAGCCATGTTCCAATGTTTTCTAAAACACCTGAAACCCATAAATGAGCTAGCCCCAAATTCATTTCCACATTTCAGAAGGATTCAGAGGAACTGATCCAGGTTGTAGCTGACTGCTGATTTGGCCCTTGCCAGATAACACAGGTGAAAAGTATTGTCTGAAGGAAAACTAAATTTGCCTCCTGCAGGTGTCACAGCCTGGCAGAATGTGACACTTGTGCTCTGAGGTTGTGAGGAGCAGGGAAGGAGGCTCTGCTCACAGAGAGCTGAGCCAAACAAAGAATGTGCATCTGGGCTCAGTGCCTTGGTGTTTTACAATCACCTACAGGCAAATTTGAATGTTTTGCACTTCAGATTAATAAATCAGATTTTTAGGATTCCATCCTTGCTTTAATGATGCATGGTGGGGGAAGTCCTGAAGAGATTACTTTCAATTCTTTTGATATGGTGTTGGCACTCACCACGCAACCTCAGTTTATTCCACGTGGTGAAAAGATCCAACAAGAAGGAAGTGAATACTTAAAGCTGTGATAGGAACCAATAACTATTCCATGCAGACTCGCCTCATCCAACAAAGGATCATGGATTGTTTCTCCATTTGAAAAATGTCAGTCTGACTAATTACATTTATTCTACAAGTAATGTTTTTGGGTTTGTCAATTAGTAAAGCACTGCCAATTAAGGTAATACCAGACATCTAGTGTTGCCTACTTATGGTTTGTAGGGCATCTCTACCCCTTTATTACTGGTGGAATTCTTTTGGGTAATAAGTGCTGTGATCTTTCTTTGGTTTTCTTGTCTCTGATACTGCCAAGCTAATTAATATTTGCGGTGTTCTTTAACTATCAAATGGGGTTGCAATCATAAGCACATTCTTAAACCTCTTAGTGCTGAAAGGAAGACCTAAATAACTTAAATCTGCGAGACAATGTCAAAAAATGTACTTGCTCAAATTTAATCCATCACTTTGTGCCAGCAACACATATAGCTGAGAGGTCAGAGAATCATTGAGAGGGAGAAAAACAATTAATTTGGTATCAAAAAGGTAATAGGATAAGGCCTTGCCAGCCCTCTGCTATTGTTCTGCCGCATTAACTTCGGCAGGTCAGATGCCACTGGTCATTGACCTCAGGCTAAACAGGGTCAGCCCAGGCTGATTACAAAAGAGATGTGTTTGCACTTATCCAAGTGTCTCTCAAAAATCCTGAACCCACATCTGTGTTGTTCCTGGGGAGGAACACATGGAGGGTAAACATTTTTCAATGCAAATATCATTTAGAGAACCTTCTGCATGAAGAGCGGTGTCCCCAGCACGGCACGGCTCCCATGTGTGAGTCCTTCCCACCACTGGGACAGGTTGTGGCCCCAGACTGGCAGTAGGTGTGTGCCAAGGAACGGGTGAGGCACTGGGAAAGCCTGCCTTGAGAGGAAGTGGTGGAAAATTGTTGTATTTCTTTTCTCAGCTCTGCTGCACACATCATTTCAGTAGGTCTGTTCCAAGAGGAGCTGCTGATGTTAATAAAAGAGAAAGTGCCATTGAGTTTAGATCACTCTCTTGGAGGGGGGATGAAAAGGTCCCAAAGCCTTTTATGCCTAAAAACATATTTTTATGCAAATATTCAGTAAATCCCATCAGTGTAGTGGGTGAGATCTAGGCCTTACCACAACTTTTAAATTCACCTCTGTCCTTGGGATCTGCTGTGTGCTCCTTCTGGTGCTCGAGTCATCCCACTTCTTTTAGGTGCTTGTCTATAAGGGGAAATCACTTTTTGTTGTGCTGTGTTGACCCACAAGTTGGCTTCTGAGTGCAGCTCTGTGCAGTTAAGGCCCAGGTGAGGATCCTGCCAGTCTGCCTGTTCTTTCAGCAAATCCTGATGCTTTGGGTTGACTTCAGCCAAAACTGACCAGCTGGTAAAAAGCTGCAAGTTTCTACAAGATTTATGACAGCAAACTTTGAGCAGGGCAGAGAGACTTTGGAGGTTTCCTAATCAGAGGTGGTAAAAGCCATGTAATGTCACTTCACTTTTACAGTGAGGTAATTTGGGGGGTGCTGGTGCAGAGAGAAACTGTGGCTGACAGATCCTGATTAAATGCAAGTGCCTTGTTTCTGTACCTTACGGCAGACTGCCCCATCCAAGCCATGCAGCTTGTAGCTCTGCAGTTCAGACAATTTCAATAATGACAAAGCTGTAAATATTCCAGCTGACAGATGTGAACTGGAGTGTTGCTGTGTTGTAAAAACATTTGAGCCTCTAGCTCTGGGCTAGAGACAGTGAGTTAATTGAAAAAAAAATCCTCCCTCTTACATATGCCATTTACCTGCTAAAATTTTAATAGGGTTGCTCTCCTAAATATCCTCATCTAATCTATGGATGAGACCTTTTGGAAACAGTTGCATTTCTATTACCTTTATTGCTGGGCTTGATTCTGAGAAGTGCTGGGCCTTCCCCACCTGTGCTGGGGAGCAGGGGTTATAGGTTTGATTTTGAGCACCAGTGTTTCTAATAGAGATACTGAAGACTCCTAATTCTACAACTTTTTCAAAGGAAAGTTAAAAAGGACTAAGATAACTACCAATAAATATATAATATTTAGCAAAGATTGGGTGCAGTGGAAGGAGCAATCAAACTGGTTTAAACGGGAACCATTTGCCTCTTTAAAAATATTTAACTGCAAGAATGCTCTTTTTTGCTTGGCATCATGCTGGCAAAAAGCATTAATTGTGAGGGTTTCTCACTTATTCTAGAGGGCTGCTGAGCTTTATTTTGTGTTGACCAAAAGCCCCCTGTGCAGCTCCCACATTTAAAGCCTCCTCTCATGAAGTGCTTCCACATTTGAACATTGACTGGTCAAGAAGATAACGTTGTGTTTCTTCATCAGGAAAGAGCAAAGCACACATGTGTGTGTACACTCTGCTCAGATGGCTCAGGGAAAAAAAGGCAAAGGGTGGGAAATTAAAGTGCTGAATGAAGAATATGTTAGATAAGTGGAAAAGTAAAGGAGGATTTTGCCAAGCTGAGACTGTCCTGTGGTGTCTGTCACTTAGAAACCCAATTGCACGGTCAACTGCAATAGCATGAAAGCCCATCAGCCCAGTAATCTCCAGCTTGTAATTGATTCTGTTTCTACAAATGTTAGCTAAAGCAAAAATCTGCATTAAGGTAAGTGCTAAACATCCATCAGCCTGACTGATTAGCCAAAGTAGGAATTTCTGGAGAAATGCATGTTATTTGCCATCAGATTAAGTGAAGTTTTGCTTCCACAGTTGGAGAGCTGGTAATTTGCTTGTGATGGGATCAGTTCAGTTTTCAGCTCCACTTGCTGTACAAACCTCTGTATTTAAGGGCACACCTTGAGCCAAATAGGCAAAATAAAAAATATTTTCTGATTAAATAAATGTAAAAACATGTTGAAAAAAAGCTTGAATTGTAAACAACTAAACTAGACAATAAACAAGCCAAACTCTTTATATAAAAAGGCTAAAATTGATTTATTCATGGATTGCCTAAATCTTCTTTGATATTACTTCTTTTGTCCTATATCACGTTTTCTCTACTGTTTTCTTTCCTTGAAGCTTGATCATCTGATATTAGTTTCCATTAATTCATTAATGTAACCACACTTTTGTGAACTGAGCAACTACATTCCATAACTGAGAATGCATCCAGTGTCTATACACCTTTACAGTATAATAATTATATCGACTTAGCAGGGAGATAATACTGAATTTGAGAAGCTGTTATTTTTTTTAAAGCATTGTGTAATGATTATGTGTGTCCATATGAAAATTATTCCTGGTCTGGGCAAAATCCACCATTTGCTGATGCTGAGCAATTACATGGCAGATGGTATTAGTTTCCTTTCTAGCTTATGTAACTCCACCAGACATCATGAATTATGAGTTTTATAATATTCTGCTCACACTTTAATTGAACATTTTGGTACTTAAAATTCACTTATAAAAGTGTTCTCTGCTAATCATAGTACTCTAAAGCTTAGCAAAAATTAATGCAAAAGGGTTATAAAGAGATTAAAACTTGGTTTTCTTTGTATTCAAGCAAGTACTCGAGAATAATTTTTTCTCTATTTGCTTGTCTCCGAGGTAAGCATCTTGCATGTACCTCAGCAAGAAATCCCACACAGAGCAAGTCTTTATTTCAGGAGGAGCTTTTCCCTTGGCAAAGTGCTCTGGGATTGTTAATGGCTTCTGGTGGCCAGGACTCTGCTCTTGCCACCCTCAGTGGCCATTGCTGGGTGTGCCAGGCTGGCAGGTGGGGTGGAAACATCACAGTTACCTGAATCAGTAGTTTTATGTTCCTTCCTCAAGATACTCAGTGCTTAATCATCTTGGAAAGCCCTCTTATTTCCAAGTTCTCAGAAGACATCCTCCCCCCAGGTACTGATGATTGCCCAGGGGATCCCTGACAGCTGTGCTATTTACCAGCAGAATGGGGGAACTGGCCTAGCTGTGATCCCACAGGGCCAAGTCATGGTGGTGCTGAGATCCTAATAAATGTCTGAAGATGATTATTGATTGGCCAGATATTGCCCCAGATGCATCATGGTGTGGCAGGCTCAAGGCCCAGGGAAATCAAAAACCAAAAAGAGCAGCCCCATATGCAGAAGGAATCTTCTTTAACAGATCTGTCAGTCCTGGTGGGACCCCTGTGAAGCCTCAGCTCTGTCAAAACCCTTCTTTCAGGCAGTTTGAGTCCTTTGCTGAGGTTCCTTTTCCTTTTGCATCCTTTCTATCTGCTGGGGCATTCCTTTTCTTGGAACTGTCAGTTCCCCAGAAACCTTTAAGGCTGCTCCTTCCAAAGGCCTTCCTCAATGTAGTGCTCCTCAGGCTTGTAAAGAGCAGATGACAACAGGAATGCCCTGAATGGGTTGCTCCTGCTTGTTTGTGATCTCTTGCCCAACTGGCAGTGTTGTTTCATCTCAGACTTGCAAACCAATTCTCTCCACCAGGGCTTTTCCTTCCCTCAGGTGTGGCTGGGCAAGCCTAGTGGGAGCAGGGAAATACAGTGGCAGGGATTGTGTTTGTGATAGCTCTGTCTGCATCAGAAGTGGAAAGAGCTGTAGCCTCGGTGGGGTGACTCTCTGTGGTGAGAATTGCAGCTGATTTTTCTGGCCCAAAAATGTTGATGAGACTTTGTGTAAGTACCTAAACATTTGGATACATGTGAAATAAATAAAGCCACCAAACCACGTGCAGTTTATTTGAGGTTACAATAGCTTAATTTCTTAAGCATCCTTATTAAAAAATGAGGAACAATTCAGCCTTTAATACAATGTGGAGCTGTGATTCATAGTTAGTGGCAGGAGAAAGCAGTGAGCTAATTGCTTGGGTCTGGTCAGCAGAGAGTGAAGCAGCTCCCTTGTCTGTGATGGCCCTTCCCTTTCTGATTATTCTCCAGCAAACATCCTACAACCCCATTCATAAAGTCCAGTAATGACACAAGAAATGTCAGGAGTATCTGCTGAAGGAGTGGGAGGCTGACAGAGCAGCACATTGTGAGCCTGCAGAGCAGCTCTGCCTTTCCTCTGGGGTTGTTTTCAGTTCTTTTGTCAGCTGATTACATGGTCTTTTATAATTTCTAATCTACAGAATAGAGCTATTTGCTTGTGGATTATGTGAAAGTCGCAGGCTTATGCAAAAGAAAAACAAAATAATCTGAAAGTGGATTCTCTTGGCAAAAGTTAAGCTTCATTTAGGTGTTTTTTATCTAAAGGGGAGCTTAATCGAAGGGTGTGCAAGAAAAACCCAAAACTTCTGTCAGCCTTTGAGATTTCAATCTTGTGGTGATAATTCACCAGTGCCCTCATGGACAAGGCTAAAATTACTTGTTTCTATTCAGCCAAATGTAATTTGTACCGAAGTTAAGCAAAATGTAAATGTGCTTAAAATTGTATTGGTTTTATGTGTTTTGATGAATAAAAACAGTGTTAAATACATGTTAAAGTGCTTGTACAGGCACCAAATAATGGTGCAGGGTTATTAAATTTACTGTCTCCTTTATTTGTTAATGAGAATAGCACATACATATCTGGATTTTCTTTTATGCCAGTGTGTGGAAGTGGGCACTGAATCTTTGCAGAAAGAAGGAAATGTGAGATTAGGCTATAAACAATGTGAGCTGTGAGATGTCTTTATATTGGTCCCCAAAATTGCCCAGGTAGATCTGAATCTGCAGTCTCAAGAGAGAAGTCTTGGTAGAATGTGTGTGTGTATAAATATGTAAGAGGATGTGGTGAGATAAGATGAAAATGGTGATAAGAGGCAATAGAGTTTCTTGTGAGTCTCAAGGTTGAAAGAAAGGCCTTGAGATGGGACCTGGTGGAGACAAATGAGGTTCTTGGTAAGGGTAAGAGCTGAACTAGCGTGGGGGATCTGAAATTCCAGCATGGATGGAAGAGGGAAGGGTTTGCTCAGCTGTATGTAAAACCTGCCTGAGCTGCTTGCAAGGCCTGCAGATGTGGTGAGGTGTGTGCCGATGGCTGCTGCGATACGCGCACGATTTATCAATATGAACTTTGGAAGCTGGCTTAAATCCCTCTCCTCAGCACCTGCAGCAGGCCCCCTGCTATCTGCTCTGCAAAGTGGGCAGATGTAGATCCAAGAGGCACACTTTATTTTTCTTGGGTCAACATTTCACATGGAGTTGTAGCAGGGTAGTTTTGTTTGGTTTTCATCGAGCCCCTTGCTATTAGCACACTTCTGTTGGGGGGTGAATAGTAATGCCAGAATAATGGGATCTGCAGTGGAGGGCTGGGACCACTGAGTCTGGCCTCCCAAGAAACCATTCGTGTGTTCCTGCAAGGGCAGTGTCAGAACAGAAAAAGTAAAGTCAGAAAGCAACTGAGTGGGTGATTGTGCCAGTGCAAAGACAAGTGGCCTTAGGGATAGAATTTGCATCTGTAACTAGAATGAACAGACCCCAACCCCAAATATTCTGATAGCTTGTTCTTCTATGAAAGCTTTAAAAGTTAGAGAGGAAGTCTTGTTGGCTTTGATAAACTATGAATGAGGTGTCTCAAAAGACATCTCTGCTTGTTGGACTGATGTATTTGGAGGCATTAAAGAAACTTCTGTATGGCAAAACTTAATTTGAGAGAAAGATTCTCATTTCTGGTTTAAGATTTTGTGACTTGGACAGGATTTAAGTTTGCAAGGTTTGTGCTTAATATCCATGCTGCCTGCAGATTATCCAGAATAAATTCTCTTGTGTCACTGTAATATGAATTTGATAGTTCTCTGAATAGTTCTATTACTCTGTAAATAGGGGATCTGCCCAAGCCATCTAGATGCCTGTCCCACTTGTGCATTAATCCAGCATTCCAACAAGAACGTGATTCAGCATAAAGGAATATTCACCTTGCATAAACATAGTACAAAACATCTTCCATGACTGCACTTGGGGGAAAAAAGGAGCTGATTGCTTGGGGGTGCACATAACTTCTTTCACCCAGTTAGAATGGTTTGACTTCTGAAGGCACACACATAAAAAATCTGTCATGTATGTTCTGCTTGCACTTCATTTTAAATGCTTCTCTCAGAGTTTACCACTTATGCTTAATAGCAGGTTCTTGTCTCCAAGATTACCAAGTGGTTTACAGACTGTTTATGTAGGGATTACTGTATTTATTTCTTAGTTGATTCTCAGAATTAGACAAATGTGTTCCACAGTAATGCAGAATTGTTTTTGCTAAAAATTAATCTGCATTATGAGGATCTAGCTCATAAATCCAGATTTGCTCATGTTTACATGAAGTCACATATTTTGGTAGGAGCTTAGACTTGAGCCTGGAGCAGAGAAGTCCATGCATGTTTTGTCCCAAGAAATGAATTATTAAACTGTGTTCCTGCAACTGTTTTCCTTCACTTCCACCTGCTCCTCACTCTTTCCCCTCTACCCCCCACAGTGGGGCTGGACAAGGTGTACCTGGGTAAGACCAGATGCACCCTGGTCTCTGCCAGACACTTTGGACCCAATTCCTGCCTCAGTGCCCTGTGGATCCTGAGTCTGACTGGCAGCCAGACACATGGTTGGGAAATGCACTGTCCAGGAGACTCAGGGTTTTTGTCGCTGTTCAATGTACACAGTCTTTAATTGTCTATCTGCAAGATAAGAAAGCCACATTTCATTCTTGACTTAAAGATAGATCATAAGTAACAATGCACCATGGCAACCAACCCTGGAAATTTGGAAGCAAGTTGAAAAGTAGGGGAGATTTTGGATCTTTTTTTGCCTGTGACCTTACTGGCATTGCTTCTGGTCTCATATGGTATGACTTGCATCTTATTTTTTATACAGAACTAACTAAAACCAGGAGAACAAGAGCATTAAAGATTCACCGTGTTGGTCCTCAAGATGCTCATATTGCCATGTCTTGTCACTTTATACTGAATTATTGTGGTGAGGAAGGTCACCAGTCAGACCTTTAATGGCAAGTTAATTTGATATAGAAGTATTTTTGAGCTTCAAATAATCAGCATATTTATATACATATACTTAAATATACCCTTAGTGCTATTTCTTCCCCTTAGTCACCAGATCAGGTTGTTTTTTCTACTCAGAGTGGGTTGCTTTGCCAGGCTGCCCCTGTTCAGCCACTGTTTTCTGTGCTCTCAATCAGCTCTGTCTCCTCACTGGTCACATCTGCAGGAGCCTGTCTTGTTCCTACAGAAAACCTCCCCTCATCAGAGAAAGGAAAAGTTTGCCCTGCTTAGCAGAAGCTGCTCTGCCCCTGCTTTCGTTTGGACTTGTCCTCTAAATCCAAGAGACATCAAAGGTTTCCCCCATGTGATGGAGGCTCCCTGGCCTGCTCTGACATGGAACAATGGCTCCCCTATATTCCGGGATCTGTGCTCCAAACGCGTCTGTCTGCCTGGCTAATGGGGCTCGGCCGTTTCTGTCATAAAGGACCGGTTGTCTTTTGCATAACGGGCTGGGATGGATGTTCTGGGAGGGCACACCCTGACATACAGGGTAAGGCAGGAGAGTGCTCATTGCAGCTGTGAATGTTTTGTTTATGAGATTAAAATCACACACAATGTCTGAAGAAAAAGAAATAGAAACAGGAATGAGCTGTATTGAGACAGTATTGGTTCCAGTGTTTCCTAAAGTACACAAGGGTGATGCACAAGTGAGAGTGTACAGCATTTTCTGAGCCAATTTTAGCCAGAACAAGTAGCAAAAGCATTAAAGAACAGATTTCTTTCAAAAGTGGGTTGACCATCTAAATCAAATCAGTGGTCCCAGGTGCTCTTGAAACTCACAGTTCTGAAACTGAGAATGAGCAGGAATGCTGCAGCATCACTGCTCTTTGCACTTGGAACATATAGAGAGAGCTTGTTTGCAGACATTCTGCTGGCACTGTTCTCTGCTCCATTTTTAGAAATCATGCAAGTCCTATTTTTAAAAAGGAAACCTACTTTTGAAAACCTAATTTTGTATCTTTGGGGCCTGATAGATTGTGCTGATGGAAAGTTCTGTTGTAAGCATACTCATCTGATCACTGCTCAGTATCACGTATTGTTGCTGTCTGACTTCCACCGCATGATCAAACATGATCTTCAGAAATGTGGGGATCACTTGAATGGGAAATGCAAAACTAATCTGATGACAAAGATGTCTTTTTTTTTATTATTATTACTTTTGGAAGTTTTGTCAGGATATTTGAAGTTTTGTAGGAGCTTGTGGGGTATTTTGTGTGAAATGATCCATTTTACAGAGCAAATTAATATTTTTTTGCATTTTTTCCAGCTTAAAATGAAAATAATTTGTCTGAAACAGAATTAGGTTAAATCTGAGGTGAGAAAATAAGAGAATAAAATTGTGAAGGATAGTATATCTTTTGCTGTTTGAAAAAGGATTTTAATACTGAGTGTGTCTCATCCACATTCCATCAAAAAAGGATGCTCACAGCTGAGACTCATGCCTGGATTCAGGCAGATTTGCATAGAGGTCTGGTGTTAGACCACTAAATATCCTCTTTTGTGCTAAGCTTTTGTTGCCTTTTTTTTTTTTTTGTCTCATCTATACCTGAGGATTTCTATTAAACTGCAAAGTCATTGTTTCCTCTGTAGCTTGGATTCCTTCCCGCAAACAGAGATGCGCTGACAGGCGAGCGCTCGTGGAGCCATGGCCGTGTCAGCTGGGGCACAATAGTTCACATCGTCACGTGCATTCAGAGCCAGAACATTCCTGCTTGGCCGACTCTGGCTTTGACAACCTTTGTTCTTTTTGTGTGTGCAGTGTAGTGTCACAGGTAAATAAGGAAAAATTGCTTTTTAATAATAACTGTATGAATTGGAATGAAATATTGTCATAATTCTATTTCAGTCACCCTGAAAAGACAATCCCTCCTGTCAGGATAGTGGCAACACACTCAGCTAATGAAATACAAGATGCAAGGGTTGCATCATTAAAATGTTCCTCACCATCTAAATAACCCCCAGGGCAAGCTAGAGGTACATAGCTGCTTTTAGGAGCTCCTCAACTTTCTGCTGGTGTCCTTTAGGCTGTTATATCCTGGAAAAATATTTATTTCCTATCATTCAATATCTTTATTTTCAGATCACTTTTGGATGACTACGTGTTTGCTGAATCCAGGGCTACCTGTGAAGGCACATATTACTTCACAGGACGGAAATAAATTATTTCTGTCACCTCTTTATATCTTGCATGGGGAGCACTATCTGAAGTTTTTCCGAGTTCTTGTAATAATTCACAAGAGAAATGTGTGTTAGCTTTGAGCTGTTCTGCCTGAGCACATGTGGGAATGTAAATGGCCTGGGTGAAAATGCTTTCTGCAGCAGAGCAGTTCTATAATACCTTTAACTGCTTTGATTGCTGCTTTTTGGATACAGTGATGGCAGCTATTCTAGAAAATTAAGTTTGAAAGGCAAAAATCAATGAAGGCCCTTCCCACGTTAAAAACCGTTTCTCAAATATTTCTGAGGTATTTGGTAATGCTTCCCTGTTTCTTCTGTAGACTTCAAATCTGTGTTAGGTGATGCAGCCTTGCTGCAGAGCAGCTCTGGCTTTTTGTTTGCTTGTCACTGCTAGTCAGAGAGGAAGAATAATAATTTATTGATGTGGTACAGAAGAGGTTGATTGTTGCTTTAGGGAACTGCTTCATTCTTACCTCTCAGTATAAATGCTGTGAACATTTCCCTAGTCCTGCTTTGGTCCAGTAAGCAATATTAAAAGCCTTGTGCTATATGGCAAGTCACCAGTGCTTACTTCCCTTCATGGTCTGGTGGGCACCAGAGGCAGAAGCATTATGGGCCTCTCCCATCTAAATGTATTGTCATCTATGGCTGATGTCCAAAGGGTCATTCCAAGCTACCAGTTTTGGGTTTCTTCATCTAATCTCCCCTCTGAAAAGATTTTGTGAGTACAAAGAGGTAGAGGAAGCCAACTGTCCCCAGACAGACCAGACAATGTCAAGGTACAGAATTAGGATTTGGGATGATGTGCTGCTGGAGTATAAAACAGATATTCTTCTCTACCCACACTGCTTGTTAACCACCTTGTAGAATGCTGGCTTGAAATTTGCCGGTTCAGCATCATTCTCACTTCCCTGAGCCCATGTACTGGTGTGCTTGGCTCA
The DNA here is from genome assembly GCA_013400955.1 of Drymodes brunneopygia. Classification (NCBI taxonomy): domain Eukaryota; kingdom Metazoa; phylum Chordata; class Aves; order Passeriformes; family Petroicidae; genus Drymodes; species Drymodes brunneopygia. Next base: position 671,284 of record VZTZ01035666.1, on the reverse strand, counting down.
GGAACAGGACATGGCATATAGGCCCCTTCAGTTTAGCCACCCAAAATTTAGGCATCCAGTTTCAGGAAGCTGGGTGTGCTTCTGTGGCAGCTGGTGGTCAGAGCTGACCTCCTCTAGAGAGCCTGAAGCCTCCAAAGTGAGGAAAGTCCCACCCTGATCCTTCCTTTCTTCCAAGGGTTTGTCTCCCCCATTACTGCCCCCCCTGGGTTCTGCTCATTGCTGTGGAGGTAGGAAGTGGCTGAAGCCACGTTCATGGACTGAGTGTGGGCAAAAGTCACACTGAGCTGGGGAGAGAGCACATCCAGGGGATTGGTTGTTTAATTTTGTGAAAGTGGTCTTAGGACAAAATTTTAGGCATTTGAAAGAAACAAGTTCTGATCTGAGGTTTTATCATCTGCTAGCGTAAACCTCTGTAGTCCTAAAGAGTGGCTTCGTAACAGCTTCAGCTTCACAAAATTGTTTCTCTTTTATTGTCCTTTCTCTATCCTTCTGCCCCTTTGCTCTGCCATAAATGCTTGTCTTTGAACCAACTTGCCATAGTCCCAGAGTTCATCTGGCTGAAAACCAGCCCACCCCAGGAAGGTGAGGGAGGGCTGTGTGGCAGCTTTGGGAGTTTGGGCTTGAGAATGGAATCCTTGTCTTCCTGAATTCACACGTGAAAGCAGCCCTGAGGGGGGATTGTTGGGATCTGCAAGGGTTTAGTTGCCAGTATAACTGCTTCTGTTGCAAGAAGTGAAAGTTTGCATCCTGCCTACCTGGACAAAGGAACCCTTCAGGTGATGCTGACAGGTGTCACCAGCAGCCTGCACCGTGGCCATCAGTCACCTTGGTCTGGTGTCTTGTGTTGCTCAGTCTCTGACATTAAAGTGAAGGCACAACAAAATGGCCACTGCCTTCTGAGGCAGGGAAGCCAAAAGTCTCCACAGGTGATGTTCACTGCCCTTCTGACTAACCAGTGGGTTGTGTTTACAGGCAGGATTTTCTTCCACTACTTGATGGTGATTCTGGCAGGGTGTTGGAGTGGTCCCTCCTGGTCAGTGCTGAGGGGTAAGGGAGGACAAGGGATGGAGATGTGAGGCCTTATTTGCACTGGTCTCTCACTGGCCTTGGGCATGCCGACCTTCAGGCTTCCATAAATGCAAGCTATTTGCCAAATTCAGGTGTAGCTTTTTGTAGTCTGGTCTAGCCAAGAGGTGTTTTGTCCCAAGGAGGAGGGAAAAATGCATCTGCAAAGTCTGCAGGAACTGTTATGGAGGCCTCGACTTGAGATCTGCCTATACCTGTCACAGGGTAAACAAAGCGCCCTGGGAGGACTCAGGGTTAGCTGAACACCTTGGTCACACACTGAGCAAACTATCCCCCAGGTGTGCTTGCAGAACAGACTCTCCATCAGCGTCCTGTCATGCACAAAATGTTTATCCAATTTGTCAAGATAATCTTTCTTCAAATAAGCTCAGGTCCTAGGCCTCCGAATAGCCCAATTTCAAGCAGTATAAAGTAACTCTTTTTTTTCCCCCTCCTTTGCTTGCACACCCCCCCTCCTTTTAATCACTGTGTCAACTTTTCCTTGGCTTTAAGCAAACTGAAAGTAATTATATCATTCTCAAGTGAGTTATTTTTTGACTGAGTTAGATAATTTGTAAGTTACTTCAAAATACTCCCAAGTTGGGGTATCCCTTTCCAAATACACGTTCTCAGATGCCTCATGAAGTTGAGCTCATCAATGACCCAACAATATGTTTATACTGGCACGTGTAATTGATAACTAATGATAACTAATTCAGGCTATTTGTAAAGAAATATAATTTGGCTTTCCCTCCCCTCTCCCCTTAATGGTAGCTTCCCCTATGGTTCTGGATTTCCTTTAGGAATTAAAAAGAGCCTGTACATTGTCATTTTCTGCTTGAAGATGTCAATACATATTAAGTCTATTCTGAAGTATGGATTAATAATATATCAGGTGTTGCTGCGTAAGACAATTCTCACTCTTTCTTTTGACAGACAACAGAGTTTCTTAGTTTTGCTGCATACCAAATATTACTTCTGTGATCGTTCAGAACTGTCAGATGGAAAGTAATTTGTGCGTTTTTTCCCCCCAGCTCCCTCAAAGAACTTGGTGTATATCCAAAAATAGAAACATAAATCACGGGTTTTTTTCCTCCCCCCCAGTATGTTTCATTCATTGATTTCCTCCCCGCCCCAGCCCAGGTAAGACACCAGGATCTGTTATTTCCTTTTCCCTTAAATTAAGGTGGAACCAAACTTTATATAGTTCCTTACAGTTCTTTGCAGGTAGGATCCTTAATGTAAGGGGCTGCTGCACTTGCTGTTTAATTTTTGAATTCGGTGGGTAAAATACTGATCTGGAGCCAATGGCAATGCTCCTATGGGCCAGATGGGTTCATGGCGGAGCTCAGAGAAGGAGTTGAGTAGGAGCCCTGTATGTTCTTGCCTCGCCTCTCAGCCCAGGCCAGGGCATGCAGCTGGTTTTGAGCTTTGCATTAGAAAGGCCGTGTTTAAAACCTGACTTTTAAAGAGCGTTAAGCGACACCAATCATTATGATAATGACGCTTATTGTTTTGGGAAGAAATGCTGTGTTTAAGCAGACTGGTGATATCCCATTTATTGTTTGTGAATGGGAAATGGTAAAATTTGCCTTTAAGGCAGATTGTGAATTGGAAGAGGGAAAAAACCAACTTCATTCTTCATAACAGCCATATCCCTTTGTTCCCTTTTCATGGATTCCTGCTGCATTTAATTGGTCAAACTTTGATAAGCAGTAGAGCCCCTACACACCTCTGACAGAGCCAAGGGTATACGATGGGCAAACAAATTTGAAGTTTTGATACAGTGCTCTCTTTCTCCCCCATCAGCTGGTCCTAGATGTTCATAAAAATAAATATTTGGACTACCATATGGCAAAATATATAGGGTTTAACATGCCTAGAGCTGCTATAAATGTAAATATTGTTATACTTACACAAGTAAGGGTTGTGATAGCCAATAAATAGAACTTATTAATAAAGATTGCCATTATGCAGCGGAGGACCTTGAAGTGCTTAACAATTCATTAAAGCCTCACAACTCTTATCCTTCTGCATAATCAATAAATGTTATAATTATATACCTATTCTGCAGTAGGTAAATGGAGACCCTGTGCACTTGAGTGAATCTTTTTTCCTCAAGGTCACATAATGATTTGGTGATAGAATTCAGCAATCTTTACATTACCACCTGAGACTGCTCCTTAGAAAATTCATTTTTGGCAAAGAGAGGGGGAAAAAAAGGGGTATTCATGCTGGTGTCAATACAGCTCTTCTGTCTGAGGAAGCATTGTCTTTGGTTCCTGTAGAGTACATATTGGATGTGCTGCTCAGGGCTTTTTTTGAATAGTAAATTCATCTTTTCTCGCATTGCCAGTCAACTAATTGCTGTCTGTGCAGTCTCACAACTGTTCTAAGTTTGCTTTGTATAATTTTATTTCTGTTCATGCTCTCATGCATTTGTTTGTGTAAGTTGGTTTGCACATTATGCAGCACTTGTCAGACTCATTTGCAGGGAAATAACCGGAGAATTGTGCTGCATAATATTTTGAGTGAGAAGAAGTCGGTCTTCATCTGGTTGATTTGATAGTCCCAGGAATCACTTTGCTTGTTGCCAAAGAGTGAAATCCAGCCTGTAAAAGGGTGTGGGCAGGCACAGGCTCCATAGCCTGAGCAAAATTGAAAGAGCAGCGTGTCAGAACTAAATTTGGATTTTGCAGAGGTAAGTTGCATATTGCCTGAGTCATCAAAGGCAGCAGGAACCTATTGCTTTTGGGTAGAGCAGGGGCAGCATCCTCCTTCCCAGGTACCTCTAAAGCTCTCTATAAAAGGCTTCCTTTCTGGGTGGCAGCATGGCAAGGTTCATGTTACTCTCTGACAGACTCCTTTGTTGGCCCCATGCAAAGAATCTGTTCCACTGCCCTGTGAAAATAATGATCAAGTATTCCCAGAAATCATTAGCCAGGAACTATTTCTGGCAAAAGAGAAGCGTTGCCTGAGTCTATGCTCAGGCAAAAAAATTGTCAAATACACATGACTAACTCCAAATATTTATGAGCAAGATCTTTCAAAACAATGGAAATAGGTTAAAAATATTACTTAGTTCACGTCTGTGAGAATTGAAAATATGTGCCTTGTAAATAAAACAGATTCTTAAATATTGCCAATATTCTAGAAACTGGGGTGCTTATGATAATTTTGTGGGTTTTATCAGGTTATCAGAAATAGTAAAATTCTAAGCTTTGGCAAGAATAATGTTGATTTGTGACTGTCAGAAAACACCCAACTTCCAGGCCAATCAAGTCTTTTACATTTGGGGCATTTTTCAAAAGTGAAACTCTGCTTCTGTGTGTTCTTTGCAACAGACTGAAGTGTTCTGTTTCCTCATACNTTTGTTGGAAATGTATCTTTTCAGTTGTCTGAAGTTTTAGAATAATAAGGACACTTTCATTTCCTGAATTTTCCTTGCTAGGCTGGATAGAATGTGCTGCTATTGACCTGTTCCAATTAAGGCTTCACAGTATTTTATAGTCATGGCAAAAACAAAGCTCAATTCTGCCATGTGCAAACAAGACATACAGTTGCCAATTGTGCTAAAGAAAAATCTGTGATCTGTTGGCTCAGTCAGAGTTTAAACAGTTATAAATTAGTCTTGCTCTAATGGTATATGATCAAGTTGTTAGCAGTGCACATTGGACAGCTCTGGACAAAACATCACAGTACAGACACGGAGCTTTGACTCTGACCCATATTTTGTGTAAAATTAAACTAAAGAAGCCGTGGTTTCTATGAACCATTATGACAGGAGAGTGTTCAGACATTCCACTTGCATATTCGTTTTCTAGAGCAGTTGGGCTTCTGTCATTCAAATCTGAACTCTGCTGAAATAGGAGATTGTTGTATGCTGTTAAAATATAAGAAAATGCCCAAACTTTTCAATCTTGCTTTCTCCTTCTTCAGTTAGAGGTGATTTTCTTACTAGTATCTAGTCATGTTTGAGGAAAATCAATATTTCAAATTTTTGTCCCCTTTTGCTGAGTGTGTACCACATGCAGAACGCAATCAGACAGCAGTGGTTCTCTCAAGTTCATTCTGCAGACTCAAGAAGTTCAAGTAATTCCAACAGCATGCAAATGTTGGTGCTTAACCAGGAATTGTCTCTGAGCCTTTATGTTCGTTGTTGTTTCTTGATTGAGCATTCATGTTGTTGTAAGGTACAAGAAAAGGTTGCAAGATAATTCCTTACCAATCTGGCAAGCTGTGATCTGGGGTGTAGAGGGAATCATCTCCCTTATTTTATCAGTGTTACTCCTTTGAACTCCTGGCTAAAAAACTATAATAAAGATCTGTCTCAAAAGGAAGGTCATCAGGCAATACTGAGACTTCAGGAAGTCTTAAGCAAACCTACGGAGTCTTTTTGCCATTCAATTGCTCCATCCTGAGCCAGGCTCTTCCTTACTGGTGTATTCTGTAATGAAAATGTCAGTGCTGTTCTAACTCCCACTGCTCTAATGTGCCTCTCCCTGGCCCTTGCACTGAATGCTGATTGTTCCCTCAGTGGTGGTGCCCTATGCTCTGTGGAGTCGTGGAGAAGCAATGGTCACAGAGTGAAGGAAAACGCGGCTCGGTCTAATCCTAGGGGCAAATGGAGGCTGGATGGGAAATATTATGTTGGGGAAGATGAAAATGCAGCAACTCAGTTTGGCCACATGCCTCAAACCCAGATGTTCGACTGCTTTGATGTGGATGCTTCCCCCTGGTAAAATAGCACTTCCTGATACTTCTAATTTATTTAGTTGGCTTTTGCTACTGGGAGCCTGTTACAAGGACCATGGGGCACAAGGGGCTCTCTTTCTGGACTCCACAACACAGGATGCATTAAAAATGGCTGGTGTAGAATGAGGGAGAACTGCATAGAAATTTAAGTAAAAGTGTTCCTAGAAGTCTTTCTCATTAATTGTCTCAAGGGCTCCAGCTACTTGAAAGATTTGTCCCAAGGGCAAACTTATTCCCTAAGAAGACAACAGACATCAGATCTTGGCAGGCTAATGTGCAAACTCTTTAATATCTGCATTAACTCTGTAGCTGCTAAGATTAACTTTTTCCTCTTAATTATTGTTAATGCTATCTTTGGAAGAAGCTGACACAGAAATTGAAGTTACTCGGGGAGTCTGGTTGTGAAGCTCAGGTGCGCAGGGTGAAATCTTAGAATTGGTTGCATAAAGCTAAAGCATAATCCTTCTGGGTGAGAGAGTTTTGGCTGTTGTGTTCTCCAGCAAGTGCAAACACACAAGCTATAAAAGCAACTTTTTGCTCATATGTTGTTTTTGTAAATTGCCCATTGGCTTAATGGTTTTCCTGGAACTGTTTGAATTTTTGCTCTTTTCATGGACTGTAGGCCAGAGTCTGTGCTCCAGAGGCAACAACAGGCTGGACTTTAAGACTAAATACTCACATTTGATCTCCACCTCTGCCCTATATGATTAAAGATTTGAGGAGCTATCCAGCTTTCTTGGAGATATTCCAAGTTCAATATTATCTGTCCTGTGATGAGGTTCTCAGAGGTCTGTGGTGTTTCTGAGGTGGGTTTTCTTTTTTTGAAGGGGGGAGGGGGTGGCTTTTTTTTTTTTTTAGCATCTATTGTGTAAATCAAACACCCACAATTATCATAGATATCAGTAGGGACCCATAATCATTATAGGTGGTTATTAGCTCTTGAGGAGTGATCCTTAAATGACCTAAGAAAAGTAATTTGGAATAATAACTGTTTCCGTTTCACTGACAGAGAAGTTTTAGTCTTGCAAAGCAGAAACAGATGTCTGGTTTGGCATCAGTAGGTACAGTTCTGCCCATAGAGGAAGCCGTAATGTGGTCTCAATAAGAAAAGAAACCATGCAGTTTTAAGCAGATTAGATAATTGAGATTAGCCCTCTGTGATCTTGCTGTGTTTTCATTTATTTCAAAACAGTCTAACACAGAGCATGTTGAGCAATCAGTTGAAAATCACGTGCAAACACTGCCTAAGTACCGATAAGGATCGTGGAGGTAAACAATGAATTCCTACTAATGGCTAAGTCACCAAGGTAAGATCAAGTCTAAATACACACCCTTAGTTAAATATAATTTCATTAACTCAGGTTACGTGGTTTTAGTAAAGGGTTTTCTCCTCTCCCTGCTCTCCACTTTCTGATGCTTGTCAAACGAATTGCATACAATCAATCCATCATTTTCAACTTTGTTTGTCTGTACCAGAGATGTGTTTTGAGCTGAGCAATAATCCAGTATAGTTCTGTAAATCTCACGGCAAATCAACCCTAGGTGCATGTGGCAGAGCTGGTTAGGAAGGCACTATTTCAGTGCATTTTGTGCATGACATTTCTATAGCGGAAGTCTATTAAAAACTAGCTCATTCTAATTAAAAAAAATGGTATGCTGTGTTATAAATACCCAGATTTCCCATTTAGAAGGCATGCAGGTTTTGCTATCCTGTTCTTATTGTAGGGGTTAAAAAGTTTATTGTCCCCAGTTAATATTGTGCAGTGTGTGCTATGCTCTTCATGCCATTCACTCATCCCTTTACGTCATCTCCCTTTCCAGAATTCCACACAGATATGTCAGGATTTTTGTTTATGTGGGGCTTGCTGTTTGGTTGGCTTTCCCCCCTCCCCCCATACTTGACAAGCAAGTTCAGGTATTTCAAGTATTAACAGTTTATACCTGATTCAACGTTTTTGTGGAAAATCCTAATGAGTTATTCAGCTGGTATTTAAATCTCAGAATCTGGCTCTCTGTGTAAGACTTGTTCTTCCTTTTTGTGATGTCTCATGTCCTTTGCTTTTTTCTTCCCATGAAGATCATTTTTTGGATCAATTGTCTTTCTTTGGTTTTCTGGCCAACCTTCCTTCCAAAATATTTAGATTCCCTTTTGCAAAATATTCTTCATTTAAGCCTCTAATCAGCAATGCAGTAGGTGAAAACAGGCAAACAATGCGAGGACTCTTTTCCATAGGGAGTTCTTGCTTACATGTGAAATGTTTCTATTTTAATATTCCTCTCATCCTCCCTATTAAGTTCTACAGGACTGGTTTTATCTTTTTAGTGCAAGGGAAGACTTTTCACCCTGATCAGTACTGCCAACTGGTCCAGCCCCAAGGAGACAGCTAACACATAGCAGATGACAATAATAGCAATAATTGAAGCATCCACGGCAGTGGATTTAGAATTTATTGGCTCATTTATCAGCTTACATAGAAAATCAGGTTTCCTTGCTGCCGTAGCAGTAGCCTGACAAGGGTCAGTAATAGATTCTTCAGAGGGAAAACAATAAAACCCATAGTGGGAACATATGGGCTCTCCCGATTCAGAAGAGAATGGGAAAATAGAATGTCCTGTTAATAATGATGATGCATTATTTGTTTTATTTCCTGAAATTATGGAAGTTCTATGCTCCAACGGTATCTTGTGATGATGAGTACTGTAGGTACTTGTTCTTTGTCCAAAGGCTGGACCTCTTTGTGTTAAGCAAACATAGAAAACAAAAAGTGAATTGCTGCCTCACAGAGCTTACAGACTTAGAGAAGAGCAGATGGATAGGAAAAGGTGGAAGAATGTTATGAGATTTTATTGACCAACATGAAAAGTACAAAATGTGAGGTATCCCAGCAGTAGAAAAGGATTCAATTTGGAACAGCAGGGAGATTTGGAGTAAAGACGTGGATTTCTAGGGCTATTAAGATATGATGAATCAGTGGATAAGATCTTCTGTGTAAAAGGAAGGCAAGGCAGGATAAAACCTACCCATCTCCCAGTGTGTCATCGTGAAAGCCAAGGGGGAGTGAGGACAGACTTTTCCATAGCATGCAGCAAACCATGCATTTAAACATGTATTGTTTAGGTACGCTGCCTTTTAACTTCACTGATCACCTCCCTGCTCTTCTATTGCAGAAGTTGTTGTGTGAAGTACCCAGTTTAATCCTTTACAGTTCATTATGTCTTAGTTTTTATTTGCTTTTTCTCTAATCTAAAGAGCAATCATCTCAAGATGGCAAAGTAAGAAAAGCAATTGTGAGCACTGTGATACATAAGCAGTGCATAGGAAGGGGCTGAAGGCATCCATTATTGCTGGCAGTCTGATTTGTTTCTTTAATCTCTTTCATCTCTTTGCACTCAGTGCCCTTTTCTTGCTTGGGAAGCTGATAGTTTACTTTCTAGGTCTGTGCTATAACAGCTACAAATACGTGCTGTATGTTTTCTGTTCAGAATTCTGGCATGAGATATTAGGAAGATTTCTAGGTGTGTTGCCGTTACTGTCCAGAGAACAATCTAAGCTTACAGCAATTCCTGTATTTCTGTGAAGTGTGATTGGAAAATACTTTTTGACTGCATTTGTTTTTGCAGCTTTTAGTCACTCACTGAATCTTAGTTTGTGTTTGGATATGACAGTCTCCGTGATGGTTTGCACTTTTTAAAAACCCTCCTGGCTGGAATAGAGAAATGTCCCCTTGCTAATTCTGCACTGTGGCAGAATATGTCTAAATATGTCTAAAAAAAGTATTGAGGATGGATCTCCTTAGTGATCTGGCACAGCATCTCCAGGGAGTCTCTGACTGTCTCTGCTGAACAGCAATGATTAAATAAATGCATGGAATGTTAGCAGAGCTCTGTGTCACTGTGACAGAAAGGATCCAACAAAGTCCCTTGTCCTTTGTCTGGAGCTGTGTTGCTCCACCTGTGAGAAGAGCAGAGCAATACAAATAAACCACTTGCTTCCTTTAAGGCATCTTGGTTTACTTGCCTCTCTGCTGAGTTAGCCCCTCTCTGGATTGTGATCTAAGCCAGCAATTCCAGGTCTTACTGCCTCTTTGCTTTCCCGAAACCAGAGGAAGGCTTAGCACAAGTAATGTTGGGTTTGATAACAAGTCATGGGAATTTTCATAGGAAAGAAACAGAAAGCAATTAAAAATTCTTTATTTTCAGATGAAACTAAAATTTATTCTGTTTGCATTGAAATAAGGAGAAAAATGCCTCTTTTTAAAAATTCTGTCTGGGGGTCTAAATGTGATCATGAATCCCAGCTGTTGACTCCATAGCTCATAGTTTAATAGGCTCAAGAGGAGGCAGTGTGGAATAGGAAGACTCTGAGTGACAGACGTGTGTCTGGGGAGGGAAAGAGCTGCATGTTGCCAAGTGTTGGCTCTCTGATGCTGTGCAGGAAAATACCATCAGTGTGTACTAAAAGCAGTGTGAGGATCATGTGATGTTCTATCCCAAACTGCACTTCATAAAGTCACGGAGCAGGTTTGTTGTACCAACAAGCTGGTGGCAGTCCAAGCCAGGCAGGTGGCAGCTGTGGCTGCTCCAGTGGCAAGGTGAGACTCTGACCTGCTCATGAAGTTGGGCTGGTTTGGGGTTTGTGTCTGAGGTGGGAGGCAGTGGAGTGGTGCTTCATGAAGTTTGGCACCAAGTGTTCTTTAGAAAGTGTGGCTGATCTTACGTGATGGATTACAAGGAAGGCTTATTTTAGTGGCATTTTTAGTACTTTTGGATGAAATTGGAAAAGTATCCACTTGCAATTAAATCCAACCCACCAGGACAACCAAAAGACCTGAGGTTGTCTTTCAGTGGTTAATCCCATCTCTGATGTCAGATTGCTTAATCCTCTTTATAAATTCCACCTGCCCAACATGACACAGTTGTACATTACCCAGACCTAGACACCTGAGGATACAGGGGAGGGGGGACAAGTTAAATCATCAATAATTGTGGAGCCAGTTTTGGATCTGTCCAGGATGAGATGGAAAATGAGTTGGAAAGTCATGGTATTTTTGAGCAGCTCAAAACCTGACAATTGAGTAAGGATAGCCAAGTCACTTACTGTATTTGCAATCACTGGTCAAGTCAGATTATTTTTGTATCCATGAGTGACTCTGTAGATATGCCTGAGTCTTGTGAACCTGAGGCTGTGAGAGCAGGAAAGGAAAGTTAAACACCAAAGAGCAGCCAGGTGCTGTCCTTAGCAAATGTTTCCCCAATAATTAGATCACACTGTGGTGGGGACAGCGGAGCCAGATGGTGCAGGAGAGAGTTCACATTGTTAAAAACTGAGAGGCAATGCAGTTTTACAATAAATTTCACTTTCCATGTCTCTTAACTACAAGATTTTTTTCCTCTCTCCCTATGTTATCTTTTGGCAATGCTGACAGCTTTCTTTTATTCTTTTGGAAGTATTTTCAACATTACATAGCTGTTTATCTAATATGTCTCTAGTGGCTCAGCAGATAATAGTAAGTCAGAGTGAATATTTACTTTCTTTCTGAAGCACTATTCCATTCAGCACTTCTAGCACTCTGGCAGTTTCAAGTGAGCAGAGTAGCATTTTAATTTTTCTTTACTTTGGACTTTCAGTCACTCTAGAACAAGACTATTGCTCATGTTCTTTCCCCCGTTATTTTTTCTTCCTCATCAAATTGTAAATATCTTTATTACTTCTTTCTCCTGACAGACTTTCAGATTTTTATTTGGCAGGTAGAAGTGGCCCAATGGAAAGTTCCCCTCACCCTCCCACAAAAATGCCACAAAAGTACCTCTGATTTTTGTTATGGCACTCCCAACCCTGCCACCAGCAGAACCAATTAGTTGAAAGGAGGACAGCAAAGTCTATTAACATGAAGAGAAAGGAACCCCAAATACAACTTCCCTGCTGTGAGAAAACTAAGCTGTGTTTATTCCACCACTCATCGAGGTGTTTGTTTAGGGGTGGATTCCCAAAACTTCTTGGCACCATTTCCGCCAAAGTCATAAATCTAATAAACTTCTAGTGACTGCTGAGCACAGAAACTCTGAAAACCCTGTCCCCAACAGGTACCTATGGAGGCAGTGGTGAAGGCTGGTCATTGCATATTTAGTGCTTGTGCAAACAAAGTCTCTCTGAAGAGATTAAGAAGTATTTTCCTTACTTTTGAGACGTAAAATTTACCCTCAGCTGAAGCTACAGTGTTTGTTAAATGTCAGACTTTTTCACAGCGTACTGCTTCATGCCTTAAGTAGGATCGTATGAATCTCTTCTGACCCAAACAAGATAGTTTTATTTTGTATCTAAGCATCCCTTCATTTGAACCAGATCAGGAATTCACTGTATCTTGGAGAGGAGGTAGTAAGGGAAACATTCTTCAGATGGCAAGGGTTATTTTTGTACTTAACTTGGATAGTGCACGTTACATCAGCCAGAGCATTTCTGTAAAGGTCTGCCAAGTCCTAAATTTTCAATAATCCCACTTCCTTCTCTTAACATTGAAAAGGTAGTGACTCCCCTGGGAATGCATGTCACTTCAGCATTCCCGTTGACTGTGTATTCTGAAATGCTGCAGTCTGTTTGCTTAGTAATCCCCTTGTCTGTGTAAGTTGTTAGGGGTAACCAAAGGCAGCTGATTACTTAATTGTATAAGGCAGGAAATGGGGTTCTTTCATTAGTTCCCATAATGTTCTTGAGAGCAACCAGTATTCTGCCTGACTGAGTTTTCGATCCTTTAATTCAAAAGATATACTTTCCCTTGGCATACTCAGTGACCCTTTATCCTGATAGGCTATTTACTGAATAAATTTAATATTTTAGTTTTAAGAAAAAAGAGGCCTAAACTTTCTAAATAAAATAAAACATTCGCTATTATTCTAAGACAAAATATTTTCCAGCCAGAGAAGAAATGCAACATATAAGATCTTCATCTCACTTTGAGTTTTTGTAAGATCATTGTGCTGTGTTGGGGTGGTTGTTTTGTTTTGTTTTTATTTGTTTTGTGTGTGTGTTGCTTGGACTTATAGGGGTCTAAATAGCAAAAGAAATATTACTCTCAGCTTGTCACAGCTTTAAAGATCTGCTTTTATTCAATGTCTCATGCTTAGAAAGATCCTTCTCATACGAGTGATTTGCTTTCTTTTGCTGAAATTAAAATAGAGAGCTCGGGACCAAATTCTACTGTTTCTGTGTCCACTGGCAAACAGTTGTTAGAGGGTAGACAGTCCCCAAGTTTGTGCTTTGCCCCACGTGTTTAGAGGTGTGCACAAAATCCTGGACAGCCCTGGCAGAGGCTGGGGCTCAGGTGTGTTCCCCTCTCCTACCCCAAACACACCCCGTGAGTGGGACCGTGGAGCTGGCACAGGGGGTCTGCTCTTGCTGCCCTTGTGAGCAGCCAGGGGAGAGAGGTACAACTGCAACCTGATCTTCAGGGATATCTACTTCTCTCATTCAGAAAGAAACATTAGTTTGTTGGTGTGGGTTTTTTTTTCCCTTCTCTCTAACTTGATTTTCCCACAGTCATACACAGTGTATTAGTGATTTTTGTAACCTCCAAATAAAAATGTCATTAACGTGTTGCTTTGGATGAGGAGAAAGGCACAGTAATCTCCATTATTAGCTTTCCAAAGACTTTCAGTGGCAGTTTTCCTGTGCCTTGCTGCAAATTCATTCTTTTCAGTACATTTGTAGGTCCTGTGTTTGATGTTGGTGGACAGCAGAAGAGCAGTTGTCCTCTGCTGCCATTTCCCAGGTGTAAATGGTGTTCCTGTATGTCTTGCTGGTCCAAGTAGAAAAGCAATGGGGAAATCTGGGAGCTATCCATATGGCTGTGGGTAATTTCGATCCTAGGTGGCCTGTAGCTCATACTGCTCAGCAGTGAGTTGCTTGAAAAAAAACAACCAAACTTCAAACCCCTCCTGCCCCAGATCCCTTCTCCACCACTTTGCCTTTCCCTGTTAAGCCCCTGCTGGGGCTTGTCCAAACCAGATTCCAGTACTCTGTGTGCTTCACTGGTGTTTGATGTGACATAAGACATTTTGGGCATAGGTTCAGGTAGGACCAGTGTTTCCTCCTTCTGTCACACATCACTCATAATACCTGTTTCTGCCATTGAAGGGATGTGTTGTAGACTTTCAGAGCATGAAAAAGAAACACAACCTAATAAAACTCCATTGACTCTATAGGCATAAATATCCCTTGTAAGCTGTTTTCCAAGCTTTTGGACAGTTAGCCTGCTCCATCAAAACTGTGCGGGTGGGTGAGCTTTGCAAAGTCATTTCAGGTAGAGATGAATACAGTTTGCACAGAAGAGCAGAGGTATTCTCCTAGTTTGCACTGACCTGGGAACAATTGTGTCTGTGTGCTGTGTGTCTCAGTGGACATGGAAAAGGTGAAATGAACTGTGAAAGTGTTTGCGAAACATGCAGAATTTCAGTGGACTGTGGTGGTAATGCCCTTCTATTGAGTCTGTGTATTATTTTCCCTGGATTTGTAAGAGGACACTTTTGCTGGTCTTTGGCCCATATTGACAGAATGCAGAAGACAGATCTGTAATGAGGTGTTTACTTTGGATCTGATGTAAGGCTCATGGCGGTTGATTAAAATCATCAGGTGATTTAAATATCCTTTATATAAAGACAACAACCATTTTTTTTCTTAAAGAAAATGTAGGGATGTCTAAAGGAGTAGACACTGTAGAAGCACGTGAGCACATTTAATTTGAGTCTAATAATTTCAAACAAATATGTGACTCCAAATTAATTGGAGGTTTCTGCTTCTAACTATAACATTTCTTATCGTGTAAAGCATTAAGGCAGCATAACATATACAAGACAAATATTAAACAAAGGTATTATAGATGAGAAATTCCTAATCTAGCTCACTATGTTGGTACAGTGAAAGTTTCTTAATCCAATATCTGATGAAGGAACAAGGAGAGAATTAATTTACTGCACACTAATTGCTGAGGAGTATGCACTGTATATACAGTGAAAGGCGCTGAAATGAATACTTGATAAACAATATCTGGCAAATTAAAAATCTGAAATGTTAAATGAAATGCAAATTAAAAATCTGGACCGTTAAATTAATTGAATGCAAAAAAACCCTGACATTAACTATCATCAAGGGTCGAAGTTATATCAGCAAAAGCAAAGCTATTCAGAGCTAAATCCTGCTTCTCTCTGTGATTTACTTGTTGTGAATGGATGGGCACTGGAGGAGCCCCAAAGACACAGCTGAATTTGCATACGTGAGGAGCAGGCTTTCTGCCTGCTGTGCAAAATACTGTCCTAGGAAATGACGGGGATGCTTTGCACCTGAAAGAAGGCCTGCTGAAAGGAATGGGTCTCTTGGGTGCAGGCAAAATGCAATTCTTGTGTTGCAGTGCCTGTACCAACTCTGTTAAGCTCATGGTGAACAAGTTTTAGTTCAGAAGATATTTGATTTTTGTCTCTTGCATTATATTTTAAGCCTAGTTCTCTCTCTCTCTCCCCCCCTCCCCCCCACTCCTTTTGGTGGATTGGAGACTGAAAAACTGCACTGTGAGAATCTAAGATGTTTTCAATAATTAAATTACAGGAAGTTTACTAATACTCACTATAGACTCACACATGCATAATAATTTCTGTTTTTCTCTAAAATATTCCCATGAAGGATCTAATGCTACAATTGCCAGTTCAACTGAAACAGATTGAAATCTGTTTTAAGGATCTACTCTGCTTAAATCAACTGGATCAACAAGAAGGTGAAAAGACAGGGAAAATTCCATATTTATCTCAAAAATTTGGGGCATGCCACAAGCTGCATTAACATGGGGCGCTTTTTTTAAACCAACTAAATTTTTCATTTGTTTTCCTCTATTTTCATGTATATTTTTGATTATTTGTGTCGAGTGTAACCTTATATAAAGCACTGAGTGTGAGAACAGTTCTTAGCAGGAACCATTCTTGCAGGTCCACCAGGCTGGGGGAGGTGGGGTGCTGCAAGGAGGATCTGGAAACCTTGAAAAAAGTATGGTGTAGGTCAATCCTAATGAAGTTAAACCCTTCCAAACATACAGACACTCACACACGAACTCCAGCCCATACAAACCTTAAGGGAGGTAACACTCTTCACTTTAAATATGTCCATAGAGGTACAAAAGTACTGCACAGGGGAATCTGATGATTTAGGCTTTCTTTGGGGGGACAGACTCATCTTTAAGAGCTCTGAGACAAACTGTTTAGGGCACAGACAGAGTGTGAGGCTCACTGCAGCTGCTTGCTTGTGTGGTGGGGTTGAGAAGTGAGATGTGTTTTTGCTGGGTGTTGCACCTGAGCGTGTCTCTGGAGAAGCAGGCAGTGTGTGTGTTCTGCATCTTTACACCAGTTTCTTTAAGTGCTGGGTGTTCTTGCAACTGAAGAGCCTGCCAGTGATGAGGGGATTGATTTCACTGTTTGAAGAGAAGGCCCTCAGAATGGCAGTTTTCATTGATTAAAAGAGGGCACTTTTCAGAGGGAAAGTGATTGCAGTAAATTCCAGGTTAAACTGATATTAGCATTTGAATTATAGGCAAGTATCAGAATTGTTAAGCATTAGGAATTTATATTAAGATTGATCTGGGAGAGAGTACTGCTAGTGAAAAGAAGATCTATATATTACCCTTGCAATGTAATGTCATGACCCAATTGCAGTGTACTACCACTTCAAGGCTGGAAAGAATGTACTGCAATTAGTTTAACATTTCACAAATCTGAACTATCTAGCACTATCTTTTTATTAATCTTTGCTTGTTCAAATGTGTTTTAATAGATTTAGATATATAGTAGCAGATCTGTTGCAATTAAAAATCAAAGTCCTTATGTACTAGTAGTGTTTCCCTGGAGGTCTAGTCAGTCTCCACAGTAATGAAGATGTAATTATACTGATGTAAATCGCTGCACCATAACTAGGAGGGATTGGCCTTTCCCCTCCCTTAATTCATTGAAAGATTTTATCTTTGACAGGTACTGTCAAACAGGGTGATGGGCTAGAAGGCAGAATGCTTTTTCTGGTAACTAATTTGCTAGGGAAGAAAATGTGGTTGTTTTATTGGGTTCATTGTTTGGTTGTTTTGGTAATTTTTTTTCTTTTTTAAATTACTTGAATACTGAGATGGTTCTCAAGTCCTGCATCTCCCATTCTGGGTAGCAGCAATTCCTCTAGGCTTCCTAATAAAGCACAGTCAAGATCAGACTTTCTGCCCTGACGGTGCTGTTCTCAGCCTGAGCATAGGAAAACATGTCTGAAGGTAGCTTGTGTGTGCATATAAACAAATAAAATACATATTAAAAAAACCCCCTAAACCAAAATCAACATCAGAAGAGGGTGATCTCTTACAAAAAGCTTTCCTTCAGGTGGTAGTTTAACTTATCAAGTTTTTTCTGTTGTTATATTGGACTGAAAGAGCAATTAGGTTTCCCCTAGTCCTTTATCGAGCAAACATATCTAATTTCCTTTCCCTCAATAATCTCCTTGAATATGCACATGTGCTCTCTCACATTTTGTGTATGCTGTTAAAGACCACAACCAAAATGCTAAATTAAGCCCAATCAGAAGATCCACTCCTTGTTTTATTGAATGGAGAGAGATGTTATCACTGCAATAAGGGAATGTTCTGCATGAAGCCCTGTCTGAGTGGTTGCATGTTTCAAACCATGTTTCGGTGGTCTGATAGCAAGGCAGGACATTTCTATAAAAATTAGTTGTACCAAAAATCTGGAGTGTCATCAGAGAGGATGTTCAATGTGTCATCATGATCCTCCTTTAAGCTAACTGATGGCAGTGATATGTTCCTTGTCATATTGATTACCAAAGAGTTTGTAGGACTATATCAAGGTTCTACCGATCTCTGACTTCTTGGGCGATGCAGGTTTCTAAGAAGTGCGAATTTCTCCTAGGAGAGATGTTATGGGCTCACTTCAGACAAGTTCTCAGAGGAGAGAATTCCCCCTCATCAGTGTTAACACTCAGGTTTAGGACTAAGGCAGAAGTGAAGGAAGGTTGCTGTTATATTACTGGGAAAAACTGCTACCTTTTTTTTCCTCATCACTTTTCATGGGCATATATTCTGAGGTTTTTCACATCTGTTCCTCATCTCTGGCAGTCAGCAGTTGACCCCTTTCTTTGGTAATGAAAATGGGGCTTAGGGACATGGCAGAAGCCACAAAGTGTCCAGGCCTGTGGCCTGAGAGTCTCCTTCCAGGGGCAGACACAGCTGTGGTGGCTGTGGCATCACTGTCTGAGCTGTAAGTGCCCTTGGGCTTTGGTGTTGGGAGTCTGGGCCTTTCCCAAGTGCTGAAATTCACTAAGAAGAAGATAGAAAAATAAAATAAATGTCTCGGTTTTATTTTCCATTGAACTGAGGTTTCTTTAGAATTGGCTGTTCCACATGTTACTCACCTTGCTGGCAAAAGCATCGGTGATCAATGGGGACAAAATGATTCTGACTGTCAGCTTGCCACGTACATCCAGAGCAAACGAACACATCAGAAGCTGATTTTGTGCAGGGCCTGCTTTTGATTTGTGCATTTTTCTGGCAGACTTGGGCTATGCCCTATTACTTTCTTACAATAAAAGGGAGCGTTTCTTCTACTGGAGCTTGCAGCATGCAGCTGCAATAATCATAGGGGAGCCCCAGGTGGTCTGATTTATGGTGTTTAATGTGAACCCCTGAGGTTCTGTCAGAAGAGATTATATAAGGTATAAAACATTTTGCAGAATTGTTTTGCCACACTTCAACTCTAACTTGCAGTGGGCCTCCTTCATTTATCTTCCTGCTCCAAGACAGCTTATTTAAATGCATGTTTATTAAAGAGCTCCCTAAACCTTGTTAAAGTTGCTTCTGAAAGTATTCTGACTAATGGCGATGTTGACGAGGGTGAATCATCCCAGAGAACATTGTGCTCATCAGGACAGTTCCTCAGCTGATGGGATTTGGCAGAGTGCCATGCAAGTTCATGGCACTTTTCTGTGGATTGATACTGGGCAAGGATTGATGTGCTGGGCAGGTATTGATTGACAGAGGCTCTGATGGAGCTCTGTGGATTTGTACTGGCCCAAAGCCTGGAGTTCATGAAAGGAAGCCCTGAACTTAAATCAAATACTTTATTGTACAATCTTCATAGAGGGAATATTATTTATTAAACGCAAGTGTGTTTCTGTGAGGACGGATCTGCAAGCTAGGCAAGGGGCAAGGAGCCATTCATTTAACTTTGCTACTGGTATCAAGGTTCTGGCTACAGGTTTCCTTGTTGTCCTTCTTAAAAACAAGTTGGAACAAGCTGGGCTGGTGCTACCCCCCACGCTGGGAGGCTGCAGTGGGAGCGGTAGAGGAGGTGCACTGGCTGCACCCATCCATGCAACTGCACTGGCACCAGAGGCAGGGAGTGACTGCCTTAGCAGGCTAAAGGGATGTGGCTGGGGCTTTGGCTGAGTTTGCTCAAACAATAGTTTGTCCAGGCAAGGAGACGGATTTCCACCCCTGGTGCAGCCCGTGACTCAGAGTCTGTGCTGGAGCCCTTCTCCTCAGTGTGCGTTCCGTGAGCAGGGTTGCAAAACACCCTGACAGACTTAGATCTCATCTTTCTTCACTAGCCAGGCAAACTTAGACTCAAGGCTTAAACGCAAGTACCTTTGTAACTAGAAATTATTTAGTTGCATAGTATGACAAGCACAAGATAGTCCTGAAGGTGGAATTCATGTCCTGAAGTGTTCAGTGAAACAAAATAAGACAGTAGCTGAGGAAAGGAGATACTTGCTGTAAGTTGATGAGGAAGTGAAGGAATGAAATCAGAGTGAGCTCTGGATGGGTGCAATGACTAAACTTGTACTGGATCAGCTACAGAGGTTTGGTTTTCTTTATTAACCCTGTGCATTCCTGTGCTACCTAAACTGAAACATCCTGATTTTTTTTTTTTTTGGCAGAGAACAGATGATGTTTGTTGATATAGCACTTCGTTTCAGCTAATGACAAGTAGACACAATCTATAATCTTGTCTATTACCTGTCCTGTATCACACCCTTTCATTTACTACACTGAAGTACCAGTAAAAAGCATTCCAAGAGACACAATGGAGCAGCACAGCAGCCCCAACACAGTTGAAGGCTGCATATTATATTACAAAACGACTATTTTTTGGTGGGAAAGGGGGAAGATGATGTGCCAGTTTACAGGAAGGTTGGGCAAAAGGTCAGGGAAAGTGCGGAATTATTATCGGCTCTGCTGGGGCCACACCTGTGTGAAATGTTTAATGCTGACACAAGAATGAACTTGAAGCATGTTTGGAACGTACAAGCAGCAAAGAAAATCAGGGAACTTAAACTGGAATTGTTAACTGCATAAAATTTGCTATAGGATGGAGAGACCAAAAGCAGCCCACTGAGATCCAAAACTGTAGTTGAGGCCACTTGCATCTCTCCAAGGACATGGAATACATGGGAGTTACAGAGCTTGGCATGAAAATGCTCCATCAGGAGTAGTCTTGGACAAAGAGGGCTCTGTTTTAATTTGAAGTGAAAATACCCTGCTTGTAAGTAGGACAGACTGTTACTGTGGTGGGACTGCTGAATTTGCAGCCTGTGAACTATGATTGGCTTTCACTCTTGCACATCTATTCTAGTGACAAGCAGGAGCTGGTTTCCACATTGCTGCAAACCTGCTTAGCTTTGCTACCGTCAGTCTGTGACTGTCTGTACCAGTTCAGACTTAATGGCAGTTACAGCTTGCTCACCACTACTGGCTGGAATAGAACTCAAACCTAGCTTCTGTATTTATGCTTTACCACAACACCCTTCTTCATCTGCTCCTCTGAAAATCTTGCACTGTAGATATTGAACCCTAAAGGAGAAGTGACTCTCAGCAGACATAATTTTGTATGAGTAATTCACTTTTAAAGCTTGGATATGTTCCATCTTCCTTGTGACTAATGGTACCTGAACAGAACATAATTGTCTAATCATTTTCCAATTGCTTAATAACTCATTTTCCTTGTTTGTAAGATGCTGTTTTTCAGCATTTCAGAGATGCGAGGACCTGTGTGTGGTAATGAGTGACAGACAATTGTTTATTTCTCAGCAATAATGCCATTAAGGAAACCTCTCTACACTTAGAGCCCTGACAGCTGGCCAGACCCTGACATTCTGACTCATCTAAACCCAGTGAAAGGCCTGCTGACAGGAAATAATTCCACAGTTTCATGTCGTGCTGCCTTTGGTGGCAGCTCTCACCTGGGGAGTCCCAACCCCACCACTTCTGCCTGCTCATCAACACCTAAAAACCAGCACATCACAGATCCTTGGGGCTGCACTGTGGGTGGAAATGCTGCAGCCTGACAAATATTTCTGTTGGTGTAGCTGGTGGAAAGGCTGTGAAGGATCTGGGGGATGAAACGCCTCAAACTGGGTTTTCTGCTGGAGTGGGAGGAATATCTTTCTTAGCTGGGAAAGGCTTGGTCAATCAGGATGTAATGTTTTTTCCAACTGCTGGACCAGCTAAGCTGAAGAAAGTTAAGGGCAGGTAGAGAAGAAGGAGGACCAAAGGGGTGAACTATTTCTGGTTTGGTAGGAAACATGTGGAGGGTGCATAAACCCCAGAAATTTCCCAAGGACTTTGATCTAGATACAGAAAATGCCTTTGAAGAGAGGGAACCAGTGCAGGAAAATAGACTGCATAGATGCCATAGATGTCTTATGCTCTTTTAAACAGAGCTGATGTCTATGGGTAACTTCACTGTGTTGAACTCTTCAATAGATGAACTGAGGTATTCCTTTTTTTTTTTGCTTTTTTCCCCAAGAATGAATGCTTGAGCCTTAGAAGTTGGTGCTGATGTTTAGGGGTAGAAAGAGAAGCCTTTTGTGGTGGGTAATAAACTTCTATTCTTTCAAAGAGATGTAACAAGTAATGTTACCCAAGATATCTTGCTAAGAACAGTAAGTGCCACAACCTACTGAAATAAAAATAAATTTAAAGCATGTGGGTTCAGATGAAATGGGACTAAAACACAAATGCCATTGATTGTCAAGGGCTGTGTTACTCCAACTAAGATCAAAAAGTTAGTTAATTTTATACTTTAGTTAGAGACATAAATGCCTAAATCTCTGCTGCATTTGGTAGTCCAGTATCAAGTCCTGATATGGCTGGTGTGAACTGATGGAGAGTTTGCTCAGTAGTGTCCCATCTTGGATTTCTAGAAATAAATGAAGAGAATTTTCTTCAGAGTATTCTGGCATCTGTTGAACCTGAAAGCAAAGCTCAGACCAGGTGATGTTTGTGGGCTTTGTGATTGAGGAGAGAAAGCTCCATGTGTATCTGAATAGTAAAAACAACAACAAAACAAAAAAGGCTCAGTTCTTACATGCAAATAAATGTCACCATATTCAGAGCTGCCCAAAGTCTACATTTAGAAGTAGAACAATTGATAAAGAGAATAGGGATTAGAATTTTCAGGGAAAGCCTGCTTAAAACTGTTCTGCATCCGTCAGTGGGTGCTTGGAGGTTGCCTTAGCTGATGTAGGTGGTGGCATTGCAAAGTGAGAGGATAACAGAACTGTTTGGAAAAATCAATATTCAACCCCGCATAGTACCAGAATGCTGTTTCTCAGCCTCCAGAGAACTGCCAAGATGAGGAAAGAACACGTTCAGCTGTTTGAATCTGTCTTCTCTTTCACAGAGTAGCTGTGGTGTGGGTTTTTGTCTGTGTGATGGAGTTTTTTTTGGTGTGTTTTTTGGTGGTGTGGTTTTTTTCCCCAGGTGTTAAAATATCTCAATCATCTCTTAGAAACCCCAGTTCCTTCATGCATGGGAGCTTCTGCAGATAGTCCTAGTGCAGGATCAGTGCATTGTTTATTTTGTTTCCCCTTGGAATGAATTTTTTAGTTATTTTTTTTAAAATATTGTCAAAACATGCTATAGCAGGCTGTGTTCTCTTACAACCCATTCCATGTTGAAATGTAAACCCATTGCAACACAGCCTGTCTGGCATATGTTGTCATAGCTTTTAAAAAATTGCTCTGCTTCTCTGTTGGCGTTGAGAATTTTATTAAATAAGAGTATTTATTTTTCCAAATTCCCCATGGGCAAAAGCAAGTAGAAAACAGATACCTATGCCTAATTATAACCTTATATTTCACGTTAATCTCTCTTAATTTTCTTTCATTCCACCTCCAGCATGCATTCTCTCATTCATAATTGCCACTGGATAATTTGAAGTCATTTGCTTACTCAGGGCTTTATGCCATACACTCATGGATTGTGGCAGATGAATCCCTCACAAAAAAATAAGATGAGAAGCTCAGTCTTGCTGTTTAGGTAGGTCTCTCCCTCCCTGTCCCAAGTTACTGAGCAAATTGTTGCTATTAATTTTTAAATTAGTGTACTTGTTGCACAGGGAAAAGCCAAGTGTTCGGGCAAATTTAGCAATAGACTCAAGGCCGACTTTGCCTCTTCAAGAGAGATGTTCTGTGCTATATGTTGGTTGCCAAAATACCTGGTGTGTGGTTACTCTTTGGCTGCTGTTGTGGGAATTCTGTTGTTCCCAAGAAACATAGTTTTTAAGGGAGAAAGGATTGTTCAGTCTTGATCCGTGAGGGATTTTGGACTCAAGGAACACTTGACTCCCATATGGATGCTGTAGCTAATCTAAGTGATGAGTACAAGGATGTTGCTTTTTCATTTGCTCCCCTCTAATCAGTGTTGCTTTACTCTGCTTTGTGCTGCACTACTTAATTATCTTCAGGATTTTGGGTTTATTTGCTGTATTTGGAAATATTACTGCTTCTTGATCCACAGGAGGAAAAAAATCATCCTGAAACAGAAACTCTGCGATCATTCAGAGTGAATGGAAAAAAACCCCTCAAACTCCTTGATATGGTAAATGTACTCCAACTTCTATTACATTAATGTATGTCTTGATCATGAGAGATTATTAGTGGCAGTTATCCTAAAAGATATATAATTCCCTTTCTAGGTAACTATCCTATTTCTATCTCCCTTGAATCTGTCTCTTTCTACAGAGTTCAGTTACAGAAATCCTTTAGTTCGTTAGATATGGACAAACAAAAGGAGAAATGTACTTTCAGTTCTTAAACCAGCCACATCTTGGGAAAGGCCTGCCCCAGTTTCCAGACAGACTGAAGCCCTTGAGTAGCTTTTTCCTTCATCTTTCTTTGGCCCCACAGCCCACTGAATTGGGCAAAGAATTGCTCTTACTGTCAAAGTAATATGTTAAAAAAAGGCAAGAGTCAGCAAGGCCTCTCATGCCTCAAGAGGAAATATTCCCGCTGCCCTCTCTCTTGCAGTTTGGTCACCAGTAGGTCAACCTCAGTTTACCTTTCTTTGCATTAGGTAACAACATGTACAGGGTTTTACTTATCCATAATCATTTAAGTCCCAGTTGGAAAACATGTTTTGGTGAGCCAGTTTCTTTTGGTTTCAGTGAGAATTAAACCCCTTACTACCACAGAGGGAACAGTCCTACACAGCACCAGACTCTGACTGAGATGTTGAATCGTGTATTTTTTACAAGGCAAATGTCATCCCACTGGGTTAACCTGTCGTGGACACATTGATCTCTTAGTTTGTATTACTTCCTTTGGTCAAGAAATATGCAAAACCTTGGTCTCATACACTGGGTAATGTTTTCTGCTATTCATGCTTCTTTCAATCCATTTTGTGCAGCCCTATTTTTTTGGTCAAAGTCTTTCATACTCCCAGTCATTTATCTTATAAAACAGCTACTTAGTTGCAACTTCAGTGTTAAGAATTTACAGTGTGATAGGGCTGGGGAGGGGGTGGCTGAAAATCAAACATTATCGAGCAAAAGCACATGCCACTTCTTGTGTATCTTATTCTGCAATTCTTTGAAGTTTAATCTTTTCAAAAGAAAAGCCTTTCAGCTACTTTGTGGCAACAACTCAGGCTTGTAACTTTTGACTGCACAGTGCTCCTAGTTCATAAACTGATCTCATCCTTTTCTGACAATTAATACTAAAGTGAATTTAAATTGGATCTCCTCCTGCCACCGCATCAGCTGTCTGGAACAGTTTGCCTACCTTGGTCTCCCACACTAATTCTCTCTGTACCTTTTCAAAATGCTGCTAAGAATCCTGACCTCCTTTAAGGCTCTACCAGCCAGCAAGCTGTGAACCAGTTTCTTTTCACGTGTGGATTTGGCTGCACATCCTCTTTGCAGAGCTGTAGAGGGCTGCAGAAGAGACAGGATGGCTGAGCGCTGGGCAGAGATCAGGAGATCAGCTTAGCAGTGCCATAAGCCTTTGAAGCCACCTCTCACCTCATGCTTCAGCTGCATGAAGGTGCAGCCCAGAGCAGAGAGCAGTGCAGCCCCACACATACCCGGGAAGAAGGTTGGCATGGCCTTGTGCTTCTGCTCTCCATCTCTGCAGAGCTGTGGCCCCATCACTCCATCCCTGTCTGGTGCAGTTGTGTGGACTGTGTGAATATGCCCAAACCAGCACACAGATGCTCTTGTAGCTATAGAGGGGGCCAGAAAAAGAAGAACTCTTTGCATCCCTTTCTTTTCATGCAAAGAAGAAGCATTCACAGGCTGGCTCTCAAAGCTCCTGTTTATCTGAAAAGCATTATCTTGATTGCTCAGTTAAAAGTTGAAATATTTTTATAGCATGATAAGATTTTTTTTATTAATGTGGGCTGGTAAACAGTGAGTATAATGTCACATTGTCTTGTGATTTGTTCTGCGGTCAAAGGAATAATTATATGAAAGTCTTAATCTTATTTTTTCTCCCTTTAGCTCCTATTGTATAGTAGCTTTTATAGCACTGGATTATAAGAGAATTATGTTTATACCAAGACCTTTGGGACAGTTTGTGTACAGAAACTCAGAGTCATGACTAGGAACTTATTGAGTGTGACAACATTTTCCATAGTGGGTTATACATTACAGAGCATCCTGCATCCTATTTCCAAAAGCACAGCACTCACAGTGGAGGGCAAATTTTCAAAAGGAAACATTTTTATATATTTGAAATAAGGAATGGTGATGTAATGTGAATATTACCTATCACTTTGGAAAACCTCTGAATTTGCTTTTGTTGTCTTAACAGTACCTGTACTTAAAGATCTGTATTCATAAAGACATCTTGACCTCTGTGAACTGACTGCAAATGTTTCCTGAGGACATTACCAAACTCATACATGCCACTGGCATAATTGTTTCCATGGAAACAATTTTCCTTTTAAAGGAAAATAATAAAAAACCCAACAGAGGACACATGAGAACATAAAAAAAGCCATAGCAGGCTGGAGCAAAGGTCTCCTGAGATGTGTGTCCTGTATCCAGCCATGGTCAACAGAAGGTGCTTGGGGAGGTGCAGCAGAACAATACAAGCATATGGCAAAGGTGCTCCAGAAATTCTTTCAGCTTTAGCAGTTTTGGACTCAAAGATTTCCTGAGCCAAAGGTGCCAGCCTTACAATCAACATGGATTTTTTTTCCTGCTACCATGAAAAGCCTTGTACAGCACAATGATATATCCTTACAATCAGGCTCTTGCAGCAATATCATTCCATGGAGAACATGGGGGCACTTTGACAATCTTTAGTGTTAATTCAGTCATTCCTCAAGGAAAATGCCTTCTAGGTTTGCTTCCTTAAATGTTTCAAGATTGTCTAAAATTCATCATGGAAATCCTTTTTTTTGGGAAAGAACTGGGGTCATATGCTTTCCCTCAGAATGATAAGTGGAAGACAATCCCCTTTATAGCATTACACCTTTATCCTAAGAGCTGTCCAGTTCTTTTAATATCACATGTCTAACATCAGTTTGTTTACTTTACCTGCCCTTTGTCCCTGCCCCTGTCTACCTCTAGCAGGACACTCCTTTTAAAACAGATGGTTAAAACAATGTGCTTCCTGGCTCCTTTAAGGAGGATTGCACACCTTTGTCTGAATTTGAAGTTAAACTTTAAAGAAGTGTGGTTTCCAGTTATGCAAGTATGTAAAATTTTTTCTGTGTGCATTTCTCAGTGCTGAAATGAAACTTGGAGTGCCATCAGTGAAAAGCCTGCATTGTATCTAGTGACAAAGCCACAGATGTGTCTGTGTGCTCACATGTGCAAAGTATTTAATCCCAGGTGATATCTGTAATCCTCATATTCCACAAATCTGATGAGTTGACTGTGGTTTGATCATGCTCTGTTGCAAATCTTCAAATTTTCAGAGCATATACTGTGTGTTTGCCTATGTGGGCTACTGGAATATTACAGTGGGAAAAATCCTTGATTTATTCAACTTTTTGTTTAACATCCACCTTGTGTGTTAACTGGAATCTAAATTCAGGTGTTAATCTCTTTGAAAATAAATGCTGAGCAATTACAGGAAGGAGGCTAATTTCAGGCACAGCAGTAATTACTGAATTAGTAGAAAAGTTCAAGAGAAGCTTCAAATTTCATATCATTGCAAAGGTTTCTGAAGAACAGCTAATCCTGAAGTGACTGGGCTCCTCACACCTGTATATGTTTGAGGTAATGCCTCTTAAATTTCAAAGAAATCTCTGCATGAATAATTCTAGAACCAGATGTCAACATTTCTTAAAATGTTACTTTATTTTCAGATGCAGAAAATTGTCCTGCAGCCTGAAATTTGTGATGATGAAATTGGAGAGAACCATTTTTTGTTGGGCAGTATTACTTTGTCTTGTTCTTGAATTTGTTGGTCTCCTGCTTGATTCATTCAAGAGGAATCCTGTAGTGTAACCTCCTGTCTGCAGTGGTGTGCCTCATGTCTTCTGCTTTCCAAATTTTCCTTTCTCAAAGAAAGTCTTCATAATATTTACATGACTACCTCAGTTTTTGATTTGGTTTTTGTTTGTTTTTGTTTTTTAAAAATTGTATCTAATATATAACACCAGCCTTGGAGGATGTTGACTTTGTTCTTACATACATATCTTGTACATATTAAACAATAATAAAAAGGAAGTTGTAGGGCAATTAAAGGCTCTGCTCAGAATGAATGATCCAAGCATTATGTTGAATTGTTTTGAATGGATTTAGTGAAGTTTCAGGTGCATCTGTCTAACTTCTTTGTGCAGCCAGCATTTGCAATGGTGGCAATAGGAAATGATGGCTTTGTGATGTTTATTTATCAATTAAGATACACAGTTATTTAACTGTTGTCACATTTTCCTTATCCTATACACTATATTAGGCATTGAAATGAAATAATGAAATGAAACTGAGGAGAAAAAAGAAAGGGAAGATGACAAGTTAGTGCTTGCTCCCAACATCCACGGGTGTCTTCCTTAGAAGTCCAGGAACAGAGAAAGGATTCTAATACTTGATGTGCAGAATGGTGAAGTTTGCTGGGAATAGATGTTACCATTATGTAGAAGTGGCAACACCCTTTGACGGTTTTGGTGTCTGTGTTGTGAGACCTGGCTGCCCCTCTCAGAATGACCATGGGCAGGGGATGGTGCTGAACACAACCTGTGCTGCCCAGGGATGGCTGGACCATGGCTCTAAGTGACTGACATCAGGGAGGTGATAGTGATGCCTGTACAAGGCAGTCTGCCTAAGTTGGGCTCTGAAGCTGTTTCTTTTCATGGACTCTCCAGGGAGCCAGTCCAATTTGCACTGGTGAGGTCTCCAGGCGCTTTTGCGGGTGGTCTCTTGGCAAGCCCCAGTTGGCTCTGAGGCTCCTGTAAAGATTTTGTCCAACTGAGCTGATTCTCACTGTGTTCCCAGACTTGCTGATCGTTCATGTTTTTCTGGTTCTGTGTTTGAAAAAAAAAAAGGCCATGGGGGATGGAAAAGGGGAAAATCCATAGGATAATTAAGGACAATAACTCTATGCCTGTTTATTTTATCCCATCTTAAACCTTTCTGACATATACTCATGTCTGTAATGTAAGTGCCCTAAAGGTGTGTGGGCTGTCATATTCTTTGGTGGTGTTTGCTTTTGGAACGTAACTGTCTGAAAGTTTTGATATCTAAGAGGAGCTCCACATTCTGGCATGAAGCAGCTTGCAGGCTGCAGGGAGAAAAACAAGCCCAGCAATGCAAGTACTAGTCCCCTTTTAAGCTGCTTAGAGGTAAAAGCATGGAAGTTCAGGCACTTAGGTGTCCATACTGAATGTAAAGAGATAAGTGATTGCATATGTAATACCTTGGTGTGCTGGCTGATTCATTCAACCAATTAATAAACCCTGAGCGTAAAGCAAAACCTGTTTGGAAAGGTTAATGTCAGACTCCCAGACAGCTCAGTTAAAGTTACCTTTTTGCACTCTGCAGGAATCTTGTCATAAAATCTGCTTAGTGAAGCAGGTAAAATAATGCAATAATAATGCCCTATATCTTGTAAAAATCCATCAGAGGATCTCCAACCACTTGGGACAAATTAGTAAAGTCAGCTCAGCTCTCTCCTTCGTCAGGTAGAAAAGGGTTATGTTATTTTTTTCTTGTTTAAAAAAGTCTACTTTTTGCCTTTAAAAAAAAAGAAAAAAAAATCCTTGAATTCATCTTCTTAATGGTCTCAAAGCAAAATAGTATCAGGCTTAAGCAGAGAAAATGGCAATGAAAGAGTTTAAAGCAGGAATTTGTTCTGAGGTGTGCAGGAATTGAAGGCAAAAGTACTATTGTCTGATCTAGACCGTCCTTCTCATTTAGCTGAGGCTAAGGAAGTTACTTAGGATCAAGTCCCACCCAAGTTGGTGGCAATTGGAATTTTCCCATTTATTTCAGTGGAGGCAATTTTGTTACCACTAGAGGTTTCACTGAGAACAGAAGTTAGTTCCTGAGGGTGGGGAAGACCAAAGAAGGGGCTACATTTGTCTGCCTGTTTCTCATGAAACTTTCTCTGTTTACTCCTTCCTGCCCCCTTTCTAAAGCTGATTTTAATTTTGATTTTTTTCTGTCAATGGAACTGTAGTTTCAGAATCTCCCACAGCTCTAAGCAGAGGTTTGTGCCTTGTGAATAATAAATAGTCTTGTTGTGAAAGTAATTAATTCTTTTTTTGATCTGACATGATCAAGTTAAGGTTAAAAGAACACTGAGTAGTCAAGGAAACTCACTCCCACATTTTTACCGTTATGATATTTGTTTTCAGAAGGCTTAAAATGGAATGAACCCTCTTCTTCCATATCTCATAATAACTTTAATTTGTTTAACAGTTGGATAAAAAGCAAATTAATCACACAAGTACCTTCAAAGGAAAAAGAATAAAAAAAAAAATTCAGCTGTGGAACAGCCATCTGTCATCACAGTTTAAGCAGCTAGTCCCCCTAAGCAGAGATGTGGCTGTATTTGAGCATCCTTAATATTTTTCAGTGCAAAGTAAAAAGAACTTGTCTGTCTCACTGTTTCAATTACATTGCTGTTAGTAGATTGTGACTCTGGTAACTGTTAGACTATAACGTGTATCTACATATTATATATGAAAAAGTGTCTTCCTTAGTAACTAACTGGCCAGAACAAGATTCCAATTTCTGGAAGTAGTCAGAGAAAAACAAAACCTCCCTGAATTCAGGAGCTATAAAGGTATTTAACCAAAGCAAGAGTGACTTTACTGTGTGCCTTGTCCAACTTGAAATCCATTTAAAGCCAAGGAAAACACTATAGTGGGTGTAATGGGTAAGGACTTTTGAATTGGTGACATTTTTCTAGAAGATGTATTTTCTGCCTGAGTTTCATTTCTTATTTGACAAGAGAAATTTTTCAAACTGTGTTTTTAATGAAATGGTTAACCATGGGTTTTAAAGGTTTAGAATTGCTTCAGCTCTTTCAGTTGCTGGTCCCAGGCTGGTCTGCAGCAGTGCAGAGGGAGCTGTCTGCCCTCACCCAGGGAACCAGGGAGCAGGAAACTTTCCACACGAGCAATGGCTTGCACTGAGGCCCGGGCCTGGCTTGCCTCTGCTGTGACTCCATGTGCCTGAGGACATGTGAGAGAAGGTGAGCAATAAAAGTGTCTCCAGATTGAAAGTAAGAGGCCTATTTTGACCGTAACAATAAATACATGAAAAAAGATCACAGAATTCTCTTTCTGCCTATAAATCTGGCCCTGAGGCTCGAGGATCGTAGGTTTCACTCATTCTCTTTATGGTCTGAAACAAATCCAATGTCAATCAAGGCCAAGAAGGGGGGAACCCTGTTCTCAGGAAGTGGCTGAACAAGAGCCCCTCTTCCTGGGGGTCTCCTGCTGTCACTAATTGAGGTGCTCCCAATTAGTGACAATATCATGAGGGGGAAGGTGAGGGGCTGGGAAGGTGCCTCAGGAGCTCTTAGCTCCCTGCTGCGACCCCTCCCCATGACAAGAAACCTCCAGGTTTTGGGTCAGTCCTGAGCAGTTTTGCAGTATAAGGGGGTTTGTTATGAGAAAGCTTCCTCAGGACCAGGGCAGAAGTCTTCCCTCAGTGTGGGAAAGGCTCATCCTCAGCCAGGCCACCCAACTGCACCTCCCTGCAGGAGGGAGGCAACAAGGCTTTGAGTCAGGTTCGGAGGCCTCAGTCACCACCTCACCCTCACAATGATGACATGAAATCCTCACATCTCACAGATTGCTGTGGATTTTTCTGTCTGGGGAATAAGTAGTCCTCATTCCCATGTTTCTGCCTCTGATATAGCTAAGCTGCTGTGGCATGGCACTGATGTGTCTGGTCACTTGGGAGAAGTTTGTTCTCATCATGCTTGTCCTTACAGGATTTATGTGAGGTATGAGTCTCATTAAATTAATAGCCTTCATCTTTTCAGCATAGGATATGTTTAAAAAGGTCTGGTCCTAAATGCTGGGTATCATTATCCATAAATGAAATGACAGGGTTGTGAGCCTCCTTTCAGCCCCAAAGTGAGTAACAAAAATGTCAAACCCCATGGTTGCCTTCATTCAAAATTGCTGCTCCTTAGGGTGCTTCAAAAATTGCCTTCTCCTGGGTATGCAGCTGTTTCCCAAAGCTGACCATGGGGAGTGTGTCAGGACAAGCTGTTTCTGACCAAAGCTTGATGGCACCCTCTGAACCAGAGGCCTTGAAAAGCAGCTGGACATGAGGACAGAGCTGCCCCTTCTCTGACCTGCCAGCAACCTCAAAAAGGTACAACCATGGGTGAAACACTCCCAGCACAAAACTGTCCCCTGGTCCTCCCAGAAAAGAGGGTCTCTGTCAGTCCTAACTCAGAACCATTTGCTTTGTGGTTCATACCAGGAGAGTTGGTTGCACATGATTTTATTGTGTGTGGGGCAAAAAGGTATCTGAGGTATGAGGATATGCTGCTGACTAAGGTTCAAAAATGAACTATCTAATAGTGTTCTGAGAGCTAAGTTAGAAGATTACTTGAAAATAAGACATTTAAATATGTGTTAACAAGGCCATTAGGAGTCTGGCTAGGTGAGAATATGTTTGCCAAGAACATTTTTCCTGATATATAAGTTAAGAATAAGAAAATGAAAAGGTAGCCTCAGGAATGAAAGAAAATAAACCTATTGCTGGTTTGAATTTCTTCCTACTGCAGTTACTTGAATTCTTTGTTTTGTTTTCATGTGATTTGATTTAATGGTTTAGGGTAAAAAAACCTTATACTCAAGAGCTTTATCAAGGTTTTCTAATGTTTTGGGATTTCAGGTTTCATGGAAGCACTCATATTGTTTGAATCTAAAAGAATTTAAATTACAGGAGCTGACAGTTAAATTTACACACGGTGTTGTTTATGCTGTGTGCAACAGTGTGTGTATTTGATCTTGTACTTTTTCCTGGAAATTATAGTAAATGTTTCACTACATTAAGATTTTTGAATTGAGCCCAGATATTTTAGCCAAGTTGTTGGGCTGTAGCTGCAGGACATGCATTCAGCTGTATGATATGAGCTGGAATAGGAAGGAATCATTATAGTGTTCACAACAGAATCTTCTGTCTTTGAAATTACTGAGACTGCACTTGGTTTCCTTCTTATAAAGACTTCTGTCACCTCCAAAAAAACTTTAGTCCAGAGTTCAGATGCAGAGTTCTGGATAATTTTCTGTGGGAGAACTAGTGGAAGATACCTGGGAGGTAGACTGAAACTGCTTAAACATTCCCTTCACATTCTGTGATGGTGTTTTCTTCGCAATGAGCTTGGTTTCTGCACAGAAGAGGGAGTGTGTGTAGATGTATCTGAGGTCATCTACAATTCACCTGCAGCTGGAGTGATCTCTGTGGAGAACATGTCTCTGTTAGCTTTTGCTTTAGCTCGTAAGTAATGCACTTTTTATGTGGCTGTGTAATCTGTGATTGTTGTTCTACACGATCCCCCAGAGTGTCAAAACTCAGCTCCTATGGAAGGTCTGCCTGTGATATGTGTAGTGGAGAATGGCAGGAAGAGGGGGATTCTTGAAACTGCTTACTCTAAGTGAATTACCTCTTTAGGATTTTCTTTACTGTCTTAGTGACCTTAAAAGAATGAGTAAATCTCCCTCTGAATTTGCTCTTCATTTTTTTCTCCCTCTTCGTCTCTAGTCTCTGACAGTAAAATGTCAACAAAAGGTATCTGAGTGCAGGTGTGGTCAAGTGGGTTTGAAATATGCGAACAAGATCACCCAGGTCTGGACCCTAACACTGTCCAAACTCTCTTATCTGTGTTATGGGGCTTTACTTTTGTGATTGAGGTCCCTGGAGCAAATGGAGCCTCTGACTCAGATAACCACTACTGTATCAAGTTCATGTCATGCAGCCTATTAAAATAACATGAAATAGTTAGATGGGATGGTCCTTTTACAATCTTCTTAACAAGAAAGAAACTGATGCCTACGGCACTGAGCACTGCCTGCAAGATGGAGAGGTCCCTAAATCATTGCATTCTGTGCGTATCTAAATTCTGTGCAGCTCAGTGTCTTGCAAGGATGGGCCCCTAACAGAGCTGTTAAATGGACTCAGCTACAAGGGTTGTTGCAAGTGTGCACCTGTCTGGTGACAGCAAGTTAAAAGATAAGTGCTTGAATAAATCAGTCAGCAGGTTTTATGAAAGACTTGGGAGGAGAGAGGACAGCAGAAAGTAGCTGTTTGTAATGCTAATCAGGAATGAAAGATGTTCTAAAAAACATGTGAGAACAGGCGAATATTAGCAGGTGTTGTAAATGTCCAGGCTTAGAGCAGAGTTTGAGCCATGCTGGGTAAATTACTTTGTCATGGGTTAAACTGCCCTCAAGATGTTAGTTCAGCCACAGAGCCTCAGTGAAGGAAATAGTAATTTAGGGATGGAGGACATGTTGTAGGCTCTGCTTGATTTCTTTAGTATAGATTCTTCTTCCCAGGTCTACCCTGGACTCCCTACACTACATACACTGCATCACATACTTGAGTGCTCTCTCTTCAGACAGTTAATTTTTGGGGCAAAATCCTGATCTTTCATCACCTTTCCCAGCACCTACACTAATCTAAGTTTCTTCAGTGACTGTTTCTATTGTATTTCAGACGATCAGGAGCAGTTTCCAAGGAGACTACCTCCTTGTGGGCTGAATCTTCAGCAGGTGCATATTAGCTCATTTCCAGTGAAGTCTGCAGGGTGAGTTGTTCCAGTTTATTTACAGGATTAAGTTTACTAATCAAACTGTTAGCTGTACCAAAAAAAGAAAAAAAAAACCCACCTATTTTAATCTTCTTTAACTACTCTTGAGGGCATCATTGATGATCAGTCTGTGGTTTCAAAATAAAGAAGCTCATTTTAGCTACAGAATGTAAAGCCCATTTGCAGAGCATCATCTACCACAGGCTTGAGATTTTTAAGAAAACAGCAAGTTCTGAGGAACAATAAGTTCACATGTGATTTCCATAAGTCTTAATTTTCAGAGCATTAGGAGACCAGCCTGCAGCTCTTCTGGTTGCTTTGTGTAAAATCAGGAACATCAGGATTCTGATGAAATTTTGCAGCTTTTTTTCCTCTTTTGGCTCTTCACTCTGTGATCGTGTTACAGGTGGCAATTGTGAGGTAAAGCAGACTTAATTTTTCCACTGAAAGCTGAAAGTTACATTTGCTGCAGGTGATTGCTTGTCTCCCTCAGCAAGTCCCATACTGGAACCAATTGACTTCCTGTTTGGATTGTGTGTTCTTGGGGGAGGTGGATGCAGTTTTTACTTTAATTATCAGTGCACTAGGCTGGACTTGCCTGTGTATAACATTAGAAATAGAAGAAATGCTGTAGGCAGTTTATGTCACATTAATTTATGGCTTGGATAGGATCTGGATAACCATATGAATTACTTTACCAGTGGACTTGACCTTTACATGTGGTGGCAAATTGTGCAAAAGAGAGAACAGCAACAATGTATTTAAAGAGGGGTGGAATTTGAATCTGAATGGTCTTGATTTTGTAATAAATCAGCTGCAGAATAAACATGTCTCTTCCCTCATCCCCCCACATATGGAACGATGATTAGAACCAGGACATCAAAAAGGTCGCAGGAGTAAACAGATCTATTTATGACACTTTTTTTTGGAGTGCATTTAAAATACTAACTTCGTAATCTCTTTCAACCCACATAAATCAACTCTATACTTTAATGGTAAAAATATGGATGTGTTCTACCCCTACTCTTCATAAATATATTGTGGGCTACTTCTTAAATATCTTAATGAAAGTTATAACACTGCATATGCCTGTTAGGGTTTGTATTTCTAAGGATACTGTGTGTGCATTTCTATCCTGGGACGTCTCCTTTTCTTAGTTTTGTCCAGCAATATAGTAGTGGTACAAATTATAGTAGTAATTAAATATTCCTTTGTTATTATTAATGCAGTGATTTAGCACCTCTTCCCTTTCTGTGTTCCTCAGTCTTTTACAGCTTCTTGGATCGGGAGGACCTTAACATAATGTGTAGCTTCATGGGTTTGGGCTGCTTGAAAAATGGCTTTGCAGCTAACTCAGACACATCACTGCTGTTGTTTTCATATGCAGATCATTGCAGCATCAAATTTGCCAAGAAAGCTATAAAAGGAAAGCTGGTTTAAAAAAAAAAAGAGAGGCAAAAGAAAAAAACTAAATCTAGGATTAAGTAACTGCCTCTTGTAGGTTAACTGATGAAATATCATTTATGAGGTTTGATTTTGGACTGAATTGACACAAAGACATCTGTGGTATTCTGAGCTGCTTGTGCAAATTTCTAGTTCAGAATAAATTCATGGGAGCAGATCTAACAACATTTCAGAACAAGTTGCTGGATGGGATAAGTGAGCTACAAGACAATGTGAATCATCTTCTAATTACTATTTTAAATGTAGGCTAGCATCTCAGAAGGATGACTGTTTCTCATTAAAAGTCTGACCATACAGTACTAGAGATTAAACTTCCTGATTTTTGTTCAAACTAGCACCAAAATCATAAAGACTGAACTGGCTCCTCAAACTTTTTAAAGCAAATTTGGCTTTAACTCATGTGAAATTAAAATCTTTCAGGCGTCTAAGGCACTCAGTGCTCTGATTCATTTGCCTTGGTATGGAATTGTACACGTAACTGGATTCTTGTGCATTAGCATGGCTTTCCCCTGCCCCCATGCTATTAACTAACTGTTGAGCATCACTGCAAATACATATTATGGTATCACAATTTCCTACTGTATTTGGGTAAGTGTTGTAGAAAACATAATGCTGTAACTCTGTTTAGTCAGGCTCTGTACAGATGTAAGGTTAGTCATGGATCAGACTTCGTTTTCATCTCTCCTTCTGCTTCATTGCCCACATATGGGGTTTTGAGCATGAATTATTAATAATTGAATCATTTTAAATGCTGGAGATGCACCAGTTGTTGTCAGATTTTAAATTTGTTCCTTTTAATTACATAGTTACCATTTAATGCACAACATGTATCTGTGGAGTTCTAATTGTTAAAGAATATTTTTTACCTCTCCTGATTGGTATGAAGTAGATTAAGGGTATGAAAAATGCTCTTCATCAAATGCACAGGATTTTCTTGTCAGTGCTAAATTAACACAATATGAATGTAAGAAATGACCATGAATAAACATTTTAGAGGATGCGTGCTTTTTAATCTGTGCATTCCTGTAATGTTGATAATACAGGGGAACAAAATATTCCAATTGTTTTAGCTGATAACTGTAGATAGCATAGGTAAGATAATAAAATAGAGCAAGCACATAAACACACCCAAACTTACACAAAGTAATGATTAATTACTTCATATGGATGAAAATCTGAAGTCACCCTGGAGATGCTATTGCATCTGTTATCACTTTGCTTTCAGTAGTTGGTGCTGATGGTAATGCTCCATCAAGGGCTCTGGAAAAATTTGCATGCTAAATACTTGAGGCTTGGCTTAATAAAATGGATTTTTGAATACGCTAATCATGCTTATTTTGATCTTGCTGTACCCAGCAGTTGATTGGGATCTCTTGCCACCTAGATCTTAGATCAATGAGGTTTAGTTTGGAGACCATTCCCCTGAGATTTTCCACCAAAAATTCATACAAAACTCATCCAGGATTTAAGGTCACCTACAGAAAAGGTTAGCTTCAAAGTGAAGCTCAAATTCCAGCAGCTACAAGTACCCCACAAATTGGAAATAGAGACATTTCTTTCCCTGTTTTTCCTCAACATTTTTCTGATCTGTGGGTATTTTCATGGAATACCCTAAAGAGAGGTGAAAATGAATGAGTTTTGTAAGACTAAAAGACTCTAAAAATGTAGGTACATGATGAGCTGCGCTACAAATAGCTAGGGAGTTTTCTTTTTTCCTAGATTCACCCACAATGGGAAGAGTCATCCCTGTTCTTTCTGTGCTCTTCACCCAGCTTCTCCTTGAGGCTACAAATAAATAAGTGGAGGAAAACCAGAGTCTGGGAAACCCAATACATTTAATTAGTAAGGGACACCTTTCTGTTGAGAAGTAGGCATTAAAAAAAAAAATGGACTTGGTTTGGGTTCACCCAATAGTAAATATATAATTCTGGATGTGCTCTCCTACATAATTTGTGATAGCTCTTAGAAGTCTGAGGAAGGAGATACAGCCTAAGTAGGGTAAGTGCTCACCGTCTGAGAAAAAAAAAATAGACACAAAACTCTCATAGCTAGAAAACCATTATTAACAATTGGCAGGGCTTTAAAATTAACTACTTGTATCATTGATGTGAGATATTTATTCACTGAGTTCAAATGAAGGTGTTGCACAGAGAAATGACCCCTAACAGTTCTGTCATTATCATGTAACTTTGAGCCTGGAAGACAATGCACAGTGTCGGTGAGGTTAGAAGATGGGACTCAGCGTTCTTCTAGAATGTTATAACACTACAGTTAAGCTTTCAAAAGATTTTTCTTTTGTGGTAAACAGAGTGGGATAATAGAGGATAATACCGATTTATTTATCTTAGGCTTATGACTAGAAACTTATTCAAACAACCCAGTTTTGAAAAAAATTCTTGCTAAGGTGAGAAATCTATATGTATAGACAAGAGAATTGAGAGGAACATCCTTTGGTATGAACAATCCTGTTCCAGTGTACTGAGACAGACTCCACAGAATCACAGGTTTTGCCCTCAGAACCAAGCTGATACCTAGTAGGAATTTTTATCTCTTCCTCCTCTTTTTTTTTTTTTTTAAATATCTTTTCCTAATGATTTGTTGAAACTGGAGGAGTCATTTTAGCTTTACATAGTATGAATTCCAAATCTGTTCTACTGGGACTTCTTGTGGGTATAACATAATTAAACTATTTCAATACTGCAAATGATCTCACTTTTCTTTCACCTTGCCCCAGTATAATATTAACTTCTCATCATTTACATAGCTAAAATAAGATTTTGAATACCAAAGAAGTCAGAGAGTGTCTTATGAAATCTTCAGTTTCTCTTGTGTTTTCTCCCGGTTCTCAAAAGTTGTACAAAATCTATAATTTTAATTTTATAATGCCATTTAAATATCAAAATAATAACATCTAAATTCACACTAGTGTAAGATAAGGATCTAGTCCTATAATTTCAGATCTGAGCTTATCACTGCTGAAGTTAAGATTCTCCAGGGTTACAAGATGCAGTTGGGATCAGGCCCTCTGGAATTAGCACAGCTGATCACACACAAAAGGACTGTCT
Organism: Drymodes brunneopygia; assembly: GCA_013400955.1. Classification (NCBI taxonomy): domain Eukaryota; kingdom Metazoa; phylum Chordata; class Aves; order Passeriformes; family Petroicidae; genus Drymodes; species Drymodes brunneopygia. Next base: position 632,401 of record VZTZ01035666.1, on the reverse strand, counting down.
GTGTAGGTAAGGATTTTCAGGCCTGGCTGTAAAACCTGTTGAGTCTTCCTTATAACCTATTTGAAATTTTAGTAAGAAAACAATTTTTCACAACTTTTGATGCTTAATCAATTTCCAGATTCAGTCTGAAATCTGGCAAACTTTGCAACCTGTTGCAGCTTTGAGATTTTCTTGCTTCTTGCTGCTTTCATTCACCATATGGTCTCCTATTCACAAACTCTGCCCTAATGAGAATTACTCTTGCAGGTAATTTTCTAATGATTATCTTGGGATAAACAAATTTTTCATACTTGTTTTGCTAATGTATTCAAGTAGGTTCACAGGGGAAAAGATTAATCATCTAAAAAGCAAGCCAGTGTTTTTCATTATGCTAAAGGATCCAAAGATGATCAGAGCAAAGCCACTGGTTGCTATGACAGCAGATACCTTTTTCTCTCTTTGTGAGGTAAATGGCAGCTCCCAAGCTGATTGGCTAAAATGAGCTTATCCTGGTGACCAACCATAGGGAGTTAATTTCATCAGAAAGAGAAAATGGTGGGAAATCCTGCCGTGATCATACAAAGGAATTTTCATTAGAAGCCAACAGAGTCAGGGGGTTCTCTTTCATTCTAATTAATATGTTCCATCTAATAAAATAATTTAGGAGAGGCAGACAATAGAATTAGCCTATCTATTATTTTGTATATCCACATAAAGCTTTAATCAGTTTTCTGCTAAGACCTACACACAAAGTAAAGCAACCCTTATTTTCCCCATAATACCTCTATTACCAAAGACTGTCATCATGTACCTGTTTATATAATTGGAGATAAGCTAATTGCAGGCAATACAAAAGGGCTGGCGTTCTTACAGGCATTTGCTGGAAACAGTCATGCTCTATGGAATAATAGATGCAATAAACTTTAAATAGGAGCATTTTGCTTTAGTTTATGGTGGTAAATCACATCATATTTCTCACTTTCTCCATGGAGGAGACATTTACCTGGGGCAGATTCCAGGACAGAGGTTCCAAGTCAGCTCACAGGTGAAAAGAAGAGATTGTAATAAGGGTTTACAGTTCAGTAACAAGGAAAGGACCTACACTGCCTTGCATGAGTACTCACCTCCTGTGACCTTTCAGCTGTGTCCATCTCATCCACTCTTTTAGGGAGGACTTCCCTTGGAGAGGTTGACTCAGTCCCTTCTGTGCAGCTGGCAGCCCATTACACATCATGGGTCAAAACAGACGTGGTAAGAGCTGTGTTAGGAGCTGTAAATTTCACACTAATTATTGTGTAGAAGTCACTGTAAACAGGATATAAGTTGAGCTGTTTTACCTACTGTAGAAGGTTGGTTTTTCCTTTTTACACTGCTCTGGTTTTAAGTGACATTGGTCAAGTGGGGTTAAGTTTAACTGTGGGACTTTTGCAAGGACCAAGGAAAGCAAATCATATCTCAGAGAAGACTTCCACTCTCTGAACCTGGGCCTCTGTTTATGATTGCTTTGCAGCTTATTTAAGTCCTAAAAGGATTTAGAACTATTGGATTGTTGATTAATGTTTTAAGAACATCATGTAAAGTGATGAAGTAATTGAGATAATTTGGTGTGTGGTAGATTACAACCTCCTTTTTGGTTGTTACTGGATGTTTGATAAAATATCTACCACCACAGGAGATGGCAATAGCTTTATTATATCAAACTAATGTAACAGGAAAACTTTGCCCTGAGAAACTGATTTGTAGTATGAAATGATCTTAAAATTTCGTCTTAGTCACTGAAATCAGTAATTTTACTTGGTTTTATGTAGTGCCTACACTGAAGGATTCATAAATCTGTCATTTCCTCTGCAACTATCATTGTATATCTGTGGGTTGAGAGAAGAAATCTAAAATCAAGTAATAGAATAAATTTACTGTTCTTGGTGCTTTAAACTGCAAAGACCCGGCAGTAAAGTACCAGCTCTTATCTTTATTTACTCTTCTCATACATAAAGGGAAAAATATTGGGCTGTATCTAACACAAGTAGAAAACCAAGACAGTGGAAAGTTTAATTACTTGCCTAAACCCACAGTGATTCAGTTGCATGGATGAGATTACAACTCAGGAGCTCCTGGCCCTTTGCCCAGCCTCTCTGTGTTTGGAGCTCTTACTTTATGTGTTGTTTTACCAGGACACTTCCAAGACGCAGCTTTCTGCCCTGTGTATGTGCACACATGCAAAAACACTTATGGGTAAAACTTACATGTGTCTTTCTATTTAACCCTGCTAATTACATATGCAAATCCACAGCTGACAGGTTGTTTCCTCTCCTTGTGCACTTGTGGCAACTTGGCATGCAAATTGGCCATGCAACTGTAACCCACCTTTTTGCATCTACAAAATCCTGGGAATCCTATTTGATTTGCAGCTCAGGTTGGTGTAGTGAAGCTAATTTACCCAATTTGTAAGCAATGATATGGTATCTGAAGTAAGGCCAGCTGAACACTGTCCTGTATGTTTATCTGTTAACAGGAGAACAAGATTCAGGCTCAGCAGTCAATGTCTTCATCAGAGATATTGGATCTTAATTGCAGGTTCATGTAAGGCATGTAAGCAACTGCTTGGATGCCCTGACTTGGCCAAAAAAGAGAGTCTTAGAAGGCATGTGCAGCCTCTCCTAGATTAAATAGTCATCCTTTGGGATGTGTTTGGTCTGCAATCCTAATATTGGTCTGCCCTCTCTTGAGGTGGGAATATAAAGATGTCAAAAATGTCTCACAAGGAGTTAATGCAACTACACATTTCCAAGGACTATTTTTAAAGGTAATGTGAGGATATATTCTCAGTGGTATCCTGGGACAAAGGTGTGTTGTTATATGGCTGTGCTGTAGGCTTCTAGGACTTGACTTTTGTGGGAAGTCTCCTAATGTAGGCGGGTAAGCTTTGAAAGTGGCTTTGTGACTCCAATCCTGAGAGTCTCCACGGACTTCAATGCAGTTAGTCTTACAAAAAGGTCTGTTATATCAAATCCAACTGCTTCTTTAGTGCTGGTATGTTTTCTTGTTTCCCTCTGTAAAAGGTGGTGTTCTCAGGTGTGCTAAACCCTGCTGAAAGTGATAAGTTTAACCACTGCCCTTAACTTCCATTAACAGTAAAGAGAGTTAATCACTTGTTTCCACTCTAAACAAAGGCAAATGCACAGGAATTCCAGCCCTTTTCCAAAGAGGCCCCAGTGGGGTGCTGCTGCTTGGGGAAGGATTGGTGTGCAGAGTGGGAGAAGGCTGACACAGCTCCCAGGCACATGGTGTAGGGCTTGGTGGGGAATCCCGATTAAATTTCCACCCACTGGGCTGCTGCAGGAAACAAGGTGACAAACTGTGACTCCTCTTTTTTAGTGAGAATGGGTGGGGAGATGGAGGGAGGGGGTTTCTGTGATTAAACTCTCGGTGGCTGTGACCACACAATTATGCACTGCTTCCCCTTCCAGCAGGACACTAACTTAGAGCCACTTGCTTAGAAAACCTTGGAGTTTAGGTATCTGTTAAAGTTTAAACTTGTTTCTCATAAAAATGAAAGCAAAGGAAAACAAAAAAAATGGTTGATGGTTGTCTCTATGTCAGTTTGTACACAAATTTTTGTAAATGGTTTCAAAATTTTACAGTTCTTTGGGTCTGAGGTTTTGGTTCACAAGGATAAGTAGCTAACCACAAAGTGTGGATCAGAAACTTGGATTAAAATTTCTACAAACCTAATAAAAATTATAGTATATATAATTTGTTTAGGATCTGCCTTGAGTGAAGGTAGAAGTTTATTTATTTAAAAACACTTTTAATATCTTATTTACCTTTGATTTTGGTTTTTAGAAGCTTAAGTAAAAAAACCCAACAATGGTAATTATTTCAGAATGAGGTGGGTTTTCTTTTCCAGAAGAGTTCAGACCATAGTTTCTGAGGTAAGCAGCAACTTAGAAAGTTCTGTAATCAATAACAAAATACTTGTTTCAATTCTCTCTTGTATGTAACTTTCAGATGGGAAAAGTATTTAAACATACACCTGCATATGAGCTGGCTTTGAATGTTTTCTCATAAAATGCATTTATGTGATGCAAATGCTGCAATGGAGCTGATGTTGTTTTGCTGTTTGTAATAGTCCTGTTAAACTACTCCATAATTAAAATGATAGGACTTGGATTAAGAATTCCAGCTCTAGTCTCAACACTGTGCTTCTCAATGCTTTTGAATTAGGTCAGAATATGAAGATAAAATGTACTATTGTGGAAACAGAATCCATTTACACTCTGTGCTGTCAAAACTGAGTGATGACTCCCCTCCTAAAGATGGTGCTGATGATGTATGTTCTGACACAAAACAGTTTCTATTTTGGACTTTAATTCTATTGTTGCGTATCTGTTCAGTGCCCTTCGATTTGTATTCAATCTCACTGTATTTTGCAGCTGTAATTCTGTCACTGACAAGGTACACTTGGAGCTTTCTTGCAACTGTTCTGACATACTCATAACAGGTACATTCTTTCTTTGACAGCACAGTATCTGTTTTTATCAGCATGTGGGCTGCTGCCAGTGATTTACAATCAAATGTTAATAAAATTTGTCTGTTCCCTGTACTGTTTGTTTAAGCAGCTACTCTGAGTCTTTTCATGAGTTGCTCCAAATAAGATCAAAGGGTTCAGAAAAATGTTTGTCAACCTGGGAAGTTACAGCGATGGTGTCCTTGTAAATGCAGAATCCTAAAATTCATAGCTAGTAAAGTGCTCTGCACACATGATTAATGACTTAATGGTAGATGACAAGATAGAATACTTTTTGATAAAGTTTCACTTTAAAAACAAAGAGTAATCTGTTTCAAGCCTGGAGAGAAGGGGTGGGGATAAGGAGCCAGTGTCAGGCTAGATTTCCCCTATAGATACCACCAGAGCTTCTGTCCCTGCCATTGAACACAACAGCTGGTAAGCAGCAAGCAACTGGAGAAAAGACCTGCCTTTAATCCAGAACAATGTTTTCTTGTGCCCATTTTACTGTAAGTCTCAGTGGCAAGGGGACAAAGGCTGTTGACTGATCTATGCAATTACCTCCTCTAATATTGCTTTCAACTGTCTGCCCAGAGTGACAAGAGGGGATGAGGTTTAGTTAAAGTCTGGGAAAAATGTCCTTTTAATAAATAAATAAATAAATGTCCCTTTCTTTTATCAAGCTGCTCTTTTAGATCTTTGAATCTGTTTTGGAAGAGTGCAGGTGATGTGATTGAAAGGTAGAGTGAATCTGAACTCAAATAACAGCGATGCAATCTGTGTTTCTTACCAAATACCCCTAGTGTTGTGTGCAGTTGCACTAGGAAAGAAAAGCTGTCTTTTCTTTCCTTATTTTTCCTTTTTAATTTCCTTTCTGGTGTGTGTGTATGTGGGAAGTGGTATCTGTCTTTTACATAGTGTGACTCAGAAGCACATATATTTAAAAATAATTGTCTGGTGTGCTCTTCATTTGGAGGTTTTATCTGTCCTTGATGACAAAAAATGTGATTCTTTAAAAATAAATAAATAAAGATAATCCAAGCTGCTGTTCATTTCTAATGTGGAAGACATTGCAAAGGTAAGATTGTGTTTAATGAACTGTAGATGGAAGCCTTTTCCTTTCATCTGAGGAAATAGCATGAGGTGGCACTGCACATACCTTTATTCTCTAAATCAGGGCAGTGGAGACTGATACCAGAGGCCCTTTCTGTGACACAGGTGACTGTAAGAGCTGGCGCATCTTGGTCCTTATTTTCTTAGAATTTTTTGTGCAAAAGATGCCAAGTGAACCAGGAGTGTGTGCTGTGTATAAGGGCTTGATGTGTGCTGTGGTTATGCAGCCCTGGTGATGAATGCACCCTGTACTGACAAATAGGCAGCATTTCAATAATTCCTGATGTTCCTCACAATGATTAACATGGTATAGGCGCACAGAGCTGAGTGTTGCAAGGTCCTTGTGGTACATGGCAGACATTCTTCTTTGTTGTGTGTGTGTCTTGGCCAGATCCTTGCACAGATTTATGGCAGTTTGGTCAGGTAGAGCTGAAACTGGAGGCTTTAACCAAAATCCCAAGAGAGGAAAGTGATCGTGCTAGTCAGCTTTCTGTTCTTTTCATACTTGTAGTCAGGAACAGGCTGCAGAGGGAAAATTCTTTGCCCTTTCCTTTTTTATGAATCTAGGGGAGCCAGGAAAAAAAAAATCCACATTTAAAAAGCTTCAGAATTGAGCTGGATGGGGCTCGTTTTGCTTGGAGTATGAAGATGCAGCATTTGGAAGGCAGCAGATTTCACTCTGTGTCCCTGAAGAGCATTGATTACCTGCTTGCAGATTTCCTACCTAATGATACTGCAAATTCTTCTCCTTTTATTGAGTTATTTTTATCAGCAGACCAGAGACCTTCAATTGTCTACTAAAATGGCTAAGAGGAAACACCAGTGGGAAGCTTATTTAGATTTCATTTTATGGCCCTTCTGGTTATAGAAGCAGAGTAAGAATTGGGAGTGAGACCACCAAATCCTTACAGACAGAGCACCAAATATAAGTGTGTTGTTGCTGTCTCAAGCAGTATTTGGATAGAAATCCTATTACAAAGTCTATCCCTATCTTGAAGTCTTGCTTCTGCCTTTCACTCAGTTTGGGCTTTGCCTTCTGCTGTTCCTGTTAGAAGATGGTACCAAAGCTGCTCCAGCACTGACCTTTGAGAGCCCAGCCTTTGTTTGCCTGAGCCAGGACAGCCCCTTGCAGGTGCCAGTCCTGGTCTGTTTGTGTCTGTGTCCATGTCTCTTCACCCCAGAGCTGAGCTAGACAGGAGTTACCAGACTTGCTGATGGCTTCTCTCTCTGGATTGTGGGAGAACTATTTTATATTTAATTTCTATGATTTATGGAGAAGGAGAAAGTATAATTACCAAAACACACCCCCCTCTTCCTTCTCTGATCAATCACGTTCCAGTTGGTGTTTTTCTGGAAATATCTAAAAATAAGATGCCTGAATGACAAGCTTGAATAGTGTATTCTGTGAGGGGAAATCCTAGGGTGTGGTAAATTTTTACAAGACACAGACTTTTCTATTAAAAGAGACATTCCTTTGAAGTGTTGAGGAGAGGAGGAGACAGAAATATCAGAAAGCCAACTCAACCAATGCATTCAATTGGGTTTAAAAGGTTCATTATTTGTGGAATGCTAATGAATTTTTATACTTGAAAGTTATGAAAGGGTGCCTGGAGTTATCCTTTAGATTCTCCCCATTCCCTCTTCTGTGCAAAATAAATAAATAATAAAAAAAGCAAACTTACATTAGTGTGGTCTAAGACTAACACACAGGTGGGCCCTGCTAATGCCTCAGTAGTTTCTCATATCTGATCTTTTCTGAGAAAAGGAATCCCTTTGCTGTCACTGCTTAAGCACCTCATGTTGCATAGGTGTGGTGTAATTAAGCCTCTTAATCTTTTTTTTTGCTCTGTTGTTTTCTCTTTCTTTTTTTACATATCTGGTGGTTATTGTAAATTTCTATTAAAATTAGACAAAGCAGTCGTATAAAACACATTCTCAGAATTAGAGAGATGGTAGCAAACAGCTGCACTAAAAGGGAGGATATAGGTTAAAGAAAAAGTTAAGCTCCAAGCATGGCGCAGCCTTTTCTTTTTGGTGGGTTTTTTTCCCCTCAAGGGATACAGATCCAGTTGTATATAGTGGTTTAAAACAGTTTATACACAGTTCTGAATTTCCTTCCCAATTTCCTTCTCATTGGCTTAAAAGAAAGTTTATGGCTTTGATTTTTGTTAATAAGACTCAGGACATCCTTTATTGAAGGTGATGTTGATGTAGTTTTTAATCACTTCTAAGGCTGGGGATCAAGAAAGAGGACTCTATGATGTTTTGTATTCCACTGATTTGGAAACCTTTAAGTGCCAATAGATTAGCAAAGAACACTTTCAAAAATTGGCAGCACTAAATAAACTAAATTCTGGCTCGGGCTGTTTGCAGCTATTTGACTAGTCAAAGAAGGAAAATTTTAAAAATGCCACCAGTAAGTTGAAAACCAAGCAAAATTCTCCAGTGGGAGATCATCTGAAGATGCATGGACTGGTGCTTCTGCAGAAGATTGAAATGAAATGGCTATTGGAATTTCCACAGACCTGGCCTTGATACCCTTTTCTGTCCTTCCAGCTTCTAATAATATTTTATGTTCATTTACCTCTTATGTGAATGTGTTTAATACTTGTAAAGCAGAAGAGCATGGAGACCTACTGCTTTTGGTCCTTTTTTCCTTTAGAATACTATGTTCCCCAAACAAGGTCAGTGCTTACCAACAGAGGCTATGTAGAAATGGTTTTCAAAGGACACAAGTAGGTGATTTAAACTTTTCTGGGCCTGTAATGGAAAAAAGCCTTCATGAAGTTCATTTCTTGTTCCCGGTTCTCAAACTAGAGAAATAACAGGAATTTTCCATTCTACATTAATCATTTGTAAATGAATGTTGACTGTATTGGTTTGACTTTAAGAGTAAGTAGGGAGCTCTTGGTGTTATTTTCTTTTTTTTCTTTCTTTTTTTAAGGACCTGTCAGGCCTGTTTGACCTTGATCCATCAGCTCCATTCATTATTCTTCTGCAAGGTGTTGGTTCATTTCCTACATCATGGGGATAAGTAGAAAGGGACTAGATAGCAGAGGGTTACTGCTCGCTTCCTGTTAGCTGGTCAGATGTCAGGCCAGGCTTTCTGTTCTCTAGCTTGATTGATAAGCTTGAAGGAGTCCACGGCAGGTATGCAGGTCAGGGGGATAACAGCTGGAAAATATGCACCCAGCAGAGAGACCACACAGAGAGAGACCAAATTCTTTCTCACTTATCGCTGAACAATTTCAGGATAACTTGGTGGTTAACACGACGTGATTTGACATTTGACGCAGCGTGTAATCTCTGGATGTAGCCATATAATTATGCACTGCATTCTACTCAGCTGATAAAATACTCTGGTACAAAGTGGGATGATGCTAATTGTTTCTTACTTTGATTTTAGCTGCAAAATAGTATCCAAGACTCAACAATGACTGTCAATATGCTGCTGGATATTCAGAGATTTTACACGCATTTGTGAAACAGTTACATCCAAAGGGTTTGACAATTTCTGCTCCTTACTGGTCACAGAAAGAAGAGATGATAAGTACAGGAAAAGTTGGGATAAACTTTGTCCTTGCTCAGAGGTAGGGAAGTGTCAACAAACGTGTGCTTGGATTGGAGCCATTCCAATCTGGCATCACTGGTAATGCAGTGCTCCTGATAAGAGAGCCCTTGGCATGTTAGTGAGGGCTGTGTGATGCAGTCTGTCCAAAGCAACCACGGTGTACAATTATCTTTGACTTCCTCGGTGCCTTCCTTCCATGAGTACCCTACCACTGGGAGGTCTTGAGTGGACACTGGATACACACAGACTTTGCCTGTTCCCTCTGTGTTTCCACTGTACACATCCTCACCTTGGCACACCCTGTCTCTCTCTGGTATGTAAATGTTCAAGTGGTTCTCACAAATATTTTGGGTGCTGAGGTGGTGCTGATGTTGCTGCAAGGGTAAATGCCATGGCTGAAGCAAAATAAGTCTGTTTAGTCCTGAAGTTCAGAGTGCCCTGGAAAGAAGGGTGCCCATGATCTGCCTCACAGTAGCTCAAGGTCACAGCACTTTGTTGGCAGTCCCTTTACACAGCAAGGAGATGATGTCTTCCCTTTTCTGTATCAACATTAGGTTTCTGCACTTTCTGCAGTAGTTAGAAACAAGAAGTAACATTAGAGAAGAATTGATCTTGGGTTTCAGTGCTGCCTGAAGAGGCATAGGTTGCTGCCAGCCCTTCTCTATGTGCTGCCTTTAAACCTCAGTTCATAAGCTGGAGCTAAAACTCGTTCGAGGTCACATCCTTACCTCTGATGAATGGATGGCCCAGAAGTAAATAACATCAGCTGAGGCCTGAGTGCTGTCAGTTTCCAGAACAAGACTTAAAATAATATTAATAATGAGATGAGACCCCCTTCCCACAGTGAATTAATCTGCAATGAATTTTAAGACAGGGAATAGGCAGGAGCAAGTATCTGCTTCTGACATTCTATTCTACTTTTTTTTTTTTTTTAAAATACGATTTTGTTCTTTTCAAATGATGAATCTGTGCTGGGCCCTGTGTGGTCACTCGTGTAAGGGTTGTGATACTCTCTCAGGAACACTGTTATGCACATTTGTGCTTTGAGACATCAGTAATCACACACAGTTTGGGGTTTGTGTATTCTTTTGTTAAAACTAATCACTGAAGCACAAACACACCCTACTGATCATATTTAGTTATGGATGTTTTAGAGTGCTCTCCATGTTCAGTAATAGGAATTTGTCCGGCGCAGGCATTTTCCAGCTATAGGAGAATGTCAGAGTTTCATGTTCTCATTTCACAGATACAATTGAAACAAAGGAAAATCAGTTGGCTTCATTTGTTCAGGGTGTATCTATGACAAAGCAACAGTTTAGTATTTCACCAGTCTTTCTTCACATTTTCGTAATGGAAATTTGGTGGCAAATTAAATTTCAATTTCCAAAACTGTAGCTATTAGGAGAACTGACCTCTTGTTTTGAAACCCATAGATTGATTTCTGTCAATGGGACCTACTCCACTGGGTATTAAACAAGCAAACAACTTCACTGGGAGTTGCACAGGAGTGCTGATTTCACAGTCAGTCATTTGTTATGTGCCTGTGGGTAGCAAGTAATACTCCTCCCCTTCAAAACATCAACCTGGTCTTTTAATTGTGTAATTCCAGGTCTTTCCCTTCCTCCCTGTCCTTCCTCCTCCAGCCCCTTTGCAGGTGCCGGGTCTGACCCATCAGGTGGGTCTGTGTGTGCCTGTCAGCCCGGGAGCTGATGGCCTTATGGAGGCACGGCTGATTGCACAGAGCGGAACAGAGCCGGGCTGAGCTGCAGGTGTGAGCAATCGCCAGGGATCTCTCCTAATCCCGGGATGGGGAGCACCCTGGGCTGCAGCAGGCACGGGCAGAAAGGGCTAAATGAAGTGCAAAAGGGAAAAACAGAAAAAGTTAAATGCCGTGGTTTCCTTCTCCCAGATGGTTTGAGTTATTTAGCGCTTGTAAAATGAGATGCTCTTTTTCGGCAGCCCATGGAGCGTGGAGCTTTGCAACATGGCTGGGGATTTGTTGATATACATATGTATATAAAAATGTATTTATTTAAATAGCTTTATTGGAAGGGAATTTTCTGAGGACTCTAAAAGTCAATGGAAATTCCTACCCAATTGAAGAATTTTGGGTTTGAACAAAAAATGAATCTCATTTATGCTTTATTTTCCTTGGCACCTGTGGAGATCAGGTGGCTGAAAGCATGATTGAGTTTTGGCCTTTGTCATACAGGGTGCACAAGAGCTCTGCTGGGTGTGAAATGCAGTTGACAGTCCTGGGAATAAAGAGGAATGGATGCACTAAGAGACTGTCTGCTTTGGGCATCTGAAGTGTTGTGCAGGCCAAATGCAGGGGAAATGCTAGAGACAGCTGGGGTACAGCAGGCAGGGGACATGAGACACATATAACAAAATGTAATAGGGTGGAAATGGGGGTGTTGCTGAAGAGATAAAAATGGGGTTACTGGAGCAGGGAGAAGAGAGGGCAATAGAAACATGTGGAGGTGATGTATTCCTTGTGGACTGGATTACTCTGATATTGCTTTATGTTATGAGATTTTACATTCCACTTAGGCTTCATCTTCAGTACTCTCCTGAAATCTTGTTACAAGTTCACATTTTTAATTTTTATACTGAACTTGATTCCAGATACTGAGATTCAAAAAAACCCCTGAAACTATATATCTAGATTCTACTATCACAACAGCATGTTCATATATTCATAACATTTATTTGCTGTTCTTTCATATTAACAATCAGTAAATCTAACAATCACTGAAGGTTAAGCTTTCTTATAATAGGGAAAAATTTCATGTAAAATAATATATTGCAGCCTAAGGTCCAAATTTTACCCTTCAGGGAAAGAACTGCAGGATACAGCCCTTTATTTGCAAACAGGGAAGGGCAATTGCACTCAGTAAAGCGTGCCTTTGAAAACCAACAAGAAATTGGAGAGGTACACAGAAGATTAAAGTATTCCTCAGCAAAGGAGGTTAATCCAATTCCTCAGTGCCAATTTTTCTGCACTTAAAAAGAGATTGTATTCTGCATTCCTGATCCATCAGGTGTAAGTTAATTTAATGCAGCAATCACCTGTTGTTTGATGTTTATTTATCTCTTAGCATATATTTTGCAGAGGGTAGTGTGATACAGGGATACAACTTCTGTTCTTCCCCTCCTTCTCCACACACAAAGTCCAACTGACTCTATAGTTTGTGTTCCCTGAGACCCAAGAGACCTTGCTTCAGCTTTTATTACCTGCCTTGCTGGCCTGGTATAATGTCACTTTGTCACACTTGGTGTGCTTGTAGTATAACCTCTCCTTTGCATTGTGGAAACACTCCAAAAACACAGATGCATAGCCAGGTCCCTACCTCTGCAAGTGTAAATTGAGAGGACAAAAACAGACACAGAATAAAATAAAGGTCTGTAACATGTGAGTAAAGTGACCAGAACAATGACTGGATTGTAGCTTATTGTTTGGTTTTCAAGTTAAAATCCCCAAGAAAATCCCTCCTGTCAATTAAACTGGAAGGAGGGGGAGGATGCCTCTCTCTCACTTTCTTCCTACTTGCAGCTCTCCCTGTAGTCTAGAAGCACAGTCTGCATAGGAGGTGCGGTTGAAGTCAACAAAAACTTGTGTATTGACCCCAGGATGCCTGGGTTGGGCCTGTCACTGCCCATTTACAAAGGGTCTGCTGAAGTAGGTCTTAGGGAGGAATGAAATGCTTGAGGACAGAGCCAGCCAAAGAACAGCATTAATGCTCAGGTATCACTAAAAGAGAATTTTTTCCCCCTTCCTCTTCCCCTTTATCTAATTCCTCAATGTGAAATAGATGCAGATGTGTGGAATGAATTAATCCAGGATTTAGAAACACAGTTTTGTGTGTGTACCCACCCACATAATTGCTTTCCTTTCACATACTGCACTCCTGTGCACACCTGTGGGATGTTGGCAGGACCTCCTGGATATTAGATCTACTGAACATATGACCTGTATAGTTTTCACAGTATGGTAAAATTACAGAATTACACCTGGGTAGCCTTGCTGGGCTATGTACTGCACCCTGCTTTCACATTCTGTGTTCTTTTGCCTGTAAGAAGGCAGTGTGATGGGAATCAGGACTAGTGTGTCCCTTGTGATTTTCAATTTTGTATTTTTATTTATTCGTATTGTAAGATTCAGGAGTAATCAGGAGGAGCATTCCAGTTGCTGGGAGATTAACTTATTTCTACTGAGACTTCTAGGATTTTATTTATTCTCTCTGTGAATGTACCCATGAATAAAGTAGGGAAAATGCCTACCTGCTTGTTGATTTTCCCGTGAAGATCAAGTACTGTTGAGAGGCCCTAGGACAGGGCAAGCAGGTTTCTTGCAGGACATTTCAGAGGATTTCTTCGTGTTGGGGCAGGTGGAGGCCAGGCAGGAGACAGCATGGGGCATCTCAGGCTGCGTGCTGTGGCATGTGTGTTATACCTGCACATTTTTGACTATAACAGTGTTGCTCACCTTGACTCCTGTTTCTGATTTCCAGAGGAAGAGCTATAGTTCAGATAAAAATGGTACTGTAGGATCTTCAGAGGTTACCAAGTGCGTAGGACCTGTGTTATTTGTTTCTAAGAACATCAGCTCTGCAGAAGGGCACTGCACTGCTTTGGGGAAGAGGTTGTCCTGTTCCTGACTTACAGGAAGAGCGTCACTTACTGATTTACCAAGACCAGTTCCTTAAGTGCTTAACATTTTCCTTGGAAAGTCCTTCATCAAAATTCTGATAACTTCTAACCTTACTTAGCTTTCATGGGAGCTGGTGGAACCACAGTTCAAAGTATGTGTTGGCTGCATATTATCAAAATGCTGTAGGGTTATTTTGCATAAGGAGAAAATATCCCATTTGTGGGGTGTTTCCATCCACCCTCTCTCCGTTCATTTTAATTTCCCCCAACATTCAGTTCAAGGAAGGAAACATTCTTTAACGTGTGTATGTTTTAGAGATTTGGAATATTAGAAAAAACAATCAAGACAGATAGCTAATTTCCCAGTGTTGTGCAATTCACAATCTGTAAAGCACTTTCACATCAATTTTCAAGGCTAGAAACTGCTGGTAACCCCTCAGCATGGGGTTCCTGGGACATGGGTTGCAATGCTAACTATTTCTCTTCTGGTTCTCTCTTCATTTGGGAGCTTCGAGCTTGATTCTTCCTCCCAAAGTCAATGACCATGTACAGAAAAAAAAAGATAGACTTCCCTAAGGAGCATATGAAAGGAAATAAAACAATTTGCTTGCAAATGGGAGGTAATTGGTATGTTAATTAAAGTCGACTTTACCTCTCTTAATGTTAACCTCCTGATTTTCTCCAGTGTTTCAGGTAGGGGAAAAGAATTTATTCTTTAGTATTCTCAAGAATGAGATTGGATAATAGACACAAATGAAGTCCAAACCTAGTACAAAAAAACATGAGAGGATATGTCTCCTGGCTGCTTTCCTAATACAGCATAAGGAGGACGAGATAGTTATCTGAGCAGTCACTCCACAGCTCAGACTTCAAATTATAGTAATTATGACAATTTGTGCCAATAGCCATGAGGTGGGTTTTTTTGATGTGGTTAAAAATAACATCTGTAAAAATCCAATAAAAAAATTACATTTTGCTAATTTTCTGATAAGATAATGTTTAACTGTACTGTGTGCCTTCTACTGCCGTTTTCAATTAGAGCATTTCCTTCTGGGCTTTTACCAGCTCGTCTCATGGATCCGATTCCATCCTGAGCAGTTCATTTGTTTTAACTTTCTTAATTAATTGTTTTGTGTAGGTTTTGCCTTTCAAACTGATATCAATCTTCCAGACTTATTAACGTGCTGATTGCTAATGTGTGATACAAAGCACAACTCAGTTAAATTGTTCTTTCTGTCATATTAAACAGAGTTCCCATATTAGCCTGCTAAACAAAATAATTGTAGATAATTTAGAGGGTAACAAATGACAAGAGTCGTGTACCTGGGAGAGAGAAAAAAAGTTGTGTTTGCAGTTCCTTTGTGCTGCTTAGGGTACAATTTGGAGCCCACATGCATAGGCAGAGTAAGACAAAATAATTAGCTACTAAGGAACTGTAGGAGAGCTGGTGGAAAAAATTGCTTTTTCCACATAGTGAAGTTTCTTACCTTGAGGAATATGGGTGACAAGAAGCAGGATATATAGCTTCCCTCCTGAATTTTCAAGGGATTTTCCCTTTTGAGTGAAAGTTCAGTTTTACCTTCCCACATTAAATAATGCAGATGATGGAATTTTGAGGGAGCACAGCATTATGTCCTTTCTACCATCCTCACATACATCTGCTCCATGTGGCTTTACTGGAAGGACACATTTGGAGTTATGGTTTCACACTCTGATGTTTAACTGGCATACAACAAGGAACACTCTGGGCATAAGGGCTGTCCTTGAAGCTTTCAGATAGATGGCCTGATAAAAGTTAAGTGCATGGTAATGCAGAAGAATTGTTCCTCAGAAAAGGCACTGATCCTTAGATTATCTGAATTCACTTGGATTTATGACCAGAGCCCACATAACTGGGAATTTATTGTTCATACTCTGGTATCACTACTCTGCCTGGCCAAGCTAAGGTCTCATGCTGTATTTTGCACAAGTGATATCTGGATATGCTCCATGATTGCATAACACTGCTGGAGATTTTGTGGCTGATGATAGTGAGAGGAGGCAGATGCTTCAGTCCTCTGGACAAATTCTCATTCATAAACATTACAATAAATGATAGTGTAAAGAATGAAAGAGATGTATAACCTCAGGTATGTTTTCTTGAGGCTTTAAAAGACAGGTAAGGGCTAGGAGGACTCTTTCAGCAATCATCGTCAAGATGCACTTCAGATAGGAGACCCTGAAGTGTGCATTTCAGTATTTAAACAAAGATAAATGTGCCTATTACAGGGAAAATGAGATAGTTTATCTTGTTAAATTTCACGTAGTCATCAAAACTGGTATTTGCCTGGGATTTGGAGGTGTGTTTTGATTTGAATTTCTTAGGTACAGGTCTCAATGACAAATCTTGGGAGTTGTGAAGTGGCAAACTCTCTGATCAATGAAAAAAGTGACTTGATGCTCTGCAATTTGTTCTTCTGTATTTGTTGATGTTCCCTAATGCTTTTGACACGTGCACCTGGTTTTTCCTTCAGGCCCTGTGGGATTTTGCCTGCACTGGACCTTCTACCTTTCTTCAACTAGGGAAATTTAACCTGCT
The DNA here is from genome assembly GCA_013400955.1 of Drymodes brunneopygia. NCBI lineage: Eukaryota > Metazoa > Chordata > Aves > Passeriformes > Petroicidae > Drymodes > Drymodes brunneopygia. The sequence continues at coordinate 616,000 of VZTZ01035666.1, read as the reverse complement.
CTGCTATTTGTAGCCTCCCTTTCCCACCTATGCTGTTTTTTTCTCTAGGTATATGCACTGTACATATGTAGAATATATGCTTAAGCACTTGTCACTGCTCCTGAAGTGGGATATCACAAGGCCAATAGTTCTTTAAAGCAATTGCCTTTTAACTCACAATCCCTAGTGGGTGTGTTGTAAGGTATTGTGGCATACACATGAGGATTTGAATTTTTCTGAAGTTTTAGTCTGCTGGAGCTGGTGCAACCTCTGCTAAGGACTTCAGGGCAGCACTTGTATTGAGCACTGTTGTATGTGGGGGCTGTAGAGGTGGTTTCTCCATGAAAACCTGGCCAGCTCCAGAGGATACAACCTCCAAGCTGCACCAGACCTCAGTTCCTAGGGGGAGCTCACAAGATGGTACATGATGTCAATCTGACCCCAGAGTGATTCAGAGCAGCTGCAGAACCTGCACTGGCTGTGACTCAGGTAGCAGAGTTTTCTGTGCCGGGGTAGCTCCCTCCCATTCCTTGTGGTGAGGGTTTCCTCTGTGTTTGAAGCCATGCAGAAACTGGAGACTGGCCTCACGAAAAAGTAGAGAGAGTAATTTCCAGTTTTTCTTTCCTTGCGAAAGAAGCCCCTGTGCAGTTTCTGTAGCATTGTAGCCCTCTCCTCTTGGGGAAGGGTCAGATTTGCAAAGTAGGAGTAAGCATCTTGGAGCTGAATTGACTTTATGCTCAAAGACTGGCCATTGTCAGCCTAGAGCTTTTCAGAGCTTCCTCACTTTTTTATACAGCAGCCTACAGGTGCTGACACAGATTTCTCATCTCTGGTACTAAGTTGCTCACAGAAAAAGAATAATAGATAAATGCTAAGCATTTTCTTGATTTAAATTTTGCAGATAACCAAAGTGGAATGAACTTTGGCTCCTGTTCAGCTGCAATCTCGACATGAATTAACACTTGCTTCAGACTTAAATTAGACAAGTCAACTATTGAATGTCATTCAGCAGCACACCAAAATAATTTCAGATGACATTTATGACATATTTCATTGTTTCTATAATCTAAGTAACACAAAAGGTGTAAGTCACAGCACAATACTTTATTGCATTTCTTTTTGAAAAACTGTCCATGAATAAATTTGGACTGGAAACTGGAAGATTTGCTACTCTCAAAGTGGGAGGCATATGAAGTTTTTGCTGTGATGGTGCTGCATTGCAGCTGCCCATATTGGACTGGAGCTTGTGATCCAGTTCCATTCCAGGCTGATGATCCTTGGTACACAAGGCTGAGTTCTATAAAAACATATGGTCAGCACCAAATGTTTTTGGCTTCCTCATGTACTATTTTTATTCTGGAGTCATCAGAGTGCATAAAAAGTAGAAATTTTGAGATATTTGAAAACTAATTTTTAAGATTTGATTTGTGATCTAAGAAAATATGAGTACTTGTGATAGAATCCTTGACTTGAATATCTCTTCTGTGTATCAAGTATGTTTAAAACCCCAGACACACCTTTCTCACAAAAAAAAGAGAAGGAATGGAGGATTTGGGATATTCCCCAGTGTCATCCTACAGCTGAAAGATGAAATATACAATGCATTTACTAATTAGACTGAACATTTTCTCTGCCCTCTCAACTGCAAGAATATATAATTTATTAATTCATGTAGTGGCCACAGCAGATCTAGTGAAGTACCTGTGATGTGCTGCCATCAGGCAAATTGCTTTCTCCTGCTGCTGCCCCCTCAGCCTGGGGACTTGAGCTGTTAAGTGGACAGGGCACGTAGTGGTGAACAGGATTGGGCCATGAGTTCAAAATCCATACTGGCAGAAGGCTTCTGCTCCTCATGGAAAGATCTTTCACACAGCTGATAGCCCCAAGATAACAGTAGCACAAGATATATGCAATATCACTGACCAGCAGGACCAGGAGAGGAAGGGAAAGTTCAGGGAGCCGTGCACATCAAAACACATGAAAATCAAGCTAAAAACACAGGAAAAACAAGTATATTAAAATATGGTGAACTACAATAAACATATATGCAACAGATAAAATAAGATCTCAATGACTGATGGTTTTACAGAGTAATTTTAAGGATGAACTGTTCCTAAACAATTTTTCCAGTGTATTAAGCACTAACAGCATCAGGCATGCATGTCTTGTTCCACTCCTTTTTTTTTTTCTTGAACAAACAAGTTGAATGTGACCACTACAAGAAAAGAGCCCACTCCCCACTTATGTGTGCTTGTTCCTTTGTCCTCTCTCCAATATCCCCCAGTAATGATGGAGCACAGGATCGTGTTCTGCTCTAATGTCTTTCTTGTAAGATTCGGAGGGTAGTGCCGTCGTGACCTTCGGGAGCAGTTTTTTCCATTTGGAAGGAGGCGGGGGAGAGAGCATTGAATTTGAGATTGATTTTCCTCCTTTTAGCATGTGGAAATTCAAAGGAAGCTCCTTGATTCACCAACAATGACTCCATCGCCAGCCTTAGAGAATGCAAAGACATCAGTAGGAGCAGACTGATGAAGTTAATACCCTCAGACTGCATTGTGAATGTGAGCCCTCTATGTTGTATGCTACAGAGAAATCCTGATGTTATTCCTTGCAGTTACTGGTCACAGTCTTAAACAGAGAATTTTTTATCTGAGGATTAAAGAAATGGGGAGCCCCAGCAGCTTGAGATGTAACAGTGAGTCCACAATTTCTTGTTAGGGCAATTATGACCTCTGCGTATATGGTGTGTGTTTTGGAGGCTTCCAAGGAATGCATCCAGCTAAAGGCCAAAATGCAAATTTATATTATCTATGGAGGTTTTAATGATGATGGTTTTCCCTGTTACCCTTCCTTGCAAAGGGCTGGTCTATTCACCTGAAGTTCTGGGACATGTTGGAGGTGAACAATTATCCAGTGTAAGTTTGATTTTTAGTAAAGAGGAGATTGAGATTATGAGTAGAAAGTGTTTTGGAGAGCTTCAGCCCTTCAACAGGGAATTCTGGGAAATTGCACTGGATGCAGGCCATTAGGTCCTTTGAATCTTTGAATATTCCTTACATGCATCTTTGACTCTGAGCTGGCCAATCCCTTCTGCCTGGGATTTAAATTTAACTCTGCTAATCAGGAGGAAGGACTAAAATTTCAGCTAGACTTGACACTTCCTGGTTTTCTTCAAGTTTTAGAGAAACAGCTGAGTGCACCTCTCATTTCTTAGAATTTCTGCTTCAAGATGGAGCTGCATGGGTGCCATCAAAGGAGGTAAAGGTTATATTCCTGCTTATGCTTCTTCTGGACAAAATGGTGCTTTCACCTTGTCATTTTTGTGAGAGAAAGGTTCCTCCATGGTACACCTGCTACAAACTGAGCTGTTGACTCTGAAGGAGCACATAAACTTTGTGGTGTATGTTCATGGTAAAACATGCATCCCTAGCTGAAGAGGTGGTGTCCTGTATTGTCAAAAGTTTTGGTTGCTGAGAACACTTAATGCTGAAGTTTGTTCTTAGGGATAAGTACACAGCCAGATTGCCATCAATGTCTTCTGTTGCAAGGCTGTTGTACTGTGAATGTAAAAGACCGAAAGCTTCCAGTTGTTCTCCCCATTACTTTTGTGCTTCTGGCTGGGTGGAGCTCATTGTTGGTACTGTTGGAAGAAACTCAGACATTAGTAAGGGCACAAGCAGATAGTATTTTGAGCCAGTGGACTTTTGAAAGTATTAATTTACTTCCAAAACTGACAGAGAAAAATACATGGGGACCTGTTACAATTTGGGTTGAAAAGGCTTTAATTTAAGTGTACTTGAGAATAAATGAAGTTGTCCCTGCTCTGATCACTGGTTTGAGTACAGTCCTAAGAATTTGTGGATGTTTGTGTATTAGAATAGCTTGTATCCAGAGAACTCCTCCAGCTGGGTGAGCATGAGTTAACAGTGTGGTGGAATTCAGGTTGTTGGTAGAAGGAATTATTTTATCAATAAGATCCATCTTCATTACAGTTGCCACTGATGAAACTCAAAATGCAATTTAGCACCTCATGTTGCTGTATCCATTCTACTACAAAATTACTTTCTCTTGCTCTCAGTAAATTACAACTATTTGAGTTTAGCCCCAGAAAGACTCCTTTATTGTGCTTCTTATTGCTTATGAAATCTCTTTCAACTGTATTGTTTACTTGTTGGACAGAGGATCTGAACCTATGCCAAGTTATTTTAACCTAAAGAACAGATTTGTTACTTGCATTCCTCCTTTATACCTATCTAGCTGCAGACGGAAAGGAATGCATGTTGCTGTGTGTCTGCATACAAATAGATGAAGAATTCTTCTCAAGAAATATTAAGTCATACTTATTTATAGGTCATCTTTGATACCTGTAGTTTAAACTGGAAATGGAGCATGTTGCAATATTTCCAAGTATGTTTTTGCAGTCATCTTCCATTGTCTAGTTAATATTATATGCAAGAGATGAAAATAAAACATTTGCTGAAGACGCTCCAGAGGCTTTATGCTATCATCATAAAAAGCAGATCTTGAGCTTCTTGATGAGTTCAAGTTACTTGTAACTTAAATTGAAATAACTACTTTGCTTAGCAATTAACAATAGGAGAATCTTTACCAGGATTCAGGTGATATTGCTTAGACATATAATCAGCACAAAGCTTCTGGGTTATCTGGTTTTATTTCCATTGAATTTTAGGCCATGTTAATGTTAATTCTCTCAATCAAGAACATGGTGTGTATGTATTATACATGAATGTGCTGGGGTTCAGAATTATCCTACATATGGATAATCTTCTTCTGAAATGATGATAATTTAATAAGTAGTTCGCATATAAAATAACTAGTCTTACTTCAAAGCATTGTGCAAGATCGCTGAAATTGGAAAGAATTCAAACAATGCAGTGAAGCAGTGTTTTTTCATGTTTGTGGGTCTGCATTTGAGAATTTGGAGACTTGTGTGCCTAGAAATAAAGAGCAGTGTGAGTACCTTATGAGGTTTTGGATTAGTTAGGATTCATGAACTGTCTGTGTGCTCTTCACCTTTAATCTGTGCTGAAAATCTTGTATTGCTCCCTGCATGTTGAAAGAGAGCATGGGTTTAGAATGTTTGAGAAGTTTGGAAAAGTATTAGTGTGCTTTTCAAATTCCTCCACCTGCAGAATCATGTGCCTTGCTTGCTGTAGCCTAAGTGAGGAAGTCTCAGGATTCGTTTGTTTAAGCTGTCTGTAAGCAGCCTAGAATAGCTGTTGTAGAGGTGAAAATAATGCTGCTTTAAATCTCTGCTTCCCACAACCTGCCAGGACCAGGAGCCAAGTCTGTGGTCCCACTGAAAGAGTGGATCTCCCATTTCTGGTAGCATATTGTTCCAATTTCTCATCCTTTAGCAGTATTCCTTCTAAATGAAGAAATTGTTTCTGAAATGGGGACTAAGGGCTGCCAGGAAAACTGCTGAAGGCAGGTTTAATTCTGGTAGAAAATGTGATGTTTGGAAGGACCCCTTCTCTCTCACTACCACCACCATTTCTGAAACAATCCGTTTGCTTTTTTAGCATCACTTTCTTAGGGAAGATGTTCAGGACAAAGGCATGCTAATAGTAGTTGTAAGGGACATAGATCAGTGAACACAGGACCCTAAAGCAAAGGTGTATCATCACAGTTCCACAAAGTGTCATATAAATCTGCAGCTTAACTGAGATGTATTGTCTTATTTGCACCAGGTATTTACAGTATCCATGTACTAATTCTGTGCTGCTATACAGTTAGTTCCTGCTGGTAAAGTTGTTATTTATTCTTCTTGTCATGCTTATTGCACTTAATGCCACATGTCAAGCTGTGCACATCTTAAAATCAAATGGCAAGTCCCTGCATAAAATCACCCAGGAAGGTGTCTGGAATTTTGGGCAACAGAACCACGAATTCTCTCCAAGCTCAGACTGTCCTCCCCAAACACACATGATCCTTGTTCTCCCTTTAGCACATTGAGGTTTGACTAACTTCTTCTATATCAATTTTTTGCTTTGAAAGTTCAGAATTTTTGAAAGTTAGATTTGGCTTTTTAGGTCCTGATGTCAAGTTCTAGAACTTAAGTGTTATGAATCTTTTGACTTGTGGGAATATTTAGATCATAACTATGGTGATCTTATTTTCTTTATTTATAAATCTATTTCTTTGCTAGGTGAAGACTTACTGAGTGTGAATTTTTTTCAAACACTAGATAAGGTTAAGCTATTAATTTTATTTTCAAATGTGAACTTTAATATAATAAAGTGATATGGTTGTTATAAAAATATTTAATTTGGATTATTTGGTCTTTTAGTCATTTATACCTGAGCTGTCATGCCCTAGTGTGGTCAGCATTAGCTGAACTCTGCTCTGACTGAAGTCAGTGATTGCTTTCTTTGGGTGAAATATTAGGTGAAATACTAGGTGTTTTAAAAAAATGTTATCCTTTAATCTTCTTTCTTTTCCTTAGCTTTTAATATATGCTTTTGTTTCTCATGAAGGCTTGTTTCTGAGGGCAAATGTCAGGTAGCATGAGGATTACCCTGTTTTACTTTGCTGGAATGTACTCAGAAAGCTCAAGTTATCAGATTAGTGATTGCTGTTGCAATCAATATTGTGTAGTGCATCTATCATCAGCCTGTAGAAAGCCTGGTGCTGTGGACAGAGATCCTTTTCCACGTCTGGGAGGGAAGGAGCTTTTCACCTGCAACTGCTCCTCCCTCTGGCTGGAGCTGTGGGCTGATTCTGTACATCATCCTTAAGGTATTTCCTCAAGATTGAGCTGGGTTGGTGGGGACAGGTCCAGCAGATCCCTGCTTGTCTCAAGATTGCCCGAGTGGGGAGCGCTCCTTGAGTGCTCCTGGTGCTGCAGCACTGCTTGGGAGCAGGGATGGCAGCTCTGCCAGACACCTGCAGGCAAACAGGTCACTGAAAATCACCACAGTTACTGCTTTTTTCAGAGCCCTCAGCTGTCTATACCCAGAGACATTCTCTTTCCATGAAGTCTGATGAAAAATTAACACCAGCATTTCTGAAGTTTGCTGAAAATGGTCACTGTGTTCATTTATCCCCAAAAGTGAATTCACCTTCTTAGCACTAACTACAATCAACGTGGCCTCTTTCACCTTTAAGAAAAACAAAATGTTTCTCTTTTGGAAGTATTTCCTCCTTCTCTTTCATCCCCAGCCTTTTCCATGTGGCACAAAAAGCAGCCACCAGGCCCCCATGGCAGCTGTCACTGCAGAGCTGGTATGGCTGTGTCACGCAAAGGCTGGAGAGGTATGGAACTAAATCAACAAATTCTGATTTGTTGGTTCAACTGAGTACAAACTAGCTAAGGAAAAACCAAGTTGGGAATGGAGAGCAAATATATGTGAGAGGCAAGCCACAGCTTGCAGTAAAGAAAATGTTTGCAGAAAACACCAGCATTACAGGTTTATCTAAGGTGTGGTCTAGCTTAAGCTGCAGTAATTACCCAAGGTACCATAGCTGTGGCTGGAAAATGAAGTGCTTTATAAACTTAACCCATTCATGTCTCCTGAGACCAACCACAGTGTTATACCTAGGCCAAGCCAGGGCTTTTCCAGTGCATTTGAAAATTCCTAAGATCTCATTCTCATTCTCTTACCTGCCAAGACAGCTTTGAGGCTCTGCATTCTCACAACATTTCAGTGTTACAAACTAGCAAACAAGACAACAAGCTCTTTAATTTTACTTTTTACAGATGTTTGTAATTCTATCAACTATGATCAAAGCAGTAAAATGAGAGGAAACCCTTGAAAATACAGAAGAATTATGGGAAAAACATTTGCCAGGTAGTTATACATGGGGTTGGAAATACCTATGTAGAAATAATGCTGTGCGAGTAAGAGAGAAAAACAAACTGGGTAAATTTTGGATGGAAGTGTCTGTGTTGAACTATCAGTGGGTAGAAATACTGCTATCTTGAAGGGAGCTGCAGAGAGTTTGGCTGGATTATTCTGTTCTGAGGAAATAGAAAACTATTCAGGAGGACTGCAAAATATTTAAGTAAATTTGAAGCAGTGCCTCAAAAGATGGCAAAGATCTGAAGGGCTTTGTTTATGAGGAAAGAACTCAAAACCCCTGAGTAGGTGAAGTTTGGCCAAAAAAGACTTTCATGCATTTGAACATTTAAACTGTGAGTATAATAGATTGTCTATTATGGATGAATTCCCAGGAACTGACTGAAAAGGAGGACACTAAAATTTATGTTCCAAAGTCTTTCATTCACAGATGTGCAGAGAAATGACTTTCAAAGAAGAGATCAAGAGTTCGCCTAATTTAATATCCTCTTATAAATGCTGGCAAAGGATCTGATTTGGGACCAATGACTTCTCTTTTAGTCAAAACATTGTGTGTGATGTTTTGACCTGTAAAATCAGAGATGAGTCTACTGCTTCCCTTCCTGACATGTTCCAACATTTAATCTTCTCGAATAGCTTCTGTGGGTGGCTACTCTGACCATGGTTAATCTTCCCTGGCTAGAACTGGTATCTCTAAACTCATTCAGATTTGTTTGGTTTTACATCCAGGGATTTAATCAGGATCTATTAGCTGGGGTTGGGAGGGGTGAACAATTTTTTCTTGGCTTACCAAGCACCATAATTTTTAGTGAGTTTTCTGGTTTGCCACAATGAAGCCCAACTACACACTAGCCCTTGCATCTTCTGTTCTTGGAGAATCTTTGTCATGAAGGAGGCTGTCTTGGCATGTTTTCACGTGTGCTACATTTATTTTAAAAATGTTTTCCAAAAAGGCTTGGCAACAAGAGCTGAGACTGTCATTACTGTGAAGAACAGGAAAATAAAACAACAGCTGGTGTGTTTGGTGTCCTGGGAGTTGTCACTCTTAGGATTCTCCCTTCAAAAGTAAAATCAAACTCTGTATTTGTTCATCCGTCATCATGTATAATAAATTACAAGAAATTGAGAAAAAAGCCAAGCCATATCCTCCAAAAAATCAGTTTAAAGTTTTCAAATGCCCACTGGGAATATGGGAAAGAAAAGAAAGTGGTAGGGCAATCTTCATTAAGTTTATTACCCAAAATTACTTATGTCCTTGTTCTCGGTTTGCATAGGCTGTTCCTGTTGCCCTCACTGAGAGGTGCAAAACAGCCAGTGAGGAGCCCTTCATCAGCCCCAGGGCAAGCTGGTGGCAGGCAGCAGTAGTAAAAATACATATTAAAGCTATAGGCAGTGGAAGCTGGTCTGGCATTCCAGCTGTGCTAACTGGTCCTGAGGAGGAAAAGAGCTGGACTAAGCTTTGTGTGTTGCCTTGTGTAACACAGATTTATCTTCCCTCCCCACCAGTGGGAGGGCTCTGTTTCTTTGCTGGCTTTCCTGATTCCCTCCCTCAGTCTGTGTCACTTGTTCCCCATGGCTTTTCTCTGCATGGTCTTTGTTTATCTATTTATTTACTTTAGGAATTTGCTCTGTGCATTCTCATTTCATTTTTTAGTCTTGATAAAATATCTTTCTAGGTTTGTTCTTCACAGTCCTGGATGTACATGTGATCAGACTTGTGTGTCTTATTTTTCTGGTATATCCTCTACAGAATTCTGCTTCGAGTCCACTTTCTAGCTGATAAAATCTCTGTCATCCCTAGTTGTGTTTCATAAGGAAACATTGATTGTGGTGTTTGTAAAAGTTACTAGGAAGTTGTGCTTGTGCTAATTTATTTGTTGTGACTTACTACAAAGAATTATGTGAAGGCAGTTTGAAAATCCTGTGTTTAAGGAAAATACATCACAAATGAGTATTTTGAGGGAATGACCAGTTTTTACTCTGCAGACCAAAATATTGGTGTGGCTATTCTTGGCAGAGTTATCTATGTAGAAAAAAATCCACCTGCACTCATTTGTCTTGTCTCTCTGCCTCCATATCTGTCTTGAACTTGCTTTTCTAACATTTTTAGTTGTTGTTCAAATATTTGCAGTCCTTAGAAGAGCAGAGAAACTTCAAGCATTTTTAAAACATAGAAGGGCTCCTTAAACTCAAAGAGAATTACTGAGATATTGCTTTAAAGTGCCCTGCTTAAATAAATTAGAGAGTTCTACAACTCTTAAATGCCCAATAGAGATGCAAGAGGTACCTAAAATAATAGACTAGGTCACACTTAAATGAATCTCTCTTGAAGAACATAACAGTAATAAGATAAACTGGCTGCACTAAACCGCAAAAGCACAGATAATAATAATAATAATAATAATAATAATAATAATAATAGTAATGAAATACAACTCCCCTAAATGAATCTCTCTTAAAGGAAGTGACCAGGTGACAAGACTGAAACAAGAAAAGGGAAAAAAATTAAAATTATTTTAGTTGTTGAATGAATCAATTTTTCTGAGTATCAGAGCAAAATGCCAGCTTTACAGATAGGTCTTCAGAAGCAGAAAGGCTTTTAAAAACATTTCCTTTCATATAGAAGCATTTTATTGACTAGATATACATAGTAATATGAATTTGCTTGTTTCAGGTAGGAAGTAATAAAGTGCTGGTTTAGAGTGCTGGTTTTTTTTTCTTTTCCTGTAACCTCTAAATCCAAGGTTTAACCCCAGAGAATGTCAGAATATTGTTGCAATCGGATTTTTGTCAACAGGCCCTGCACAAATTGAGTTTGGTGGGTTCGTCAAGGTTATGTAACAGCAAACATTTGGAAAAATTGGGCACAATTGTCAGCCTTTGCTCTGAAAGGGCACAGGATTAAATGAGCATAAAAATTTAATTGTCCTCTCACCCTGAATAAGGTTGAGGCTTTCCATATTAGGGTCTGGCTGGCTAGTTGAGCAGCAATTTTTATCTGGCCCCTGGATAAATAGATGCATTCAGCCTTCTCGGTCCTTCAACCTTCATTAACACAGAAATTAATCACATAAATTAAACATATATATTTTGCTGGAAAAAGTCTTAACAAGCTGCATCCTCTACTGGACAAGAGAAAAGAATCAGGCATGTGTACATATTTAGCCTGACAATGCCAAGATTTCCAGAATATGTTTAGGTTTCTGTCCTTAATTTTCAAGGAGCAGATTGGCAGCTGGTGTAAATTGTCTACAGTAATCACAGTGGAGTTAGGCCAATATATACCATGAGGGAGTGGGTTTTCAGTTTGCTTGAGGCTCCCAAATTCCTGTTTTCAACATATTTTCTTTTTTAAACTTCATTGGTACTTTGCTGTAGTTCCATTTCTTTCAGTGAAGGTACATGGGTGTGTAATTGGAATAATCAAGCAAAGGATTGGTCCTTTAGATCTTAGGAGGACAAGTGTATTCCTGAATACACTTGTCTTCAGGAGTGAACCCTAACACATGTAAGATACCAAATTTGTGATATATATTGCATTTATATGTATCGCTTTCATTCTGTGCAATGCCATGGAGATTTACAAGTACCTTAAAGGCAGCAAACTTTTTCTTCCACTGGAGCAGTTGATCAGTAAAATAGATTTTGTTAAATAGCAGAATAATGACTGATAACCTGAGTGTTTACCAGTGTTGCAGGGGGAGTTGTTGTCCTCAGCCTCCCGCTGTTAATGGCATTGTGTTATATGATAATGTTGACCATAAGCCATTAAAATAAGGGAGGATTTGCTTAAAAGCAAATGCTTTGTATTTAAGGTTTATTTTTCTCATGTTTAAAATATGAAATTACAGAGTAAAAGGAAGTGGTAAAACCTCCATCCTTCAAAGCCATGGGAATGTATCCACTTGTTCACACATGCTCCATAGTCATTGAAAGTGTGATTCTCATTTTACCGACTAATCCAACGCTTGGATGTGTTTGGAGGACAGCTTAGTCCTACCCCAATGTTTTGATTTCCAGGTAATTATAAAGAAGAATGTACCACATCATTCCTACCTTTTATTTGTGTGTCAGTGTTGAATAAAATATTAGAAGTGCAATTACAGATAGGCCAAGTTGTGTGTGAGAGCTCCTTTAGATCACTTGAGTGCCTCTTGTGCAAGATGTGTATGGAATTTGGTGGGTCTGTCTTGTGCACCTGGGCCTGTGGGATCTGCTGATGCACAAGCTGGCTTCTTTAAGTGAAAGTTAATTATTTCATGTCCTGGCTACCAGATCCTACCACTTCTTCCTTGGCTTGCTCCTCTCTCCCATCCCTCTTGTTTGCTCTGGGATGCTCAGTCTGATGCCAACTGCTGATGAACTGGGGAGCAGAAGGATCAGGGAGCTCTGGGCCCCCACTGTTTTACAGAACAGGAGATGCTGCACAGCCCTCTGAAATGCCTCTGGCACTGCAGAATTTCACATACTGTCTGCATTTCCTAAATCTGGCACTCAACTGCAGAAGAGCTGGCAGCTTTCTACCTTCAACTGGCTGGGAATTAGACATCCTTTCCTATGGAAAAATAGGCAAGGTTTTAAAATAGCTTAAATGATGAATCAGAATGAAACACTAGGGGGAAAAAAGCCTTTAACATGTGTACTTGTGTATGTGAGTGGGTGGCCAGGAGCTTCTTGGAGAGTCCAAGTTTTGGGAGAGCAAACAATAGTTTGTTTATAGGATCTGAGCTGGGCTGTCTGGAAACCCCTGTCCCATTTTGAATTTTGTGAAACTGGAGAGGGGAGACAGGCAAGGAAACAGAAAGATAAGGGGCACTGGAAACCCAGGGATCTTGGCTCTGGCACACTGCTGTTCCCCTTGATTCTTTCTGTTTCTCCTCACCTCTGCAAGACTTCTGTCATTTTAACATGGAGAGAGATTAACAGAAGTATTGTATCTAGGGAAATAATTTTTTTTCTATTAAATATGTTTCCTACAGAATTTTTCATTTGTGCAAGCATGGCACTTCTTATTAGAAAATTATCACAGAAAAAAAAGTTCTTAGCTCTGTTTTGACTACCCACCAGTGAATTCAATGTAGTTCACACTGACACATGTAGTCACTCTGGTCACTTTTAATAAGATTAAGTCTTTTTCTCTGAGGTGTTTTGGTTGAAATGCAAGGGCTTTGAGCAGTAAAAGTGTATGTGCTAAGGTACCTAGAATTATTGTACCAAATATGCCTTCATTTCATTGGAAAGCCTGGTTTTCTACAACTAATGTTCCAAAACACATCCCCCAAGTTCTCAAAAGCCTTTCCATTTCTTGTTTCATGAGCTTCATTATTATATGGTCAGTCTGTGACATTCCAGGTGTCATCTTTAATGACATCTGCAGTGGTCTGTGATTCAAATGAAAGGATCTCGAATAAAGTACCACAGATTTGAGGCATCTCCCCCCCCCCAAAAAGAGTAAAGTTTCTGATTTAAAATTAGAATTAAAAAGTTCTGTAGGATCAAAATACATGCTCTCAGAAGTACTAGTACTGGCTTGCAAGTTAAAGTACACAGAAACATTTAATTGCTCCTGTGTTAGACATAGGGAAAAAGTTCAGACTTCTATGAGACTTGGAGGAAGCAATTTCAGAATTCATATCCTGCTATTTGATTTTATTATCAGGCCTATTTATTGCATCTAAAATGTTAGGTATTTTTGCAGGGATTATACTGCATTACCTCAGAATACTAATCCTAACATTAGTATTTTCTTGTTGCTAGTATGAGTTTTGTTACTGGAATATTAAATATGAGCAGGGAATATAAACTGTGAAAATTGGTATCAGAAAATGTTTGATAAAAGATTTAATTAGCAAAAGGAGACTTTTAAAAGAAAATAGTTCATGTGTTACTACTGTACTTGGACCTCCATTTACCTTTTCTGTTTAAGCTTCATTAGAATTTAGCTGTAAGAATCTTAAACAGTAACTACTTTGATTAAAGCTATTGAGTTTGTTATTAAGTTTTAATTTTTCTTCCTGGTACATTGTGCTTGTCCAAATCCAGTCGCCAAGTGAGTTGATTTAGGAGGTTTTTCTCTCACTTGAAAATGGCAGGAAGAAGAGAGTGTTATCCATAATGCAATATATTGTGTCTCAGCAGTGAAAGTTGTGGAAGGGAAAATAAGGTTGCCATCTCTCAGACCTAAAGGATTTCAAAGGCTGCAAGCTTAACAGAAATTCTTTTAATTTCCTGCCACCCATCTTGTTTTCATGGTGACCCATGAAAATTGACACAAGACAGTGGTATGCCAGCGTTTCTTAAAGAAAAACCAGTTTATTACTCGAGCTTTGAGAACTCTGAGAAAAGTCATGGGAGCAAGCTTTATTTCTGTCTTTCAGCCAGCTGAAAGTTTCCCAGGTTTGAGTTTAAAGTGGAGAAAGATCTGTGCAGTGCAGAATGAACTGAGAGATGGCTGGACCCAAGGTATCCACTGCCCTGTTTTGGGATAGTTCATGACCTGCCCAGGCTCAGTACCAGTAGAAATACTTTGCATTTTTATTGGCTGTGCTTTTCCCCTGCCTGCTGTCTTCCCTCCCTTAGAGTTACTTACTTAGAGTGAAACAAGTAATATGTGGCAGACAGTACTGTGGAGCTGGGCTGTTCTTTGGTGTCTAAATACACAGGTGAGAGCATGCAAACAGTCCAGGACTGGAGATGTTTGAAACAAAACAGCCTCTCCACACAAGCTCTGGGTCATTGTCTTGTGCTGCTGTGCCTGCCCCATGTCTCACTTTTTAAATTTCGCTTGAGTCTTTGGGGTTTTTTTTTTTGTTGTTGTTGTTGTTTTGTTTTTTTGGGTTTTTTTTTTGGAAAGGAAAGCCACTAACTTCCTGGCTAATGGGATAGATGGAAGAAAATAGTAACAGTTTTCCACCACATTCTTATAGCACCCTGCTCTGGGCCCCCATCTTGTCTGTCCAGGTTGTTTCTTGTATGTGTTACTGCTAAGACATTAGGGCAGACCTCCAAACCAGATGTGCATTTGAGACTTAATACTGTCTAGGGTGCAGCTCATCCTGGATGGAAAACAACACAGACTCACTTTTGTCAGCTTGTTCCTGTGCAAATCCATCTGAAACTTTTGCTAGACTGGTATTGCTAACTAAGTGCAGAAATCTCCAGTGGAAACAATTCACAGGTCTCTATTCTGGAGGTAGCTGGCACTCTGAACTGAGGGACTGGTTTTGCTATGTGTGGAATGCAAGAATTTTCTAGCAGCTTACAGCAGTGCAAGGTGGCGAGCAGTGCTCTGTGCTGAATGCCTCCACTTTTCCATCCCATCCGCAGTAATAGAGGGTGCTCAGGAGCACTCTGCACTGCAAAGGATCAAGTCTGTCATCTCTTCTGGTGTTTTCAGAGAGAAAAAAAATCACCATTGAGAGCCTCTGAAAGCCTCTAGTTTTTAATGATCTATCTGTACCTTTCCATTGTGTTCTGCTAGAAAAGACATTTAATTTATTTTAAAAGATCTGGGGGGTTCAGTGAGCCCAGTTTGCACATTTTTTGTGACATATCCAGCATTCCCAGCAAGGGCAACTTCTTAGCATGGCAGGCTACAGAACAATGCGGCTTTTTCACTTTGCCCCTCTTTCTCCCAAGGAGTACAAGTCTTCCAGAGAAGAGAACACCTCTCATTATATAAAAAAATATGTGTGCCGGGTTGTGTGTATCATATAGGTGGGAAATATGAACTTTTGTAGAAATAAGCCATTCTAGACCTGGGTGCTGTAAGTCTGATGACAAAATTGATTGTCCTCATAGCTGAAAATGCATGAAGGAAACAAGTGTTTTAAGGTGAAAATGACAGTATTCAATTTAAACTGTAGAGAAATGACAGCTTTAACACTTTAGGTGCAGGAGATGGCTTGTTGTGAGGTGTGTGAACCATGCTTTTAGGCACTGGAGCCTTACTCCCTGGCACAAGCTTGTTAGTGCTGCTGCAGTAGAAGAAATAACAAAATCCTCTTTGTCTCAAGTTGGTATCTACAAATTCTCACAGGGAGAAACAAAACAAAACAACACAAAACCCCCAACAGTCCAACATGTCAAACCCTCCACTATTTTCACATGTGAAAATCCCCTGAGAGAAATATTGTGTATCGCTACTGTAGATAGAGTACATGTACTCAAGAACAAAGAGGGCTTAAGAAGAAGACATGGTGAATATATAATAACTCTGAATAAATACCGTAAGTCCTCTCTTGTTTCTTTGCAAGTGCTTTTCAAGAAGTGAATAATAGTAAAGCTCTCCAAGTCACTTAGGGTCTGAGCCTGCAAATATCTACTCATATGAGTACTTCTTACTCATGTAAGTAGTCCCATTGAAGTCTGTAAACCTGCTCATGTGAGTAACGCTAAACAAGTTCAGGGTCTAAAACACTATGGGGGAGACAAAAGCATATACAAGTACAGCCCTAAGACTCTTCAGACATGGAGCAGCAAAAGATTTATCTGAGGCTTCCAATGTAAAGCCTTGTAAATTAGTACGAAGATCTAAAAAATCAGGCCGCCGCTGCATTGGGAAGCAATGGAGCTCTCTTAATATGGGGATATAGGGGTAATGTGATGGAAAGACTTAGATGCAGCATGTAGTCTAGCAGTTGTATTCTGTACTCCTCACAATCAGAGCAGTAGTTGGAAGTCTAGCAGGCAAATAATTATAGTAATCAAGTCACGATGAAACAAAGGAGAGGCTATTATTCCAGCAACTGGCCAAGGGAACAAAAGTTTGGCTGGCTGGATTCCTGAAGGAGAGCAGGATTTACTATGTAATGTGAGATATAGACTTTGATGCATTTAAATTGTTGCTTGCTTTTGCTTTTTAAATAATTATTGACTAAAATTAAACTAATAGTTGGCTATCAGTCTAGCTGATTAAATCTTGGGCAGCAATAAATGGAAATCTGCTAGAAGTCAGGGCTTGATTGTCTTCTGTACTTGCCAATATAAAAGCAAGCTGTGATGAAATCCTTTTGCTCTCTATTTAGACTGATGAGGCAAGGAATGCAATTCTTCCCATTCTAAAGCTAGAACTGTAGAAATAGCAAAGTTTTCTCTCACAGACTTTTTTGGGAGGCACAGCTCTGGCTCTGTCTTTGTGGTCTGCAGCTGAGAGCAGAGTGAAGTGTGAAGAATGCACATTGCAGCCACGTGGACTGCAGTCTGTGTGTGTGTCTTGCAGTCCCTTGCAGTAAGTGAGGCTTTATGCATCACAAAAAAAGCTTGACCAGTCCTGTCTAATTTATGCTGAATATGTGATGCAGCCTCAAGATATTTTGGGACAAGTAATTAAGAAGTCTGCCTGACATCCACCTTGTCTGCTTTGTACGGAGGGGGAGTTTGGACATGTGAATATGAGATGTGAGCGTGAGGGTGGTCCAAGGGACAGGTCTCTTCCAATCGGCAAACCTGTGTCTTAATCTCCATTTGCAGGAAGGGAAAGTGAAGCTTAGAGAAATGAAGGCCCAATGTAATGAAAATTAATGGTGAATAAATGGAAGACGGTATTTGGGTGGATCTGCCCCCAGCAATTTCCTCAGGCTAAAAAATGAAGTTTCTGTGAAAGAAGGAAGCCTGTGACACCTCCTGATGCAGATCCAGGTCTTGCTTGTTCTTTACTTATGGTATTCCTTAGCTAAGGGTGGACTTGCCTCCTGCTTACTGGGCTGCTCTTGAGCAAAGGTCTGTTAACGTTTGAACATGGGTGGAAATGTTGGGAAGTATTAGCGGCCCTTAGCTTTTACTACTGCGTTATTTGTAACTTGCATAAATGTGAAAATTTTTAAGTAAGGCTGAGGGAGTCTTATCCTTTAGCTGAAAGTGCCAAATTACTTATTGCCTTATTGCTTCCATCACTATTCTGCTGGCTGTGTTCGAGGTTGCTTTTTCCTAGTCAATCAAATTACACTGAATTTTCTCTTTCAAAAGGGAAATTCTTATGAAATAACCTGCATTTTTCTGTGAATTGTGTCTGAACTTGAAATTCTGTGATACATTTGGATCAAATCCGGTACCTCAAGTACTGAGGAAGCAGCTAGCAGAGACACTTCTTGCAAAAAATTAGGGGTAATAAAAATTACTGCATCCACGCTATTCCTAGGAATCCAAAGAAGTTTGGCTGCCTGATCTCTAATGCTGTAGATTGGACAACTGAGACTTTGATTTGGCCATTTTAAAGCCAGTAGCATTCATATGTAGCTAATGGAGTTTCCACCAGTGCAAAATCTGTCCTCTACTTTTCAACTTTTCAGAGAGATTTCATCTTTGTGCCTTTTTTTTTCCTCTGGGGAAAAAAAAGCCAACCCCATTTGAGGAGGGGAAAATAGAGATAAGAAAGCCCATGAAGAAATACTATTTCTAAGTAATGTACTTTTTTCAATGACAGCTTAGTATTTTTGTTAAACGGCACCACTTTCAGCTTTCAAAGAGGTTTAGCCAACAGTGCTCGCACTGCTTTCGACAAGGCAAACCTTGCCCACCCGTTATAACCTTTAGGTCATTCCAATCATGTTATTTCTCCCATAATGCCAGAAGTAATGGAGTAGGCAGGAAGTGAAAGTAGAAGTTATACAGCACTGCTCTCCTGCCTTTTGTTTGCTTGTCTATAACTACCTTAAACTACTTCCTTCTCATCATTATAACAATGGGATGAAATGGTTCTTTATAAATGGCCATGAAGTAAAGGCAGGCTGCAAAGGCTTCTGTAACCTATTATTATGACCTTTCTCTCATCAGTAATTGTTTAGCAATTTGTACCTGAAAAATCCAAGCTGTCTGTAATGTGCCACACAAGGTGTGGTGAAAAGGCTTTGGAGACAGCAGGAATAATTATTAAATACCGATGTGGTACAAGGCAGCGAGTCTAAGCAGCATGAAAAGGCATCAGAAGGTTGAATAATGAACTTACCTTCGAATGCATTAGGCCCTGGGTTGTTTTGGTGAAATAAATGTCCGTGATTTAACACAGAGGGTGTTGATGCTGTGCCTAGATTCACTTCATTAAGAAAAGAACTGAAACAACATTTGGGTACCTGAAAGAAACCTGGTGTAATTCTGCCATAAGTATTTGTAACAGAAACCAGACTCCATAAAGTCTTGATGTCTCACAGAACTGGCAGGAGGAGAAAGTCCTGAAATACCCTCATACTTTACTCATGAGCTACAGGGTCTCTTGTAAGCATGATTTTGATATCACAGCCCACCTATTTATTCAGATTAAAGCTGTAAGCAGCCTGACCTTCTCCAGACTCTTTCAATTGATCTCTGGGCAGAAGCTTTATTGGTACTTTTTCACTAACTTTTGAACACGGCAACTAATAGAGTTGTCCTTGTGACTAGGGATGACTCAGAGCCAGACACTGTAGGGATGGGTGAGTGTAATGCAAGATGAATATCAGCAAGTGTCTGCGGGCTGCTGGGGCTGCGGGAGTGCAGTGATTGCAGTGAGATCTTTTGCTTATGTTTGGAATTGAAAAATAAAACTTTTGAAGTGTCCAGTGTTTGCCTAGGGCTGGATTGTTTGTGGTATTTTGCCCAACTATTCCTTGTCCTAAGTCTGGCCACCCACTATTTTGTGTAGTTTGTCTTCTGCTGGCCCTTTTCCCAAACCCGTTAGTTTTTGCCCAGCGAGTGCCAAAGCTTTCATTCTTCCTTCCCTGAATGGCTCCAAATTTGCATCTCCTGCAAACAGCCCAGCTGTTAGAGTCACACTCACAGTAAATGGCTGACACACTATTTATACACACTTCTTCTTGGGTAGCAACTCACTCTGTGGTTAGGTGGAGAATATAATATTGCTTGACTTTATTTTTCACACTCCTGTTTTTTAAAATTCTCTCTCTTACAATATTTTGACAGACTTTCCTAGTTTTGAGGCTTTGGCAACAGCTGATATTGGCTTATCTTTTAGTATTTTCTTTTTCCATTATGATTTTGAACACAGTTTGGATGGTTCACAAGGGACATCAGCGCACAGAAACAGCCATGAAGATGGAAGAATCAGTGGCTGCCAAGCCGGCAGTGTCGCAGGGAGCTGCCTTGTGTGCCCTCTCCTGGCTGGAAGGAGCCGGCTCAGGCTCACACCATGCTCCTGGTGCCGCTGGCTGCTCCAGCAGGTCAAGTAGCAAGAGATAATATAGGGATTTATGCTGCAAACAAGACCAGGCTCTTCCTCTGTAACCTCAGCTATTGTCACTGCATGTTCCTCAGTAAGGCTCGACACTTCCTGCCCTCCGGGCACATCTTTTCCAACCTGCTTCCTTCAGCTCTGTCCCTCTAAGTTTGGCAAGAAGCTGCTAAGGCAGCTGATGGGGGTGTGTGAGGCCTCCTCAGTGCTGGGCTGTGGTTAAGGAGATCCTGCTGACACGTGGGTGCTGACATTCCTCCCTCCTGGGAAAGGAGGATCTGGCCTCCAGCTTGTCCCTCCCAAATTGTTATCTGTAGCTGGATGCATTCTGGACTGGCCACCACAAACCTCATTCCCAGGTGCTTTGCAGAACTTCGTCTGGGTCCTTCTGTGCCTTTTCCAGCTTGCTCCCTCCTCTTGCTTCTCTGGGGTGAAAAGTCTTTAAGACCTTGTTGTTCAATGGCCACAACGTGATCATGTCCATCAGTAAAAGGACTGTCACTCTATTTTATTATTTGTTTTATAGTGACTGTCAGATCTCAGGGTTCTGGGTACAACTCTGGGCCTTGAGGTAAGATGCCAGACCTGCTGTTGCAGATTCCCATGTAAGGACTTTTTATTCATTTTACTACCACAGTTGTTGTGATGCTTGTATATTTGTTTGATTCTTTGGAGAAAAAAAATTGTTGTATTTTTGTGCACTAGCATATTGTGTAGTTATGTAACCCAGACTGCCCAATGTTGCATTGCATTTGGCAAGGGAGGAGCCAGATAAATATGCAAGCTGAGCATATACATATGTGAGTAGAGCAAACCTCTACTTTCTCTATTTTTCTCTTTCCTCAGTACTTTGTTTATCAAAAGTTTATGCTGATTTCTTTCTGCTTTCAAATCCTAAAGGAGTGATGATGGTGAAGGATTTTCTGCTAAAGAGAAACTGAGGCCCTAATCCTGCAAATATTTGTTCCTTGGGCTTCAATTTAAAATGAAGAATGTTCCTCAGTCTTGGCAAGATCAGAGGACAATTTATCATTTGGATGAGTCCACCAAACCACTTTTGAGCACTTTTCTTTCCTGCACAGAGGCAGTAAGAGCTGTCCATTTAGCATGGCTGTTGTTTGACCTGTTTTAATTTGTTTCCAGTTCACAAGAAATTGGTGGAAATGCTCCCTCCATTTAATTTTAAATTCATGTAGGAATTTTGATGAATTGCTTGAAATTTAGCAGAAAGCTTAGTTTTTAAGTTAGGCATTATGAGCATCAAATTAAGCTGTCAGCATATGAAGTGATACAGAAGAAGATGTGTACAAGAACGAGCACAAGAACATGAACACACACAAGCATCTTTTTCCACTCTGTGCTGACTGGGAAGTCTGAACGGCAGAACTAGAGGCTGGGAATTACATTTTAGTAATTCTTTTCTAGTTATGTCAGATTTCTAGCATGCTATTAGAGACATATGTGTCATCCTCACCATCACCCAACATATCATTGCTGTTTCAAACTGTTACCAGAGCTGTTGACACAGAATATTGTGTCTGTCGACAGCTCCAATTAGTTGGCGTGTCTGACTACTGACAGCACAGTCTACTTTTGTTTATGAAGACGGTGTGAGCTGTATCTCACTCTCACAACCTCCAGTGGCAGACAGATGGATAGAACTATATAATCATCAACGGAAGCGGGTGATATTCTGTCTTCACAAATCATCATGTGGAGCAGAACCAACGGCCTTTTGTCTGCTTTCAGAAATGACTGCAAGATTCCTCCCATCTGTCAAGTTATGAGGATGAATATGTATAAAATACATCAGATATATATGCGGGGTTTTGTATTGTGCGTTTTTTTGTTTGATTGGGGGGTGAGGGGGATGGGGGGGAAACTGCTTCTTAATTTTCACCAGATGTTAGCTATGAGACATGGAACAGTAGAGGGAGAAGCACAATCATTTTCTCTCAAATTGAACTTTCTTGAGCTTTTTTTTTTTTTTTTAAAGGAATGGGCCAACCCCTCATCATTTGCAAATGTGGAACCCCATTGATTTCCTAAGGTCGTACAATTGCAACTGAGCACAGAATTTAGTCTAATGCACTCTTTACAAGTATTTAATCCTCTCTATTGTGTGATTATAAAATCTTAGCAGCTGCCCAACCAGAAATGCACTGATTTTCATTTCATAGCAGTTACAGATACAAACTATTTTCAAATACACAGTTCCAAGTTGCCGAGTGATTCCTCAAGCACAGTGTACACTGAGTTCAGGGAGTGTTTGTTCTGAGAACAGACACCCATCCCAACTAGGTAAGTAGTATAGATTAGACTCATTCATTCAAGAAAAATACTGTTTAGTATTTCTTAAAAGACCTAAAATTTAAGTGTGACATTTGTTTTCTCTAGAACGTTAATATTAATTGCTATACACAGATTTTTTGTCTTTAAGGAAACAACGCTTTATTTTCCTCAGAACATCAGAACATCAAGATTTTCAATAGAATTTTTGTTGTAGCTAGCAAATTCTCATAAAGCAAACAAATGTGCACTTGGAAGTGAAAGGGAAATCAGAATATTAATTGTATTTGTGCATATCTTTCTCTGCCTAGTTTTCTGCTCTACAGTGTATAATATTGTTCAGCTTTCCTCTGTTGTAACACATGCTTTAATATTTCAGTGCTGATCCTGACTGCTAAAAGTTAATTACTGTTTATTGCTGACTGAAGTGGAAGCAGAATTTGAGTTTTATGCAGGAATTAAAGAATAGAGATTCACTTGCTTGCTGTATTTCATGTAGCAAAATAATAAATGCCATTTCCTTACCTTTGTAAGAAATGAATTATAATCTCAGAAATATGTTCACGCTTTCCCTGCAAAATCAGCAGGATCTACTGTGTAAAATGTAAGCATGTACTTAAAGAAAACTGGCTGAAAGGCTTTTTAATTTTGTATTTTACTTCAGGATCAGATTCCTACCAAGACAATTGGAACAAAACCAGTGATAGCCAGGGTATTTTTGATTATTCCCCACCTCTTTTTCTTTTCCCCTGCTCTGTATCCTTTGTAAAAATAGTAACACAATGAGTAAAATTTAGCTGGGAGCATGAAACTGCCTATTAGATTCTATGGAACTTCAGAGTAATCTGCTAGAGTTTGAAGGAAAACATAAAAGTTTTATTCTGACTGATTTCACATCCCTATTAAATCCATAGGCCTTTTCTCCATTAGTAAAAAGAACTTAAAACTGTGGAGGAATGTTACTGCTCTGGATACAGGCCAGTTCCCAGTGTGTTCAATGCAATAACTGTAACAGGTAAATAAATTATAACAGGTATAAGAACATTCTATTTTGTTCAGAACTTAAAATTTTTCCAAAGATGTGTGGTTTTGAGTTTTGCAAATACTCAAACAATCGGACTGCATGACTTTAACTACCTTTGGCTTGGATTTTTTTTAGCAATTGATTTTAAAATTTACATTTACTCATAATAGCACTCTAGTATTTTTCAGTTGTAGATGAGCAATGATATAATGAGATTAGGCTACACACTGAAACTCAGCTGAAATTTTGATAATTCCTGAGCAGGCCACAGAATAGACATATTGAGACATTTGTTGGACTGCTTGAAGTCCAAGGAAATTAATCATGAGCTCCTGGCTAATCTAAGAACAAAGGAACCACCTATGTTAGGTAAATAAATAATTAATTTTTGATTTTTCACTCAACTGTACTAATTGCTGCGACCTGGTTCTTAAACAGTTAGGGCTCCCAGTGAAAGTCTTTGTGGTTTTCAAGCATTTGTTCAAATGAAAACTCAGTATTTAGATCACAGAAAACATGTGGGTTAGAGTAAGAGAAACAGCCTGTTGACTGAGTCTTGAGTCACTGACCTTTCTGTTTCAAGGCCATAAGGACAGAACTATTCAGAGCAAAGATGGGCTGGAGTAGCATTGAGTGTGTAGCCCCTGGCTCTGTGGCTTCGTGGGCACTGAGAGCTGCTGCAGAGCAGAAGTGATTTAATGTGAAAGTTCTTTACTCCTGCCAGGACCTGCAAGCTCTGCCCTCCTTCCCTGGCTTCCATAGCAGCAATGAGGCACATCTGACTCTGAGTGAGCCCCTTCTGGGATTCAGATGCTGGAGAGGTTCATGGGTGACCTTGCCCAGCTACAGAAAGGTGACTTTTATCTCAAATATGACTTTCACAAGAAAATCTCTAGGAGAACTGATCAGTCTTCTAAGATATTCTTCTTCTCTCCAAACACAACTCCTTTTCTCATAATTTTTCCATCTCCTTGACCCTAGTACCATATTATGCAGATTGTTGGATTGCCAGGCCCAAGGCTAGTTTTGTTATTTTATTTATTATGTTATGTTATTTTTAATTTATTTTAACTTTTTTTAAAAAAATAGCACCAGTACTCTGAAGAACAAGTGATGCCTCTGTCTATTGAAATAGGAACAGAGTTACTTAAGTAGTGGTTGTTATTTATGCCCTTGAACTGAACTGGTTTGACTTGGGAGCTGAGGACCCCAGTGCCACTTGAACAGCCATTGCCCTGAGGAGGCATGGCCAGATGCAGCCCCTGTTGCCAAAGACAGTAGGCAAACCAGACAAAAGAATGGGGTTTAACCCTTTTTTGCATCTAAGAATTGAGGCACTTGGATATTGGGTGACTAATTCAGGTCTATGGTATGAAATAAGTTTTAACCTCCTGTATTCCTGTATGTGCCTTAACCACAAATTATCCCTCAGGCAAACTTACCTATCACTTTGGTAATTAAATTAGGCTTTCTCCTGTAGTAACTTCTACAAGTTTAAACTTGTTCTGAGAACATTTCAGGAAGGACAAGTTGTTGCAGATCCATACTTAAATGAGGGGGTACGCAGGACCACCAGCTCCTGGAGTATTTTACTTCAAGAAGACATGAGTGTTTCTCTTATTTAGACCAGTGTGATTGCATTGGAAATATTTCTTAAGAAGCAAATTCTGTATTCCACAAACTATTTGGGTTAAGAAATTGCTTTGGTTTGAATAGAGGTTAAATTCAGAATAGAATTTTAGGTCAATTTCTTTCAAATGTGCAACCAAATCCTGGCTGTTGTAGTTGGCTTGTAAACAGTGCAGTTTCAGCAAGCACAGATTATTGCTCATGTCTAATGAAAAACATGCCTTGTAGCTAGGTAAATGAAAAGGAATACCCCCATTTTGTAGGAGGAAACAGAGTTATATTTTTACAGCACGGCACCCAAGACTCTGCATGTTCAGAGGGCCAAGCTCCTTTTAAAGTGAGTTAAAAGACAGTTCTGTACTGAGACCAGCAGCCTGTGCCACTGTTTATATGGCAAATAAACCCAAAGCCCCAAGCCCCTCCTAAACTCTAGCAATGTACAGGAAGTGGGGCTTTTGTCTTATTTTGCCTGGCTTGCTGTGTTGCCAGGTGCTAATCCTGCAACCTACCTTAAGTCTCATAGTCCTTTTCCTATTTTTCATTGCAGGATAACAAGTATCTTGACTGTAATCTATTAATTGAATTGAATAAACTTGTTTCCCTAGCAGTGAGAGCATATTGTTTGCACACAGTGTCATCCCAGGCCCTCCAGCTATCGAAAGATTGCCAGATATGTTTATTAAACCCCCTGAGCTTGGAAAGAACACAGAAAACTGTCATCTAGAGCAATACGAAAGTGCCTATCTCAGCTGGGGATCTGGCTGTTATGAATAAAGGAAGAGTTTGTGGTAGAGTTTTGAGATGTAAAGAGAAAAGGCTTCCCTATGGTGCAAATGTGTTGGAACCCTCAGGCAAGAAAAAAAATATTGAATTGTTGCTGGCAGTACAATGTAATTATTGAGTTAGGCTGCAGCAAGGCCTGTGAGCTTCCGAGGTAAAGGCCTGGTGACTTTGTTTTTTCTTTTCTCTTCCTCCTCCCCCAACTCAGGACAATTAAAATTTTGGAATTCCTACTTTTTTTTCTCCTTCTTTCTAGTAGTTGGACCACAAATATCTACCAAATTTCCAATGATTTTGTGGGATGAGAGGTTTCAGACTTCTCATTTTGAATCTGCTTCCTTTCCTGTTTTGAGTGCAATGCAAACTAGTCAATAATGAAAAGATGTAAGGAACAGTAAAACCTCTAAATGATGCATTACTGCAGCTGGACTCTCAGCTATGCTATGTCCTGGCTGTACTGAGCTTTTCCCTGTTGACATCAGAATTTAACCTACATGCAACAGAACCAGAAGTAAATCTAGATTAAATTGTCTCTCTGAAGAATGTTTATTTCTATTACCATGAAATCTCATATACCTGAAGTGTATTAGATTAAAATATATCTTTATCAGCAACTGCTAAACTTTTTTTGTCATCCCACTTAGAGGCTGATATTTACTGCAAACTAACAATAGAAACTCAAATAATATTATTAAAAAGGGAGATAATTTCTGTTGGTCTGATGACTCCACTTGAAGTTATGATGTGTCTTTGGAAGCTCTTGATGCTTCAAGGTATTGGAAGTGTGCCTTACACTTGAAAGTTCCTGTTGGCCATCTTGGAAAATAGACTTCTGTTTCATATTAATTACACTTGTGACTTCTGTTGTTCACATGTGTTATGGTCTTATTTTAGTGCTAAAATAATAATAATAGTATTGAATATTATCTTTGTTGATATTTTAAAAAGGAAACAAAAGTCTTATAGTTGCTAATTTTGGAAGCCTCTGGTGCATAGAGTATACACTCTTAATATTTTATGGTGAGAAGACATGGAAAATGTGTTATGTAGAAAATAACAAGTGGTGAGGTAGAACTCAAACAAGGGCTGATACCTCTGGTTCCCATGAGTTGCCCAAGGCACTGAGGATCTTTCTGTTGACTTTGGTTAGCAGTGGATGGGGTCCCACATGTCTACATCCAAAATATGTTGTTGTCATTGATTATTTATGTTGTTGTCATACCCCAAGGCTCCAGTCCTGGATCTCTGGATCTTATTGTGCTGGATCATTATCAGAGCACACAGCTAATGCTGCTCCTGAAGCTCTTTCAACCTAAACAGAATGGCTGTTTCATGGAACACTCCTTTTCTAGAAAGAGTCATTTGATTCACATAGTGACACATGACAAGAGGCCTGCCTGTGTTTTTGGCTACCCTGGTTCTATGTTACAATCCCTGCTGCTGTTGTCAGTAAGCCAAAACCAGATATAGTCGGGTTTTTTCATTCCTGAGGCTTAAGGAAGTAGTCAATGTTTACAGGCATGCACTCCCTTACTTTTTGTTGTAGTGGACTCAGGTTTTCCTGGATTTTCCAAGGGGAATGCAATTCATGTGAAATTGCTGTTGTGTTTGCCCTTATCCATGAGGTTTTCATAAAATATTTTTACTTGTCTGTTATCCAAGGAGAAGAATTAAAATGCACCTGTGGTCTGTTCTCTTTCTTGTATCTTTTAGCAGAGGTGGGCTTCTTTCTTCAGATCACTAATTGAGAACTCAGACTTTTGAGATTTTAACATTCAGGTTTTCATTGCTAACCTTGTAGACAGAAGGAGAGAAGTTTCTGTTTGGTTTGATTATGGACTGAGGACCATGGCTTTAGTCGTGTTTGGTCATGTAGAACTCAGAGCTTACACTGACTTGGGTAGAGCAAGGAGTTACAGTTGTAAGGTCTCTCACATCGCTCACTATGGACTCTTTAGGTAGGAGGTAAATTACTGAGCTTTTGTATGCAGTGTTCCTCCTTTGCTCTGTTTGTGGAGTTTCCTGAACATAGACAGGAGCTGTGAAGATGTGTTGTTACTCAGAAGTGATGAAGCCCGCCTGTTTGCAGCCCGACCTGTGTCTCTCATTCATTGTTGCCAAATGTATGCATTTATCCACAACGACTCACAAGACTCTTTGTGAATATTGAAGCCTAGTGGAAAGGATGAAGTGGATGATTTTCTTCAATGTTGACTCACAAGGGAGATAGTAATTTGGTTTCAGCAGAACCTCAGAAAAGTCCCTGTTAGCCCACCGGTCATCACCACCCGGGTTTAACCTCACCTCCCTCACAGTGCCTTTTGAAAAATAATGCTGGATTCTGCAGGTTTTCTGTAAATCACTTAGACTTTCTCCTGAGCCCATGGACAGATGGGAACATGCAGGCCCTTATTATGCTTTTCAAGTGATACCATGAGGAATGTGTTACCTTGGAGCTAAAGCTGTTTTGTTCCATTTGTGATCTGTTTGCTGGAGTTTCCCCAGTTTGGAAAATCCCACCAGTTTCCTTATTTTCTGCCAGTAACTACCTGCATTGTTGTAATTAACATGACAGAGTCTGTAACTATTTCTCTGTACTCTCTATAAATACAGGGGATATTCAGTTAGACAATCCAGATGTTGTTCTTAGCTGGACTGCTGGCCTGATGTTGAAGGCTAAACAAATGCCCACAACTTTGTGCATCACTGGTTTGTTTTCCCCCATGCCCTCTGTGACCTGTGCTTTACATGGGGAACTGTCTCTTAAAAACATCAGCTCTGCAGTACAAGATGCATTTTCTCTAAGTGCTTGATCACTCACCTCTTTTCATAGTTTACTTCACATATGTGATTCATGCTTTGTCATTTAATAAACATTGTGCTCTAAAATAAGTAGTGGTTAAAATCAAGCAGTAAATTACTAAAGGTGCTTTACTGATGTTTTCACAGTAGTATGAGCTCTGAAAACACTAAAGAGACACCTTTCACTAGGAAAGATGATAGTCCTTGTGGTTCTTGATGAATATCTGAGAAGCATTTTTTTTTCCTGCCAGGGAACTGGGGAGAAATTCTGTAGCACCATCTGTAGCTCAGGGTTTTGCCGGCAAATTTAGATGTGTATCACAGCATAAAGCAATTTTCAGTTTAAATAGGTGTCATCTTGAGCATTTCAAATGATATTTATATAAATATATATATAGAAGCTTCAACGAGGGTGTGGACAACACTCTTGGGCACGTGGTGTAACTCCTGAGGTTGTTCTGTGCAGGGCCAAGAGTTGGACTTGATGATCCTGATGAGTTCCCTCTGACTGAGCATATTCGATGATTCTATGAGTTGTATATGTATATGTATAAATTTTGCTCAACTGAAGTGGTGGCACAACTCCCAGAGGTTTCAGTGGGTCAGAGCCTTTCCTGGTGTCCCTCTTTCACAGGAGATTTTGAGATTTCAGTTTGACTTTTGACAATAAACTGCCCAGTTTAAAACTCCTGATGAAGGAACTTAGTAGGAAAAACATTTTTCAATCAAAACTTTTTTCTTTAATGTTTTAAAGTAAACAAAAAGATAAAATACTTTATTTGGAAAATGAAAATATAGAAAGTTTTCATGCTGTTGAAAAAAAAGGGAAAATCTATAACAATGATGAAATTGCTGTGAAATTGATCCAATTTTTTTAGGTGTTCTTGTAGAATGAAGATATAAGACTGTCAAAATATTTGTTACCATCTCTAGATTTCATTCCAGAAATTACATTACTTTTGCTTCACAGGGTTTTTCAGTTTTACTTTCAGATCTTGGAAAATGAAAAATACCACAATAAGTCTTTGTTAATGCAAAGATACCTGCATAAAACCTGAAAAATATTCAAATATTTTAGGTCACAGAAAGCAAAATGATTGCTTGCTGTTCTTTAAAATACTTAGCTTTCCTTCCAGAAATTCTTACATTATTTTACGGTTTTTGGTCTTGCTTATCTTCCTGGGGGAGGAAGTATAAACCAAATTAGTTGGATGACTTTATAGTAAAGTAATTTTTTCACAGGTCTTTTACCCAGAGTGACAGACTGCTTTCCCTATTACCCCTTTACACAGTATTCAGTTGTTATGATATTGTATATATGCATTAACAAATAAAGGAATGCATCCACAACAATTATGTTCCTCTTCTGCTTGATTTAGTTGTCAGCACGCATTCATGGCTCTGTAAAGTATCTCCTTCACTGCCTTGTCAGACATACTTTTTTCTCCCCATAATGTCAACTTCATACATCAGGCAGGCCAGGTGAGCTTGGCTCACTTTCAGGTTTTGTCTGTCTCTTTATCTGAAATTTTTAAAGGGGGATGTCAGAAGAGGTAATTGCCATAAATTACACACTGTCTGTTGTAAATTGTGATGAGAACATAATTGAAAATTGAGCTGAGAGGCACTTCCTGGATTGGAGCCGTGCGAGAGCCAGAGGACAGCCTTAGCAATTTGCTGTGGGCCTGCAAAGTCATTTTTTCCACCCCTCTCTCCAAAAGTGTAATTGATTCCGGTGCCGTACGATTATGCTCCTGTGTCAAGGGTTGGCCTGAGGGTCCTGGAGAGGGTTATGGAGATGATTCTGTGGGGCTCACACAAATAATTGACTTGTTTCATTTGAGTACTGAGTGAGGGGAATATCACCTTTTTCCAACAGGAGAAGTGGAGCTTGACTGCTTGTGCAGAGATGTCGCCGCTCAGAGAGGGACATTGTTCAAGGTTCCCAGGCATTGTGAATGTCTGTGTGTTGTATTTGTGCCTCTCTCAGGCATTGCTCAGGTGGAGATAAGTAGTGGGGTTGGGGGAGGGGGAAGAGTTAATTTTATTCTCTTTTCCACCCACTTGTCCCTCCTCTTTTCCTCTCGGCTAAATGAAAGTGTGAAACAATAATGAACAAATCAACTTAAGTAGGTATTATTGTTCACAGCAGAGACTCACACCTAGAAGAGTTAAGTGACTGAAATGATAGATACAGAAATTCCTACCAGGAGAGGAAAGAGTTGAAATTTTCTTTGGCCACTAAACCGTGCTGATGCTGGCCCAGTTCAGCATCTTTTTCTTGCAGTCCAGGGTCACCCCAGCTGGCAAGAGAAGAGCTCATGGATCTGAATTCCTCTGTGTCAAGAGGAATTCAGTGTAGCAACCCTGGCAGGGAACCGACCCACCCAGAATTCACTAGGAAACACAACTACTTTGTTCATGACAAATCCCAGCCCAGTTCCAAACTATGAATTTGAAAGTTGGGCCCCATTTCATGGAAGCACTTCAGTCTTATACAAATTTAGACTTCTAAGTACATTTGCATTCTTTTAGATCTGTTTATAAATAATACCAACCCAGAACAACTAAATGTGTGAAAAACAAATCACCCTCCTGTGAGGGAATGTTAATTGTCATATTGCATTAAAGAACTGTGGTAAAATGGATTTACTAGAGTCTCTCAGCAGATGGAATTACAGAAAGCTGAGGATACTTCTTTCATACTTGTGGCCCATGTGAAAATAAATGTGTGTGCACTTAGACAGGAATATTTGCTTGTAGCCAGTGGTTTTCAGCCTCTACCTCTCAGGAGATTTAAATAAAAATTTTCACTGCTGTGGGGATATAACTCTCAAACCTCTGAATCCAATTCATATTTTGAGTACTTCTCACCCCATTTTAACATCAATAGTGCAACATCAGCCTTTTGTAGGTGTAATTTGTTGATGGTATTTCCCAAGAGGGATGACCTTTTTTGTAAAAGCCTCAGGAACTCCTGGATAGGGAATAAGCAGTAGCAAAGAGAACAGCCTTCTGTGCCTGGCATCCTTGGCCCCACTCCCCTGGGAGAGTCTTTACCTGACAGGCTCTTAGAGAATTCCCCTGGAAGCAGACTTGGGAGAAGACTGAGGTAGAGAGGCAAGGCTCAGCATGAGGACATACAGTTTTGGACCTGAAGATTCCTAGTCCTTTCTCTCATTTCCTGCAAAACTAGAATTTCAGAGACATGATATCTTATGAACAATCAGAATATTTATGTATTACACCTTTCTATGAATTGCAATGAGCTGTTTTGTATATTTAGAAACAGTGTATTTAAAATATTCCATTCCATGGCAAAGTTTAGTTTATGATGGAAAAGGGACAGCTCTACCAGGCTTCTTCCTCAAACCAAACAGGCAGCAGGACTCTGCAGGGCTAAGCTGAGTGGGTACTCTGAGACAGCAAAGGTGAAGGGGTATTAGGTAGCTGTAGTTCCTGGTGATTCTCTAAGCTCTTTGTTGGCTACTGCAAGGATGCAAGAAGTGCTGCTGGTGGGTTACATTACAGACCTGATAAAATGATTGCCTTGGCTGAAAAGCACTGTTTGTATGAGAGCTGAGGAACAGACTGGGTTAAAAAAAGAAAAACCAAAAAAACAGAAGCAATTTTAATGAGACTGTAAAAAAACAAAGGACTTTGGATTTTTTTTTCCGTTTCTGACCTTTACATCTAAACTCCAAAATGAACAAAAAGTACCTGGCACATGCTTGGATGGCTTTATGTGGGCTGTTGCAAAGGGGGCATGGCCTTGGCCAGCAGTGGTATGAGCAGCCTTCCATGTTTGTGAGACCTGACAGTATACGCATTTGTTCATCCTGCGTACTTGATGGGGTTTTTTGCAGTTGCTGGATTTTGTAATGAATTAAAATATAGCCCTCCAGGAAAAACACCAAGGCACAGGTTTGAGTCCTTGGAGAATTGTTCAGATGCCTTGCTGAGATGCCTTTTTGTGAAGTGAGTCTTTGGGTCTCCAAGGACACAATTTTCTTTTTGTTGTAGTTTTCAGACTTGTCCCATAAGTACTACTGAATTATTCAAGTTTTGTACAAATAACTATCACAAATCTGGCACGCTTTCAGGTCTCAATTGGAGATGAAACAGCAGGTGAATAATTGTGATACTGAGGTACAAACAGGAAAACTGCACTTATCCTCAGAACGTTAAATTCTGCAGAAGGATTGCACTGATGGGTAATTGATGACCTAATTTTTGGTCAAAGACTTAATGAAGGAGATTTTATGATTTAGATAGTGGTCAGCGTGGTCATCTTTTCTGCAAAGTTTCTCTGGATTTAAGCACTGGTGGCATAAGTGACTTGTTCTCTATTTTGTATCACTGCAGGTCTGGCTAGTTGTTTCATTTAATTTGATTGGACTCATATAGTTTAACAGACAAAGGAGGAGTTAAACTGCCGTACTGGAAAATGTGGAAATTACAGTCTTTTGTTTCAGGAAACCAATTGGTTTTCTGAACAGACAATCCCAGCCATCATATCTTGAAAGCAATACAAAGCAGATTAGGTTGTGAAGAAACCTTCATGTCAAACAACCTGCAAAGAAAAAAAAATCTTCCAAGGGCAACTAGAAAATATCAAGAGTTTTCTTTTACTTTAAATGAGAGTCAACAAAAGTACACAAAGAAAAACTATTTCAACATGTTTTGTTTGAATGCATGTTCATGGATTGCAGTTAGATTTGGACAAAAAAGTCTTCTAAGAAGCCGAGGTTGATGGCAGGGGGTACAGGAAGTGTCTCTTTATCCACAAAAAAAAGTACTTTTACTGATGCTGGAATGCTGAGTAAATTAATCTTTTCAATATAGAGGTTTCAGCAAATAGATACGAACAGAATAGATATAAGGCTCAAAAAAAAAAAAAAGGTGGAACTAAAAGAGGGCATGCAGTTTCTGCCAAATCAATCAGTTATGAATAAAGTGATGAAACTCTTTTGCAAATACAAGAAAAAAAATGCTACCAAAAATTCCTTGGTCTCAGGCTACCATCTGTTCAGCCTATTAGGAAGAAGATTGAGATGCAATTGGATGTGTAGTCCCCTTCTTGGATGGAAATCTGCATTTTAGAGCTTGGCTGAAAGGATTTCTCTGCCAAACCCTAGTTGGAGTGCAACAGTTTCTGAGACTTTATAATGCGCAGATCACACAAAAAGTGTGTCAGGCAGGTAAAAGCAGCAAACCTTTGTTTGTAGTCCAGGTAATGGTTAATGTTCTGGGAACATTTCAGATTTGGGCTATTTAGCAAGGAATGTTACAAGAGTCAACAGAAAAGAGATGTAGTGGGACAGATATGTGTGTCAGGAGCAAGGTTTGTGTTTTTTAGTAGCATGGACCATTAACTGTTGACATAAACTCCCAAGAGAAAGCTTGGATTTTCCATCTGGGGAAGATGTGCAATCCTGAGATTTGTTGGCTCGGTAGGGGATTAACTGGATACGATTCCATAGTTTGTGCTGTACAGATTTTATCCCACAACATCATATCTTTTGGCCTTCAAGAAATTTGATTCTTCTCAAAACTGGTCTTAAAAACTCAGATAGCATGATACACACTCTATATTGCTATTGATTATCCCAGCTGTAACAACAAAATCTGGTTATTGAACCATCAGGAGAAAGAACTGGTCTGTCTGGCCCTTTTCTCAACAGGTTGGTTTAACTGATGGTTTAGGTACCATTTTATCTTTCAGACCACATAAATAGCTGGGAGTGATAGATTCAACTCTAACAAAGTATAACCAGAGCATATAGGACATATGTTTTTTGGTTTGGGTTTATTTTTGACACAGGATTTTAGAGCAATTTTAAATGCTTTAGCTCCAAAAGCTAGAGGCTTCACTTGCCTTTTTGACCTAGAACAGCACTATTAATAGCCCTGAGTTAAGTTGTCCTAACTTTTGACAGAGGACAGTGGCACCACATCACATGGATCAATCTGTATTGCCATTCTCTGTGATCAATACTCCATGGTGCCTTTTCCAAGAATGCTCTAATAGCCTTTTCAGTATTTGGATAAGCTCGTGGCATATAGTATTCACCTCATTGTCTCTTCTAACTCCAGGCATGGAAATTCTTATCTATTCAGGGAGTTTTCCTCTTTAATCATGGAAAGAGTAGTAATGGGTTACGGGTGAAAATAAGCACACAATTAGCACAGTCAGAATCAGGGTTTGTTGGTGTTGACTGCTCCTTAATCAGTTGCAATTAACACTAGATGAGTGTTTACTCTCAATTCTCTTAATACTCATGTAATTGACCACAAGAACAAATTTACATCTTGTGGGTGCTGAGGGTTTTTTGCTATCCAGAAATGCACTGAGATTTATAGAACATTTTGTGTGTTGTGCAGATATTTCAAATAAGAAAGCATCAAATAAAATGTAAAAGCTTCAGTACAGACAGAAAGCAGGTATTTAAAAATCAATGTATTTGGTGTATAAACAGCTTGACAGTTAAATACCTAAGGCATGTGGCAGAAATTAAATCTGAAAACTACAAGTTACATAGAATAGAATGGTTGTTAATTGCAGATATTTGGACTGAATTCCTACTTTGTCACCAAATGTCATATGAACTTTAGTTGTGTGATTTTGTCTCTGTGTCTTTTTCTTTTCTGTAAAAAAAACAAACCAAAACAAAAGTAGGAGAATAGTGCACTATCCTGTTTCACATGAAAAGAGATGTATGCTAAATACAGAAGAAAGTTGAGGCCCTTTGGTGATGGGAACATGGTAGTACTGAAGGTACAAGATGAAAAGGTGGATTAAAGATACAGACACCACATTCAAACTCCCCTCTACCCCAGTTTAAATGTTGTGGTTTACTTGCAATTTTCCTATTTGAGTTAATTGCTTAAAAAAGCTTGTAGGTATGATTGTAAAGTAAGAATTTGTAAAGAAGATTAAAAATAAGGTAAAAGTTCATGGTTTCCTTCACAACAATGAGCAA
Source organism: Drymodes brunneopygia (assembly GCA_013400955.1). NCBI lineage: Eukaryota > Metazoa > Chordata > Aves > Passeriformes > Petroicidae > Drymodes > Drymodes brunneopygia. The sequence goes on along the minus strand of VZTZ01035666.1, from coordinate 580,531 downwards.
GTCTTCAGTACATTTACCTTCTTTCCTGTTTCTATGCCGAGGGGAAATTGTGGCTCACTAGTTCTGAGGGGATTGACAAGTGCCTGGGTGGCACTTTTGGGACTCTGAAATACGGGTGCTGTAGGTTTTATCTACAACAGCAATATGAGGGTATTTGGTGCAGGGGACCTGACATCCACTGTGTATTTTGTAGTAGACTTTGTACAAAACTCCCTCTTGCCTGTATTTATCTGAATATCCATTAACAGTGTGATAAATCAGCATAAGGAATTACAAATGGAATTGGGAGTAATCATGGACCACCTTTTCCAGTTCAGTCTCATGTGACAGAAAGTTTGTGTGCACTAAGGTCAATGTGTTGGGAACTAATGCACAGCAGATGAGGGCATCAGGAGTTTTGCTTCCTAAACACACTCTTGACCTAAAAGCTAATGTAGGTACTGCCATATAACTAGTTAGGCTGGAAAGAAATGATAATACACCTACAGTTAAGGTACTCCTCTCAAGGTTATTTTTTTTCTTCAATATAAACACTGAAAACAGTATATTTAAATATATTGAAGGACCAAGAAGGACAAACTAAAATGGTAGTTCAAGAGTGCCTGCCCCAAAGGCTTTCCAGTTTGAGAGGCTGAAGGGGCTGATTCAGTGAAAAGAAGTAAGGATTTACAATTCCTAGCCTTGAAAATTACCATTCCTGCAGCTTTGGTACTTGTAGTTCAGGTCAGTGCTGGTGGGTTTAAATGAAACATAAATAAAATACAGCAGCAGAGCTCTACCTTTGAGTTTCTTAGCTTCTAGTCTTGTGATATATCTACAACACTACAGTGAACAAATTTACTTGTGTTTCTCTCTTTATGATCTATACTTATCTTTTTAGTTCTTGGTTTTTTATTTTATATCTGTAAATAAATGCTTAAAAATGGTGAGCAGTAATGCTTTCAATATTTGGCATGATCAATAGCAAGTAATGGATATCTGAATCTTGTCACTGTGTGTGTAAATGCCCACATTACCATCTGCATGCACTACAACTGCATTTAAAAAAAAGGCTTCAGCAAAGCAAACACAGCAATTCGGAGGGGAAGTAGCAAACAAACACTACCCCTAAGAATTGCCAAGTATAATGCTGTTAGTTTAAGTGCTGCATGGGAGGCCCAGGGTCAGAAGGCAACTCCTTTTTGTGCATAGCATTCACAGAGGTGATCAGTGACTGCCATGGTTCAGGTGGAAATTGCAAATGTTGACATCTGAAAAGGCAGCTTCAAGATTTTCTTGATCTTCCAGTGAAAAAATTCTGCTTGATAAATTATAAAGGGACCTTTTCTCAATTTTGCAAAGATGGTCTGTGTCCATAAAACACAGGCAAGAGCCTGGAAGTTCACTTCAGCTGAAATGATTTTTCAAATGCGCAAGCAGTTTCATGAGATTCCCTAATTACCTCTCTCTTTAAATTCAACAGTGCAATGAAAACAGCAGAAGCTGTTTTACCTTCCACACCAAAACACAAATCAAATATAGATCTGTTTTGCAAATCAGTTACATGTTCAATCTTAATAGGCCCTTTGATACCTCTGGGTCCCATTTTAAAATGGAGGTCGAAATTTTTGTTTTCACTAGTCATGGCTGCAGAAAAATCTCAACCATTCAGAACCTGTGGTAATGAATGGCTTACTGATACTCAGAAGCTTAGACAGGGTTTCTTGTAAACAAATTTTTATTTGGGGTTGAGCTGTTATGGGAATACGTAACAATAAATGGCATAAAAAGTCTCATGGTGTAAATGCATGGGTTTCTTCTCTCTCATGTTCATTAGTCCTTGTTCACCCAATAACAGTGGCATTCCCAGGCAGTTAAATATTATAAGATACACTCAGTGAACAGCAAAGTCAGGTCATAGGTGTGTCAGAAAAACCACACCATGTAAAACCAAAGATCCCTCTTAGTCAGTACAAATTATCTGTCAATTCATAATGCTGAGAGACCAGATATGAGAAGTTAGATCATACAGTGGATCCTGTCCTGGTGTGGTGTCTCACTGTGTGTCAATCAGCAATTGAGGGATTTCCTGAGACATGGAAGATATCCTAGAATTATGAAATACAAATTATGTTCCTGTAGCACCCAGAAACCCCGGGTTGTGAATCAGAAAGCTATTGTGTTCAGTACTGTGTAATTGTGAAACAGAGAGGCTGTGCTTGTTGCAATTTTGAATCTGTCGGGCTCATCATAAAATATAATTTGTACAGTCTGATAGAAGCAGATACAGAGCTAGACTGTGTTTCTGCAAGCCATGACCTGCACTTTAAGGGATTGGCCCTGCAGCTTTCACAGGTGGCTGCAGTCAGAAGGGATGTCCCTGGATTCATGTGCAGAACGGATGTGGATCCATCCGGCTTTGATCCTGCAGGAGGACCATGGGCACCATGGGCACCATGGGCAGTGTGTCACCTCAGCTTTACTCATTCTAAATCTATACCCCTTACTTGATGGGAACACACGTTTGTAGCAGGGGAAGCAAATTAGCATGGTAACTTTTGGGAATACACTAAAAAGCAGAGAAGGATAAGGCATTCTCCAATGTTTTTCTGTACAAGGGCTGGGGCTTAAACTTCAATATGCGCTTAAATTATTTATGAAAATGAAAATAAGCCATTTTAGAAATGTGTCTATTCAACTATTATGAAAATATTTGGTCAGACAGCAAATAAATATTTTTTCCCATATGTCTATCAGGATGCCATTAAAAATCAGTAATTAAAATTGTTGTATTTCCATACTAGAAATATTTTCTTATGTGGATGGTTCTTTGCACTTGAACTGTGTTGATCAAACCAGAGCTTTCTTTTTTTCCCCTTTTTTTCTTTTTTTGCGTCTCCTTCAGGAGAAAGATAACTTTTCTTTTATGAGACCTCTCTTGCCACTTGCTTCCTGATTTATTCTTTCTTGGATGCTACTTTCACTGCAGGAAAAAGGTAGGAAACATTTTTTTAAGCAGCAGGTTGCCATTGTAAAATGTTGGAAAAATAAACTAGATACTTGATGTCATTTTTAAATTAATAATCCCAGAGCTAAGTAGTTTAAAGAGGCTGACCTTTTTACTTCCTCCTTTTTTAAAATTTTTCTTTAGTTTTAGCCTTTAAGTGTCAGGAAGATACCCTTTAAAATCGTACTCTTTAAAGAAAATATTTTTGTTGCAAAGACACTATATTATGTAAGATACTTATTTTTTTACTAAATAAGAGAAATGTAGTCAAATAAGATAATTCTTGGTATTACCTTGCAATCATTTAAATAGAAGTTGTATTGTTTTTACAATGCTTACTGGCAGTAGCAGCAATGTTGAAAATTATTAAAATGCATCAGTATCTGTTAAAAATCACCTGTGTGACTTTCAGTGAATGATGCCTTTTGTACAGGATGAGGGCAGGAGCTTTTGCAGTGTGATGTGATTATTCAAACTACCATAATCATAATGCAGTGGAGATGACAGTGACCTTTTAGCCTTGACAACATCAGTAGCAGTTCTTCTTTTTTAGCTTCAAATCTTCTGTTGTTGTTTGGCTTACAGAATAAAATGTGCAGAATCAATCTACAAAATATTCTGTGGGGTGCATTTTGACTGGTGATGAATATTGTATGTTTGCACACTAAGAATGGAGGATATTGTACCAGAAACATGTAGGCCTGTGCTTTGCAATGAATTTCTTCTTTCAAATCTAAAAACAACTCCCTCTCATGGAGGTGTTCGCATTTCTACAAAAGGTTCATAGTTCTCTGTGATTCATTTCATTGTCTCCCATTTCCTTTATCTTACTTTTGTTGTCATAAGGGTAACGGCTTTGCAAATAAAACTAAAATCAGTACAGGGAATCAAAACCAGCTTGTCCCTGGAAAATACTTCTTTTGCTTTAAAGAAAAATATACTTTTGATCATTTAAATAATAACTACTTTTTGTGAAATCTTGCGAAGACTTATGTGAATGCTTAATTTCATTCACATATTCAGCCCAGGGGAGTCCTTACAACAACTGCTCTTGCAGATACTGGGACAGGGTAACAGGAGAGAGGCTACATGATTTAAGGTTAAGGTGTGGATGCTGGGATTTGATGTCAGAGACGGTTTTGTCTGTCATGTTGTCGGTTGTGTCTGTGTGGCACTTATGTGGTTTAGCAGAGATGAAAGTCTGGAGAATGAATAGGAAACAGCTGAGATTTAATTTATATATTGGGACTTCTGAACACCTATCCCTTGCTCACTTTTATAATCTGAGTTCAGAGCTGAGCAGAATGACATAATAGGGGAAATTCAGATTTTTTTAAGGAAAAAAAAGGAAAAACAGCAATAAAGCAGGAGGAGAGAAAATACCTCTACGAATGCAACAGACATAAAAGAAAGTAAAGGAAAGTTAAAAATTACCATAGGGCAGGCAGGACACCTGCTAAAGAACCTTCTGCTGCCTCTCACAGCTGGAAAGAAAAATGAAAGAGATGCAAACAACTGTTCTGGAAGCATGAAATCTGCCTTTTGTCTTTTCACCCCTCCCTTTCTGAACAGTTACCGTATGCAAAATTTAGGGGAATCTCAAAGTCTGCAGAGGAAAAAATTCAGCAGGCTCTGCATATAAAAAGCTGAGCCATGGAAGTGTGCCTCTTTGAAAACAGGAGCATGTTTGGGAGCTTCCCGGTGCATTGAAGAAAGTGGTAATTAATGCATAGTGAATGACTTCGAATGGAGGTTGAATAGGGGCATAACAATGGGAAGTTTTTTTTAGGTTAAAGTGTTGGAAAAAGGAAAGCTGTTAAAAGATAGCTACTGTGAAGCTACAACTTCAATCCTTGTCTTCTCTGACTTTCCTTTATAGACTGTGGTGGGTTTTGTTTTGTATGGGTCTCCAAATACAATGAAGTTAATTTGAACCAATTTCATTTTGTGTATGCTTTGGGAATTTTTTTTTAAAGTTTTTTTTTTCCCCCTCTTTTTGGCAGGGCTTGGTTCTTTGATGGTGCTTTTGAGCAAATGGTTTGCCCAAAGTTCAGATGATGTTAGCTCCATCCTCTTTTTCATTTACAACATCAAGGGGATTACAGAGAATAACTTTGTTGCCCAACATCAAGGCTATATCTTCAGGCTACTAGAAAGGTAGTTCTCAGAAAGTGTGTCTTCTAATATTTTAGAACCTCCACAGGCTTCAGATAAAACAAGTATTAAATACAAAAAGCTCACAAGGATCCCAAGGAAGGTTAAACTCACACAACCTCCTTCATGTTGAACACCTGAAATGTATTTTTCAGACTGTTGGAGTGTTATCATAGTGAAGACAGCAGTGAAGTCTTATATAACTGAAGACAGAAAGAATAAAAACCAGCACCTTGTTTAAAGACAGGCAATTTTTAATGGAACCCAGGCTAAATATAATCTACTTTTGCCATCGAAACGGGAATTTGGAGAGTGAGCAAGTCATTTTGGAGGGGTCTTGGGGGTTGATTTTTTATGGGATCATAAGGTAGTAGATCTGCAATTCTGCTGTGCTTGATCCAAGGCCAGAATTTACAAGGCTTGAGGACAGAAGGAATAATAAAATAGGGAAAAATAAAATAGGGAAGCTAGTGGGCTCAAAATAGTTTCAAATATTTTCTCTTGTTGGTATTTCTTAACAGGACTTCTGGCCTGGAGTATTTTAAGCTCAACATCTTAATTCCCATCACATAAGCCTTTATTTTTTTCCTAAGGAAGATATGAAATTAAAAATACCCTGCAAAACTTCCCATATAAGTTTTGTTTTCCAATTCTCTAGAGACAGGCTGAGAAAATACAGTATTTGCTGCACACAGTCTAGTAAAGCCCTTTCTCTCCAAGACATCCCATCAGTTCAGTTCTGAAAGGAAGGTGGGTAATGCTGGTTAGAATATAAGAGTATGTGAATTTGATTGAAAAGTTATCTCCTTTTGCTGCTTCCACAGAGCTGTTGTCTGTCCTGGTCGGGTGCATATCCTTTCCCACTGCTTAACTCCAGCAGGTGTCTTATTACCCTCCACTCCTTAATGATTGTAAATGGCCTGTGAATTCTCAGGTTCTGGAAAAATGCTCTAAAATTACTCTTGTCAAATATTACAGTGATAATAATGATGTTGTTTTAGCTGCATTTTTATACTCTTTTCCTTGTGCACACATGTAAACCAGAGTTTCTGACACTGAAGAGCTATTTTATCACTCTTCTCCTTTTGCTAAATTGAAAAGGCTAATATTATGTTAATTATCTGTAGGCAGCTGGATGCATCTTCTGAACTGAATGGGTCTCAATGTCTGCATTTCAACCATGTCAAAACATATATGTGAGATATCAGTAACTTCATTGGGCGGGGAGAAAAAGAGAAATCCTCAACTTAAATCTGGCCATCTTTTTTGCTACAGATGTTTCAGATTCACCAGGGATGAAGTTGCCAAGCCTAACTAGGGCCTTCTATTTGACCTGTGAGATTCTGTTTAACTTATGCTGAGTTCCTGACTTACCTTTTCTGTCTCTCACTCTCTTGGGAAGCCCTCAGCAGTCTGACAGAGCAACACTTAAATGCAAATGGTTCTAAAATCCATGACCATCAGCCCTAGAGCAGGGCAAGGTGTACAGGAGTCTGTGCAAGCTGCAGGGGGAAGGCTAGAACTTGACTCACCTTTCCCATCATATCTGAGATGTGGCACATTGTCCATCAGAGAGAAGAGTAGCACTGCGTGGGATGAAATGTGGATTGGACTCCTCACCTCTCCTGTTCCTTTTTGGTAGATGGTTCAGTAAATTTGGAGTAAAACAAGTCAGATTTACTGGTGGAACAGCAGAGGTTGATGCTCTGTGTTAATGTCGGGAAGGGCTGGTTGTGCATGCACAAACCTTGTAACAACAGCTTTTAGTCCTGCTAACCAGCTGTGAGTTTTAGGCAATGTTGAAAGGTTTGGGTATGCTATACACAAAATATGGGATGTCTGGCAGTTTTACATGTCTTTCATTTACAAAGCTGTGAGCTGATGTCATCCAAAGGAAGGTAATAAGATGAAGATATTTAGGTTAAGTCCAGTGGTCAGAAGGTGAGGGGTGCAGGATACTTGGCTGCTGAGCATTTTTCAATTGTTCACCTCCTGAATCTTAAGCAGACTTTAGTGATGTGATTCTGTACTAAATATATTGCTCCTCTCCCTCGCTGAGTGCTCATGATGGATGTAAGAGCAACACAAGTCATGAACATGTACCTGTAAACCTGGCACTTTCTGAGTTGAAAAGTCAATAAAGTTATCCTGCTTTTCTAGGCTTGTGTGTGTATGCTACAGCTCTTCTATAGCGGAAAGAAAATCTGTGTCAGAAAATGTCAGGAAAAGATGTAATGTAAGAACTCCCTCTGCTGTAAAAACTCCCAGAATATAAAATATGCTGTAGCAGTAACCATTGTGACCTAGAAATAAAATGTTCCCTGTGAATTAGAAGGATACAGAGTTGAATTAACTGGATGACATTTCCCAATCTGGTTTTTATTTATTGTTGCCCTTTTCCATGCTCTGTAATTAATGCATAGAAGTGACAATAGTCATATACTACACTGAGCTACAAGGATGTACCAACATTTTGAGCATTTTCCATCTTTTTTTTCCAGTGACACTTTGAAAACTCCTAGCATCTTAACTCTGCTGAAGCCTATTATTTCTGTGAAATGAAGAGGCAATTTAAAGCATCTTTTTTTGTTTGCAAACAATTTTCAAATATAACCTCACACTTTCGGAACTTTTCCCAAGGGCCTCATAAAATCAATAATTGTCCATTTCCCACTAAGTGACTTTAAAATTGTAGGTCTCAGGATTCTAAATTCAGATCTGTATTTCAGAGTGCTCTCCATCAACACTGCTGCTCACAGGTGGTCCCAAGCAGAATCTGTTTTCTTGCAGAGAAAGGAGATATTTGGAAACATAACGCATCGCGAGCTCCAGAGAACACAATTTTCCTTTGGACTTTTCTCTAGCTTGAATTTAGAGATTATGTTGCTGGATGTTCCCTGCCCATGACATGGGGTTGGAACTGAATGGTCTTTAAGTCCTCTACCTCCTCAGGTCTTCTATGACACTATGATGACTCCATGTCCTTTCCAACCCAGACCCTTCTGTGGTGTCTCATAAATACCAATGGTGCAGAAAGAGTCCGCTCTCTATCAGTGATTCAAGTTTGACATTAGCATGACTTGTTTTGTTTTAAAAGCGGGGCATTAACAGAATCTTGCCACATATAAAAGTGCTTACAGTCAGTCCTATGTTACCCTGATCTTAGGCAGGGCTTTTTGTGACAGCTTGGCAGTAAATCAGTTCTGCTGGTAGAGGGTGATGAGACACTGAGCTGGTGACCCTGCCAGCATTGGAGATGGGTGACAGGAACTAGTGGTACAAGTCAGGTTATTCTGAGAGTATAAAAATAACATCTCCAGAGCAACCACTCCAAGCCCGAAGCTATTTATCCATAAAAAATGATTCTGTAAGGAAAATTGTTAAAACCTGTAGCAAACTTTATATACAGCAAAAAGGGGAAGAATGTGATATAATTTCCACAAAGACATAAGAGCGTGAGAAGTGTGGCTGAAAATTGAAGGTTCTTGTAAAGTGCAGGTACACTAGATAGTCCAAAAATCCATGACTCTACAGCCAAGAAAAAAGCCTAAAAGCCTTTTCTAGCTCAGTGTTGAGGTGAAAGCAGAGATTAGAAATAAAAAAGCAATTTATAATGAATAGGAAAAGGGACACTAACAAAAATTGATATAGTTCAGAAGTTATGAAGTGTAGAAAGTTGATAACAGCCACTAAAGCCTCCAGGCTAAAGCCATGTGAAAGGACAATAATAAAGTTAAAAATGTAGGTTTTTTATGAAGAGCAACACTGAGGCATAGCTGTGTTACTGGACAGAGATGAGGAAAAACATCTGTTGTGTGGTACACAGAAAAGCAGTGGTATTTTTGTCTTTGTTCAGCATAAAGGAGACCCCCAAAATAGGATGTGCTTATATACAGGAATATTGACAGAGTTTTGGAAGTCAGGAAGATCATTAATGTTCTGTCAGTGCTCAGGATTACAGTGGTAAAAACAAGCTGATACATCAGTTATCCCTCCTGGGCACAATAATGGAAGACTGGTGTTGGTTTGTTTCTTTCTGAAGACAGAGCAAGAATTATTAGGTATCATTTCTGATGTTTCTTCATCGTTAAACTCTTGTTCTGTTCTCTCCTAGCTCTGAATCCTACACTGTGGTCAGAGAGTGGGAACAATTAAATACATGTTCCAATGCAATGAGGTAGAAAGGGGAATATAGTTTTTATAATGACTTGTTATGAATAGAAGTTGATTTTTTTGCTCTAGGTACTGAATACTGGCTGGGCTGATGATAAGCTGATACTTTCAGGATTCTGCATCCTAAAAGATTGAAAACTGGGTAAGGAGTCCGTGGTATTTAAGGCTGAAAAAAATGCTATGCTGTAACTACCTTAAAGACCTCACTCAGCAAAGTGAAAGGAAAAATGATAAGATTTTTAAAATGGTGTTTGTATTTTGTTTCCGGCTGATATGTCCAGTTCTGTGGTAACTGTATGAAATATAATGGCACATGGTGATTGGGAAGAGAGTCTTGAAGGTTATTCCCATGCTATTGTTTCAGTACTGGTACATGACCTCCTCTACTCTGTTAAAATGCCTCTGGCTCCTGACTCATGCACGAGGTCTGGGGGTGGCACAGGACTCATTACCAACAAGCGCTTTGCCCATGGCCCTCCTCTTTCAGAGGGCAGGGCAGTCAGTAGTGTGGAGGGGGCTGCACTTCCTTGCTTGGCCTCAGTGTTAAAGAATTTACTAACTCAGACATAGCCAATGGTCTGAGGTTCCCTTTAAACCTCAAGCTTTAGGAAATAGAAGTGATCAAATGGCATGTCCCAGTTGGTGTGCTGTGATCCTACCAGCTGTGCTCCTCCGAAAAAAGGGATGAAATGATTAAGATCTGATTTATGCTCTGTCGTAGTACTGCTCTAGCTGTCAGACTAACTGTGCCAAGGCAGTAGGATTTGTCTGCAAGTGAACTGGAGTTCACTCTTCTTTTACATATATTGTTGTCAAGTGTTCTGCAGCTCAGGGTGTATTTCTGTGACTTCTTTACTGTTTCTTCAGGGTAGGACTCCTCTATGTTTAGATTTTTACTTTTTCTTGAGGCATAACCCCTTGAAATGCACAGACATGAGGCCAATCCAGTGGGCAAGCAGCTGTATGCAGTTCTATCTAGAACATGCATAGTAGACAAAATTGCACAAAGAAATACAGAGGAAAGTTGTGATGTAGTAAAAGACACATAAACACTTCTACAAGATCCACCCTCACTTGCCATTTTACAGGAGTCTTACAGTGCTTTACAGTGATGAAGGCACTACAGCTATGAAGACCCCACAAGAGTCTTGGAAACAGCTTTCAAGCACTTTTGCTGTTTATATAATCTAGAGCTGAAGAGTAATACTGTGCCTTTTAGACCTCATTTTCCAGTAGAAGGAAAAGGCTGACTAGAAAAAGATTGAGGACCTCTGGATAGTTTAAGATGAGTATTACTCCTTGACTGCAACAAGATTTCAAAGTCAGGGATATTGCATTAGCAGGAATCTGTAAGAATAGTCTGGATAAATCAACATGATCTTGACTAGTATTTATGTCCATGTAATCCAAGAACAACAATTCTTCTCTGTCTTTGTTTTTCATAATATTCTTGTAAGTGTTGAAAAGCTTGTAAGGAAGCTTGAAGTTTAGTGGAGACAGGAGAAAGGAAATTTTCACCACCAGTCTGAGGCTTCCCTTTAACTCTACAAGCAGGACATTCAGTAAGAGACTTGTTTCCTTTGGGTTTTGGTGGGGAGTTGTGGTGCTTTTCTCAGCTGGGTTGGCACTTCTGCTCAGGGGTGCTTTTTCAAGTTTCTTTAGTATGAAACTACTGAACTGCAAATCTCAGAAAAGTGTTTTTCTGCCTTTGTGCGGTCTCAAGCAATGTCACTTCTGATCCCACTCACAACTGTTCATGAGACCAAGCTGGGGTTTGGCATTTCCAGGCCTGAATGGAAATTCAGTTGGAATGAAAGGAAATAGCCAAGTCCAAATATTTATTGTTAAGAAGTACAGATATGCTATTTGTTCTAGGAACATGTGAAAGTGAGAGAACATCTCTCTGGTAAATAAACCTTACTTTGCCCATCCCTTTTGGCAGTGGGATGAAATGCAGAGTGATTGTCAGCAGGAATGCCTTTCAGGACACACAATAGGTCATTGGAGACCTACTGAGTACTTTAACAAGTGTGTCAACTGGCATCAAGTGGTCAAGCGTAAGTCCATATCCTGGGATGCAGTAATTTGTTCTGTGTGCTGCTGATACTATAGAGGCTGGAATTTGTGATAGAAATAAGCAGTCCCCCAAAGTATCTTTAACATATTTGCCAATAAATTAACCATCCAAACACACTGAATGCCAGCTGGGACAAATGGAAAATAACACATCTAGAAGTGATTATCCAGGGCAGAAGTGAGTGGAGCCACAGTTAGGGCAGTCAACTGGTTTAATGATTCCTTTTTGTTTGTTTAGTTGATTTTCTTGAGAGTTTGTCCTTCAGCCTCTGCTCAAACATAAAGTTCTGTTGAGCCACTGCCTTCTCATACTCCTTGTTCTCACTATATAGGTAAAATCAGCATTTTGACTAACCAAACAATTTTTGAACCTTTGAAAGAAAAATAAAAAGAAAGTTTTCATCAGTTATTTTCATTCCATCATAGTGACCTTGTGTTGTCCTTGTTTTTCATTCTCTTTTGCTACCTTTTAAAGTCTTCACCAAAGATGTGGAGCTAAATTCAGCCCTGATGTAAAACAGCACAGTTTTTCTAAAGCTTTTACTGTGTTCTGCTTTGATCCTGGAAGACTCAATTTTAAAAGGTGGGTATGACACAGTTTCTCCTCTGTAAGGAGCTGAATTTTTTTCTCTCCCCTGATGCTTATCATAGCAGCAAGGAAAGCACAAAATTGCCCTGGGAAGACATTTCAATAATCAAAAATCTTTCTTTCTCTAAAATTATCCCAACTAATATTTTACTTGACTTTGGCTTCCGGAAAAGTCGGTGGGAGGAAACTTGGTCTGTTGTTTGGACCATTCTTTCAGAATATAGAAGAATTCTTGTATTAAACACACAGGACTGAAAATGAACTCACACAAGATGTCTGCATAATATCCTCTACTCTTCTCAAGAGATGAAGTGTAATATTTCAAAAGTGGTAGAAGTTTGTGCAGCTGGTATTTCAGAACTGATCACCAGCAGAAAAAATCAGAGAAAAATTAAGGTCCATTGTCTTAAGCTGGTCCTTCCTTGTTTCTGTGACTTGTTAAACCAATGCTTCATTTTAAGGCAGATGAGGGTAGGGTCTCTGTCTTCCATACAAACAAGTTTTGAGCTGAGTGTAGATGCAAAAATCCTGTTGAGTTCCCAGGGGATTCCATGTGAAACAATGACTGGTAACAACTCACAGTTTTTAAGATACTGAGACAGCTGTGGTGGAAGAGGCTGCATAAATGTAAGGATTGTTAATATGCTGTTTAGATCTCATGTCACTGGATAATGCTTAACCCTTTATCTCAAAGTTAGCATGAAGATAGTTTGTGATATTAATTGCTCCACTTGTTAATTGGATTACCTCCAAATCTGCATGTCATTCAACAAAGACAGCCAGAAGTGGAATGACAAACCAATTTATGAGTAGAAAGGTATTTGGCAAGACTGCTTTCAGTCAAAATGTCCCTTTAATGAAATGCCATGGGGAGTAGTTGGTTAAGAGAACAAAGTCAGGTTTGTAGCAGGGCTGTCAGTAATTTGAGAGGCTGCGCATCTCTGGAGTAGAATCTTGCAGAAAGGCTAATTGCAGCAAGTGTCAATCTTAAATATCAAAAAAAGACATTGTGACCAAATGCCAGTATCATGTTCTGTGAGGTATCACAGTTCAAGAAGTAGCCTGAAGCATTATGGTGTGTCAGATATCTGGACCCTTTGACTGGGAAGTGCTAAAATTTCCAAGAGTTCCAAAAGACATTGCCAAGAGTTCAACTTGTTTTAATACTCTTTGATACAGATCTAGGAAAGACAAGGGCCTTGCCAAAGGAGGGACTGCTGGCATTTCTGAGTTATGATTTGTATTGCCAATAGTGAAATGGTGACGTTGTAAAGGAGTAGAGCAAAAATCTTGCATCTTAAATTAGTAGTTTTTTTCTGGCTAATGTCATGAGATGCCACATTCATGAACAAAGTGGAGTACAGCATAAATTAATAGTCTGTTATGGGAATTGGCTTCTGTTGCTGACAGTGATTAATGGAAACTTTTAACTCAGCTCATGTGAAATATTCTCAGGCTTGTAGAGAAAGCGATACAACCACCAATCACACTAATGGGCTCCAGTATTCCTTGCAACCTACAATAGAAGTCTTCGTCAGAGTTATCTTCCAGCATTTTTGTGATTACCTGGCTTAGCAGTACCAAATTTTGGGGTCCTTTATGGCTTGGTAAAAGCATGTGGAAAGAGTCTAATGGTTGGAAAATATTTTTAATGACCATTCGCTTCTTGATAGTAAATTTTATTTTCTATTTAAGTGTAAGAAATGTAGCATGTATAATTTAGTTAGCATATACTGATGGTATATTTGTGAAATAAGTATAAATTCTTAACCTTGGAATAATGACAAATATGCCTAAAGATGAGGCTGCATTACATATTCAAGTCCTAAGTGTACTTTTTTTGCCTCTTGACATATCTTAAGACTGGGAAAAGAGTAAAGTGCTGAAAATAGAAAGCATTAATATTGTTGACAAGTAAACAGAAAGGAAGATTATAGCCCCACAGCTCAGAAAATTGTAGTGAATGCAGCCCTCAAGTTACAGTTCAGATATAGTTGAAATGCATGTTTTCTACAGGGAAAGCTTAGAAAATGAGCATGACCTTTTAATGCACAATCACAATGTTTTTAATAATGGCACAGTATTAAGGTCCACTACTAAATTTGTTGTAAAGGAGGAAGGTTCACCATATGTAGGGATTTCTCTTGTCTGATACAGTAAGTGTTGAAATAAGCATTTCTGTCAAAGGAACTTAGGCAGTCACAGACAGCATTTTAAAAATGAAGTGTAGCAGAAGTAACGTGATTTTGAATATTTCTCTAAACATTCTTTTCCTATTCATTCTGAGAGAAAATGTTTTAGTGATGTGTTTCATTTCTTTTCTTGCCCCATTTTTTAATGGATTTTGGGGGAGGTGGGGATTATTTTTGGTTTCTTGTTTCTTATATTCCCAGGGGTTTCATGGATCACAACATCTGTAAACTGGGTAGACAAATGATATGGAAATTTGTGCAAACTGGTGTTTCAGAACCAATCACCAACATTAAAAACAACAGAAATATTAATTTCCATTGGCTTAAGCTGGTCCTTTCCTCTTTTTGCAACTTGTCAAACTCGTGCTTCAAACTGGTATAGTCAAGTGATGGCCCTTATTCAATGGACTTTCACAGTAAAAGTATTACTTCAACACTTAGATAATATTGATTCTCATTCTAGGCAGCAGGCACTGTCTGCATGGAGATCAAGGGAAGTGTTTACTTAAATTGGAAATTCATTTGCATTTTTATTCTAAAGGGTGAGGGGGTCAATAATAGATGCATATTAAATATTTAATTTATCAGAATTCTGTTGACCTATGACTTACTCTAGCTACAGGGACTGAAGTAAAGGAAAGATAGTACTGTTCTATGTTTTTGACATTACCAAGAAAGACAATTCTAGAATCTGTGGAGCTTCAGAAACTGGTTGTTCTGTTGCCAAAATCTCATCAGTTCTGCCACATTAAAAGGTTTTTAAGCATCTTCCATTTCTTAGGGGATAAATAGTTGCATAAAATTTTATTTTACCATCCATATAGTAATTCCATTTTCATCTCCAAATTGGATAACCCAAACCATGTCTCCAGTAGGTTGAATTCCCTGCACTCACATGTGCTGTCATCTCATACTCACTGGTGGCAGAGAAAAACCCCTTGGAACTCAGTTATAAATAAAGCAATCATGGTTTATTGTTACGATGGGAGGAGTCAAGTTGGTCAAGAGAAACCCTGTTGTCAGATCACAAATGGCATTTTTTCTGCTGGAAAAAAGCCAAAGCAAAAGGCTCCCAGCCAAATCTTTCAATTAACCAAAATCACTTCCCCACCCAGTCCCTCTCTGCAAAAACAAAACCCCACAGTCTATTCTTACTATGATGCCACTGAAGCAGCAGCATGATTGCTAAATTTTGTAACCAATAAGCAAACTTGAAAAAAAATCTTTGCAGATACATGAGAGACCTGACAACTGAAGTATGTGTTTGAATAGGCCTCCAAAGAATGTTTTAGATCCAACTGTCATGACATTAGGGTTTTCCTGGTGAAAATGTTTCACTTTATGGGGCCAATGTTAAACAATAGGATTGAAAAAAAAGCCAACACACACCTTGAAAATGAAGATATAGGTGTTTTGGCCATGGAGATTATGGTACATAGGCAGTTTCCAGGTTTTCCTACTTTAATGGCATTGTGGATTTTTACCCATTTTTTTCTCCTTCTCTTTTCATTGTATTTTCTTCCTGTGGGTGGCTCCATTTGGGTCATGATGCCTAATTTCAGAATTACTTTTAGTGTCAGCACACCTGAGTAAACTGCAAATGTTTGAGAAGCAGATTGAGTAATTAAAACCCAACTTACTGTATGTTTAGAAAATTTTTGTCACTAGTAGATGGTAGCGAGGGGGGGAAAGAAAATTATTGAGCAAGAAAGGGCTTGTCAAGGAGAGTAATGAATTAGGAGATGGATAAACACAAGACAAGTGATGAAAACAGTGACTTGTAAGAGTGTTGGCAAGAAATGAGCAATACATGGCTGAAAATGTTTCACACAGAGGGATGGACTGATTGCTCAAGTTTCTGTGACTGTGTGACCTGTCACCCCAGGTATCTTCCAAAACTCAGAAGATAGAATAAAGATTTCTATTTTATGTTTCATATGCTTTTAAAAAACATCAGATTTTTAAAAGTTATTATTTAAATAATAAGTAAATGTTGTTTAATAATCATCTGTCACTTCATCTGAAGAATTAAAAATGCTTCATGCTTGAGCTGTTGGTGTGTCATCACTTTTTCAAATGATATCAAGTATAAATAAATTATATTAGTTACAATAAGATGCAGTTTTTGTTTTGATGCAAAAGACTAAAATGAAGATTAAAGGGATGTTGCTTGACTAAAAAAGTGGGGTGCACGTTATTCTACAGCAGGCACTAGACTTTAACAAAGTGATAGTGAAGCAGACGAATGGATGTTAATGCTCCCTTTGAGAGAGTCCTAATAGAAAAGCACATCCCTTTTTTCGATTTCAAAAGTTTATCATTTCAATATCACATAATGAGTGCCAACTTTTCAACATCTCATCCTAGTTAACAAACACACAGCTGTTTTGAAAATCTGTCTGTAAGAGTCATAGTAAAAGATCTGGAAATCTGAGCCTTATTGTGAAGGCAGGATGGTAAAGAAATTCAGTATTTACCTGGTAGAAAAGTATATACCACGATTTATTTTTTTTTCTTTTGAGGGCAATATTGGTTAATTCAAGAAGTTAAGTTAATTCAAGTTAATTCTTAACTTGGAGTAATGTTTTCATGGTAGTGATATACTTCAGCTCATTTTGCTGTATTATAGTTGGAGCAGTGGTTGTGTTGTAACTTCTTGTGCAGCTCAAATTTTTTTTCTATTTTTTTCTATTTATTGTTCTCTGCCTCAACTTTCTGAACTCAGAGTATTTGCACTGTCAGTTTTGTACCTTTCAAACATTATCAATCAAGTTGAAGCTGACTTTGAATCTCAACATCTTATTGTTGATATAAGAGAAATTACATCATCTATTGTTGGGTAAATGCTTGAGCTGCAACTTTTTCTCAAGGAGGCAAAATAATCCAAGGGATTGGTTTGGGGTTTTTTTTGTACAGAAATCACAGTCACAGCATACTGGCAAATATCTTTCTCGTGGAAAGAGTTATTTTAAAACATATCTTGCTAGCATCAAAACATTTAAAGCAATTAAAAGCTTTGCATCTTGCTTCCCCTGAGACCCAGGCAACTACACCAAGTTAAATTTCTCCAGGTTAGCAGTGTGTCTTTGTGGGCCTGGGGAGTCTCAGATAAGGTAGCTGATAGAAAGCAATGGTGTGAATCTAAGGTGTGATGATGTGGAGTAGCAGCGTTTTTATGCTGAAGACTCTGGTTTGTCCATCAGCCTCAAAGGAGTTCATGTCATTCCTGGCTGCTGCTTATCCATACTCTCTGGAAGCTCTGTGGTAATGGAGGCTCCACAACAATCAAGTTTAGTACTTCACTGGTCTCACCCCATGGGTTTTGTTCCCAAAGTTTTAAGGTGTCCCTTTCCTTACTGCAGCTGCTGTTGCTGTCTGGTCAGGCTGCCTGGTCATGGAGAGCAACTCATCCTTTCCTGGACTGCAGCAACTTCAAAAGCATTTTAAGGTGATCTGTATCTCTTTCCTCTCCTGAAAAGCAACCTCAGTTCTACCTTTCCACATGTTTTACAGATATCTGAAAATATTATATGACTCTGAAATCAATAATCATCATCTTCTTGTATACATGCATTGAATTTTAGGGCTAAGGGAAGCCATGCATTCATTTTTGCTTTCTAGTCCAGGATGATGCAGTCTTCTGGAATGTTGTTTTTGGAAACCACAGCTACAGCAGACTTGTGTAATAGAGCTGAGTGACAAATGATGTGTGGGGAAAAGAAATGGAAGGATGTCCTGTCGGTGTATCCCTGAGAAAATCCCCTTTTATGCATGGGCTGCTGCAGTGTCTTCCCTCCTGCATGCCAGTTTGCAATCAGCAGAACAATACAAGTCTGTCAGTGGCTCTAAGCACAGTAGCTCAGATTCTTTGATAAGTATATCTCTGCTTTGGCTAAGTAACAGCTACATCCTAAGCATTAAAATGCTGGTGACATCCACAGGAGGTGCCTTGTGGCAGCAGGGCAGAGGGATGAGGCCCTAACACTGCCCTTACTGGGATGGAGATGGGGCTGCAATGGGGCACCCGACTGAGCATTCCTCAGGCTCTGGGATGGAGAGCAGGCTGCCCTGAAGGACTCAGGGGGCATTGAGAAGAGGAAGGTTAGAAGACTGAAGGTGAAGTCGTGAGCCTTGTCCTGGTTGTTGAGGAAGCAGACAAAAAAGTTGCAGCTCTCTGCAACCTCTCAGCTATCTGTGTGTTATTCTTCTCAGATCAGCAGCCTCCCTGTGCATGTGATTGCTCCCAGCTCCGCTTATCCCCGTATGAAAAATGGTTTTGGTTAATGGCTTTCTCTAACCCAGACTTTTCAGGCACAGAGGCACTGCAGGAGAGGAGCAGAGTGGTGGTTTCCAGGGCTGCAGCCTGGCCACAGCACCTAAACAACTCTCCTGAGTAGGCCCATCTGACCCACCGAAGTGGAGAGCAAAGCCCAGCTTGCCTGTCCCAGTGCTCTTTTACTGATGGCTATTATATTAACGTGAGGGCAGAACTCTTTCCTGTACATTAAAAAAACCCCTTCCCCCTACATGCCTCTCTCCTATTTAATTTCTTTCTATAAAAACCTCTGCAGTAAAATGAATGCAGCAGATGTCTACTCTTCTGAAAAAAGATTACGCTTTGAAGCCACACAGTAGCCTCACTTTTCGCAGCATTAATGATGTGGACTAAGCTTTGGGAATTGTATTTAAAAAATACTCCAAATAGAAGAGGTCTATTCAGCTGCTAAGCACACCCATATTTTTAATAGCTAACATGTGTGTGTGTACACACATAGAGTTCTTTTCAATCCTCCTTTTTCCTAGGTGTGAGTATAGATGTGAGCGCAGGCCGATTTTTTTCATTTTTTTTTTCTTTTTACAGCTTGAAATAACCAGAAAAATTTTTCTCTTTTGATGTATGCGAGTCATTTCCAGTGGTGGGATTTGCTGGATGCTCACTGGAGGATGTCCCTGTGGGAGGAAGTGCCTTGCTTTTGCTGGAAGCTGCCTGATGCAGTCTCTCCTCAGGGACAAGGTGATTACAAGCAACACCACAGTGCCACCAGCATTATCTTCACTAAACCTGCACACTTGTGACTTTTTTCCCAAGTAGTTGTTTTCATGGGATTTCAGCCTTTGATAATTAAAACCTGATATTTTCAGGCAGCATTTGGGAAACAAACACTTTCCAAGCAAGTGATGTTGATGGGTCAATGGCTTGAATTGGAAACTCTTTGCAATGCTTGGACTCAGCTTGCGGGGTTTCTTTTACTTCTCTGTGTTTGGCAAGTGTCTTTGCTTACTGGGAACCTGAGGGTCCTGTGTATTGCTTTATTTTGCTGTCATGGAAGTTGGTTCTCTTTCATTGTTGAGATGATGAGCTTCAGAGGGTGAGGAAGTAATCTCTGAACTCAGCTACCCTATCCTTTGTGAAGGTGCTCTGGGCTCCCTGAGGCTGGAAGCAGCCCAGGGACCTTAAGGTCTTCTAAAGTGAACCGCAACAACTTTTTTGACTTTTGTTTGGAGAAAGAAAAAAAAAAAATAAACCAAAACCAAAAGAAGACCAATCTCAAACTGAAAAATTTATATTTGAAAAGTGAACCTAAAATGAGAGCCCAGTTACAAATATCTGTGCTTCAGCAGTGGTAGTTTCACTGTACCTCAGTGCCCTTGCTAAGATCCAGAGGAGACAAATTCAGGTTTTTCATAACTGCCCTATGAAATAGAAAAATAAATGTAATGAACTCACAGAAAATACAATTTTTCTTCATATCAGTCCATTTATACATGATGAACAGAGGAAAGCAAAGCTTTTTCGTGCTATAGTGTCTTTGTAATTCTGTAGAAATTTACCTAATTTTCATGCAGAATAGATGAAGTTAAAATTAAATACAAATAATTTTCTTGTGTACTGGTTTTGTTTCTCTTTAGGAGGCAATATTTCAATGCCCTATAAAACACTTTTGCCTGAATGCTAATTTAGTATTTACAGGTGCTCTGGTTGTTTGGGTTTGTGTCTTTCTAGGTTGTTTTTATTTTCTTATTTTATTTTACTTGTTTATAGTACCTTTATAGATAAATCCCTCCCTTTTATTATTTACTTTTATTCCTTAAGTCTGACTCAGGCAGGAGAGTAGATCCCCAAAAATGTAAATACTAAACTGTGAAGCTTTAGTATATTAGATACAGACTAAATAATCTTATGCCAAACAAACAAAAAAATAGAAAAAATAAAAAGAAAAGTTTATTCTTTCTGCTAAACAAAAAAATCAAACACACTGTGGATTTTTGAAAGCTTTGGGAATATGATCTTTACATATTCACATTTTCTGCATTTGGTGATATATTTTGCTGTTCTATTCTGAGCAATTAAAAGAACCATATAGTATATTATGTTTTAATTTTAGAGGCAAAAATTTCATTGTTTAATGTAGGCTGAATTTAATACAGGAGGACACTAATGAATAGTATAAATGAATAATAATATCAATGACTGCTTTAAACCACTTGTGATAATTTGTATGCTGTAGAATCCCGTGCTCTGCAAGTATTCAGTTATGTGGATGTTAGACTAGAGAATGTTGCCCCACATATTAATGCAGCAAAACCACTGATACAGCAGTGATATAGTGCACAAGTGGAAGGCAGCATTAGTGGTTCCATAGATTTAAAAAAAATTCTATAATCTTTCATCAAATGTATGTTGCATAAACTTTCAGTATCATTTTTCACTGTAGTGAACATTTCTGAATAGACCAAAGAAATCTGAAGAGTAAATGAAGCTCTAACATTTGAATAATTACTTCTAATTGATTTACTCTGTGGTGCGTACGACATTTGCTGGCACAGTTTTCTGTTTTATCAGAGATTTTACGTATTGGATTGTTTGTCTGTAGAAAGCTGTCTGTGTTACTGCAAGTTCTGCTGTAAGACTATTTTAGACCTCCAGCAAAAGACTGAAGGGTGTCCTGGGAGCTTTTTAGGAAAGTATTTATGCAAGTCATCACTTTACTTCTTCAAAGCCAAATAATCTGAAGTGCTTTTGCGATGCAGAATTTGGGATAGAAGTTGTTAAAGGCGGTCAGAAACTCCACTTGGAGAACTTGTTTTGAGTGGTATCCAAAAAAAAATGGGAAGCAGAATTTGCATGTACCCTGTTATTGCCCCCATTTGCAAGGGATGAACTTGTTTGTGAGAGCCGCTGCACTTGGTTCTGCCAAGCTGAGTTCTAGGTAACCCAGGGAGACTTCCCAGAAAGTTGAGAGTGTGTTTCTTTGTTCCAGGGTATTATGAAAGGGAATCAGCAAGGGCCTCTGGCTAAAAAATGTAAGCTGACCTGCAGTATGCAAGTGCAGGAGGTCAGCCATTTGATGTGGGATATATCTTCGGGCCATTCGAATAACTTCATAGCTGGGTCTCAAAATGTGACTTCCTGCGGTTGTGACCCATGGACCTTTCAAGTACAGTGGAAGTCTTGATAGATCAGTCATGCAGTTTCCAGGACTCTCAAAAATCATTTGCTTCTCAGCTGGTTTTCTGGTGTTTGAAACATTAAGACAATCATGAAGCACTTTTCCTTCTCTTGTGAAGTGCATTTTATTAAAATACATATTTTTGTAAAAATTTAATAAAGCAGCTCATACTTTTTCAAGGCTAGACAATACTTTGAAAACTGGTTCCAAATCTCTGGCCTCAATATATGAATACTAATTGTATCTTATCTACTGTCGGTTATTGAAATCCCAACCAGTAGGAAAGCTAATCTGACATCTCCATTCACATACACCTTCTTTTGAGCCTCTTTACAATTCAGTCAGTGCTATCAATGATTAAATATCCCAGTCCCTACAGTTTCAACCTTTTTTTTTTTTATCCCTTAACTTTTCTTTTTGGTTGTTACTTTCAGTTAGTGAACAGCTCATTTTTGAGTAAAGACATTGTGAAATTCACTTAAAATGACTGTTTGAAGATTTTATTAAAAATATATCTCTATGGACAGGCTCTGTCCTTCATTACAACAATAGAAATCCCCATTGTCTTCAGCACTATCACTCCAAATTTGCAGGAAGTTTAGAATCCAAACTAAAAGATGAAAAATACTTTGGAATATGTAAGCCATGAATTGAGAACTGCACAGGTGTTTGTTTTCACTGTGACTGATTTTGCTCACAGCTAACATATAATTATTGAGTCCATTCTTAGGCAGATGTGTGCAATCCTTTAAGAGATCAAAGCAGATGGACCCAAGTCACTGAGATTAGCATTTGACCCTATTAGTACTATAATGGTTAAAATGATATGTAGTTTGTTTGTATTTTCCAGGGCTTGCATTTCAATGGGTTTATACAAGTTATTTCTAAATTGAATAATTCTTGCCTAATTTCACTTTCCATATTCAGCTTTAACCACAGTGTAAGTGCAAAGCCAAATTGTTCAAGGTCCTCTTCTTTTTATAGTCAAATCACAGATCCAGGCCTAGGACAATATCAAAGTATGTGCTAGAAAGTTTCAAAAAATTACTTCAGTCCTTGAACCTTTGACCCACTGGTGTGGATTTTGCAATGAAAAATGCAACCAACTATATCTTTTCTGTTTATGTGACTTTTGTTGACTGTTTGTGCACCCTGTATTTATGTACTCATTTTCAAGCACCCCTATTTTTATAACATGGCAGTAAAGCGAGGAATTAAGTTGAACAGAGACCTTTTTGCTGAGACCTTACAAAGGAGCAGGTACTTGACTCCTGCATAGGGAAGCAAGGTTTTCTGTTTCTTTGTGATGACTCACTATGTGTCAGATAATGGAATCCTATTAGTGCCACCACAGGAGTATTAAGAAGGTTTGAGTGGAGAGAGGAAAAAATGAGGGCAAAGAGATGTTTTTTCTTTTTAAAGAAAAATCAACTTTTGAGAAATACTAGACGAAGCCTTTGTTTTGTTAATTAAAATTAATGGTGAAGATGCAGGCTGGCAAATGGTGGAATTTGGACTCTTGTCCACTCTGTGTGTACACTTTGCTTGGAACATGGAAGAACCCCGTCGCTTACAAGCAATTTGAGATGTGCTAACTTACAACAGTCCTGCTAATCTATAGGGGGTTTGTTTGTTTGTTTGCTTAACATTTTCACTTCTTAACTAGGAAGCATCAAAGTCTGGGCTCCAACCCAGTGTTTTGGGAGACAAGCTGAAGGAGTTTGCTTTGTCTTTCATCATGTACAACCCTGCTCTGTTTCTGCAGGATTTATCTCATATTCTGCATGAGACTTGAGATGGATTTTTGCCTGTACAAGTGCACCAGTGGGTGCACAGTCAGTGTCTTCAGCTGCGGGTATTTTCTCTCTGAGTTTATAGAAATACTTCATGTTTCTCTTCAAGTCATAACTTCTGGAGTCATGTGTTAACATGATGGTCTGAGCTTTCATTTAATGAAAGTGGGAAATTTTTCACCATTGTAGTTTCCAAGCAGCCATTAACCAAAGAGAATCTGTCATTGTAGGTTTCAGGAATAGTAAGAAAATTTTGTGACTTTTGGTTGACCTAGGTCACAGTATTTAAATATCAAGGCAAGTGGTTCAATGTAAAACACACTGATCACTCATAGTCAGAAGCCTTGGCTGGTATAAAGAAAGTTTTGTAAATCCATGCAAACTCTGCCAGTCGGGTGAATTGGATCTAAATTTAGGATACTGAGAAGAGGATCCCGATTTGCATTTTGGTATTTGATATATGTGTATACTTTTAAACTTCAGTATACCATCTATATTTGCATTTTACATGCATAAGAAGCACACCTAAAGACAGGTTTCAGCAGCCAGATCTGAACTCAGACTCTTTCCAGTTAAGCAGGAGACACGTGCATACTGCTTTTAAAATCTTATTTCTTTTTCTTGCTTTTTGCCCTTCAACTGTGACTGCATGTTCTGCTCTTTGTTTAAGTATAATCATCACTGCCACAGATTACAGGGCCAGGTCTCAGGAAAATGTTTTCAACTATCCCAAGACAATAGGAGAAAAAAAAAAGTTTATTTTAGAACAAGTAAGCATTTACAATGTTTTGTGGAAACTGGTGATTTGAAAACGGCTGATTGTTACAAAATATGAAAGTTAAGATGATCTTTCTCCCTCCAGATGTACCGGAATTTTGGATTTAGCTGTGATTTGACACATGTTCCAAAGTGTGCAATTCAGACAATGGCTGGAAACATCCTTGGAAGCAGACCTGGACTGTCATGTTTCATTACAGCAATTGAACTATCGCAGGCGTGCTATTATGCTGTAATGAAAGGGGTCTTCTCATTCTCTTTTCAACTTGCAAATCTAGGAAAGATACCATATGTCATTAGTCCTGGCACAGATTCTGCCAAGAGGAGCTCTCCAAAGCACTAAAATACATGCAAGGCCTTTTCCCTTGAAAAAGACAAAGGAATTGCATTTTTGTTCTGCTGAATCTCTATGTTTCACTGAGGTGTATAATGCTTATAGATCAGGTAAAATATGATTTCAATCACAGTGCACAGTTTGGAGGATGATTCAGGTTAAGGTTGTGTTGATCCATGAGGACAGGATTTGGCCCCACATGCAGAAACAGTAATTTAAATGCTGCCCAGCATCCTGTGAGTGTGCTCCCTGCTCAGCACCTCTGGGCCAGGGTTGCCTAACTGTGGGAAACACCTGGCTGGGATCTCAGGCAGAAAGTAAATTCTCTGGAATTTGTGTTTGGCTGGTGCTATATTCATCATTGCTCTACGTGGGGAAAAAAATAGTCTGTGCTTGTGAAAGTAACAAGTGAATCACAGTGGTGGTGTTATTTGGCCTCTGAGAGTGAGGTCTAAACCAGCCTCCTTCCTTCAACCTGGCTGGCAGCTCTACACTTGCTTCAACTTGCCAGGGTAATGCCTTCAATAACATCTGTAAATCAGGCATTAAAATCTCTAATCTTCTTGAGAAATCATTCAAACAGATGGATATTACAAGGTTGTTTAGAAAAGGTTAATATGGCATCCATTTAATTGGTAAAATATGTATGAAATAGATCAAAAGTCCTGACATTCAGTATGAAGTACTTTCAAAAACATGGATGTCTTATCAAGAATATGGATGCATTGATTCCTTCTCTTCTGTTAAATTGACTTCTGCAGGAAATACACTCCTGGACTAACTTCTCCTTATGGCATAGCAATATTTTCATGATGGTAAAGATTTAATGTTATATTAATATCTATTTAAGTTTTTGGGTGAAGCTGGCAGAGCCTTCAAGTCTTTTGGTGCCTTCTCTTACTTTCAAAACCTGCAGAATACCAACCTGCCTACCTAGAGAATGAGTAACACGTGAAAGTGTGTTGGGTTCATTCAGTTAAATGAATCCTGAAGAAACATCACATTGTTTCAGCCATTTGAAACCCAGCCAATCCAGATGGAATTTGGAAATGTACCATCAAAAACCTGCATTGAAATCTTAAGTGGTAATGAGATAATGAGAGATGAATTTGTGGCCATGGCCAATGAGATTTTATACTGAGCTTTTTAGAAATACTGCTTTTATTGGTGATGGGCTGCAATTTCAGAAATGGGCAAATGCTGTGTTCTTCATGCAGGCTGTATATTAAAAGCAAAAGCAAAAAAAAACTTTTGCAGGGCTACAGCCCTTTTATTTCTTGCTTTTGGGATTTTGGTTGGGTTTTTTGGAGGGGGCAAGGAATTGAGGTGGGTTTTTTTTTGTTTTTTCATTTGTTTGCGTTTTTAACTGGAATTAAAGCCCCTATAGGCAGTAGCAGGATGTTGAGTCTGCATGAGTCTATGGGTCTGTTTTGACTAAATGCCCACTTTCCCAGATAATTGCCTTCAGTGCTGGCTAGTAGTGGATTTTTAGGGAAGCCCCATTCTGGAAGCCAAGAATTTGAAGAATTCCTGAGATGCATGTTGCCACTGATCCAGTGTGTCATTCATGCTTGACAGGCCTTTCTTCACATTAATTTGTTTAATCACTTGGAGCCAACCTATGTTTTGGCTTCAAGAGCATTTCACTGCCTTGCACAGCTGAGCTCTGTGTATCCACGCATTGGATCTACGGACCTGCCTTATTTGGGTTCCAAATTCAAAGGAAAAGATAAGGACAATTCATGGGCGGGATGTAGATGAAACAAATGTAGAGGAATAAACAGTGAAAAAATGGTGAATTTCTTATGGTCTAGATCACCAATCATCATCTGAAAGAAGACCAAGGAGCGAGTTAAAGTATTTGCAAGACAAAACCAGGATTCGTTATTTGGCAGTGGTAGCCCAAAATGGGTACAGGACCACTGTGCATCTTCATATTTCTTTAGGAGCTGGCTACTTTCAATGTTAATTAAAAAAAAAAAAAAAAAAAAAAAGAGAGAGAGAGAATAAAAAGACAGAAGGTGAAAGGAAGAGACAATTTATCCTTGTTAGTAACACTTTGGTTAACAATATATCATGTTGTCTGATATTCATTTTGAGAAACATTGGAAAATTCAGAACTATAGTACTGTATCATGGGGATTGGTTTGACTCATGTGTTAGGATAAGAGGGAGTGCCTCTGTTTGTATTAGCTGGAGGAGGATTGTGAACTATTATCTTACTTTGTTATCTGAGCTAGGGGTGTACAAGGAAGTTTCTTCTACTAATGGTTGAGCCGCTCTTCAGATAAAGCTCTCCACAGGATCCCTGTAGCCCTAATTAATCAGCTGTTAAAACAGTAGGTGATAGACAGGCTTGCTTTAAGTTCGAATTGCCTGCAATCAGAGATAACAGGTGAGTCCCATTTGGCAGTGAGATATGGAAGTGGAAGAGTGATCTGTTATCAATATTAATATGGCATTCAAATCAAAACTAAAGTTTGCAGAAGGAACCAGTGAAGTAAAATAAGAGGGAATCTTTTCTACTTTGAAGGGTCAAAATACCTTCACTTTGGTGATTGCTTTAGACAATGGTGTGAATCCATTCTGTAAACCTTTATACTAAGTGCATGCATTATCAAAATAAATTCAGGCTGCTGGAGAACACTTGCCATTCCAGTAATTGCTGGAATCATTGGCAGGTGGCACCAACAAGGCTCTGTGGCAGTTGCTGCTGCCCCAGGACAGGCTCTGGCCAGCACACCCAGCCAGCACGGGAGCTGCAGGTTAAATGGCTGTGTTTGAGTCAGGAATTTAATGCACCTCTTTCTGTGCCACTGCCCTAACCATCAGCCTACAGAGTAACTGCTTTCCTTACTCAGTTCATATTTAATAAATTATGCAGAATAGAAGGGCACCAGTGGTGAAGTGGGAATATTTTATCCCAGAAGGTGGGTCACTTACATGGTTGTTATGGCAGGTCTTGGCTTGAGTCCTGCTCTGCTGGGTTTACAGCCACAAAGAATGACCTTTTCTCATTTTCAGCATTAAAAGACAGACAAATTGGAGGGATAATGATAAACTTTTAGGGCAGTTTATTTTAAAACATTTTCTTTTTTACTTGTTTGCACCACACCAACATCAGAAGCATCTCTCAGGTCTGATGTCAGTGCTAGTTGCTGCACAAATAGTGATAAAAACCTTCTCTTAGTCTAGATTCAATTTACATTTTAAACTCTCTGGAGGTAACAAGAGGATACCTGCTTCACAGAGGTGTTCAGAGTGCCTGAGAGATGGATCTTTCTAAAAATGACCAAATGTCTTTCATGTCTTTCAGCCTGCTCATTGTTTGATAGTCCCATGTTCACAAGTGGGACAAAAGTCACCCTAAACCAGAAATACTGTTTATTTTCTTTGACTCCTCTGTACGTAGGCAAATATTCTTTTGTGACCCCATTGTTTAGTCTTAAGACTGATGCCTATCAGTGCTTCAGGAGTTAAATTACGGCTTGTCTCATACAGATGAAAACAAGTTGGTCACTGATCATGTAATAGTCACAAGTAGGCCAGCAGCATTGGCAAGAGCCTTCTCTTCAGGCCACATACCCTGTTGGTTTTTTTTTTAAAGGGATCCAGACCTCAGTAGATGTGTGTAGTTATCACTGGAAATCTCTGTAACCATAATCAGTGTATGTTCATTTGCATTTTCTTTCTTGGATGTCTCTGTCACTGGGACACAGAATTCTGTTACCACCTTCACTAAGGGCATGCATCGCCTTTCTTCGGCCTTCCATGCTCTGTGTTATGAAACCTCTAGTTATTGGCTCTTATCTCTTCTAGAAAGTACATCCTCCTCATGCCGTAGTACTTGCCATTGCTTTCCAAATCTGGGGGCTTGCTCATCTGTCCTTTTTGTGTGGGGCTTGTTTCCACTGGGTAACACTTCTTCTTCCTGTGAATCTTTACATGTGCGCACCACTGCTTTCATCTATGACTATAAAATTTCAGCTCTCTTTTTTTTCCCACCCATAAGCCCTATCCCCTCTGCATAGTTTCATTCTGTTTTGGTTGATGCTTCTCATCAAATACCTCTATCTGATGTTCCAGAGTTTTAGATGTTATTTTTGACACCTGAGTTTGACTTGCTCCTAATTCTTTTTCACTGATTAAATTGTAAGGAAAAAAAAAGTTTTAACTTTCTGTTTTTCTTTTTATCCCTCAATGTTCAGCTCTCTGTACTGATTCAAGTCTCAGTTCTGCTGTGCCCTCAGGTGTACTTCTGAAAACCCAGCATCCTGGTGGCCACTCCTTTTGATGCAGTGTGTTTGCTCTGTTTCAAGGTGCTGCTTGGCCCCTCAGATAATCATACTTCTTTTCTTGTGGCGTCTTTTTAGGTTGACTGCTTCCTGCTTGTATCGCCTACCACCTGGTGGGTAATAATATGAGAGTACTTCATGTTTCTAAAATTAAACCCTCTTTTATTCAGAAAACTCTTTACAGAACTGTTGCAATTCATTTGCTGTAGAAGCCATGTGCAGGTGAACCAGCTCTCCAGGGCACAGGCCCAGCTTTCTCCCAGGAGTGATCCAGGTTCCACATCAGTCTCTACCCAAGCAGCCCACAGCAACAGCCCTGCTCAGCAACAGATCAGCAGCACACAGCCATTTCACAGATTTCCTCCCCAGTTCAATGCACATTGCTCCCAGGTATCACTGACTAGATTTTCAATAGCCTTCCTCTGCCTGGGATCCAGTTGGAAGGAGAAGTGTGACTGTACAAATGTCACCCTTCCTTATTACACAGCAAAGTGCAGGAGGGATGCAGACCTCACTCCTGTGAGCCCACAGGTGTGCAACTGATGTGATGTTCCTGTTCCTGCCAAACATTCAGAGAAGGTCTACCCACTGCTGTCAAAAAACGACCCTTTCAGGACTTGTATTTTGCTTCCACTTTAGTTATACACCATGGAATGAAACAGTAACACTTGGAAGTCTAATGTTCCTATTTATACATTTAACTAGACACGCACATACATGTGCGTGCACACACACAGAGGCTGTATTAAAGACATATTACAAGAAACATTTCCAGCACAGGGATTTAGCTGTGTGAATTCCATTAACAATAATGGGAGTTGTTCCCCTAAATCCCCATGTATCTCGTTAAAATATACCTATTAGTGACAGGCTGAAGCCTACAAAACCCAGCAGTTTCCAAGTTAAAACTGAAACTTCATCATTAACTTACCCTATTGTGCCTAGGTAATGCAACACCCTTTAACTTCTCAAATTCAAAGGTGTCTTTTCTCCATTGAACTTAAAACAAATCTTGTCTTGTTAATACAATAGGTTCTGCTATAGATAGCCCACTCTGTAACTCTTGATCATGTTGGAAATGTTTTGTCTCTGAAGCAATACCATCTATGAAGGGACTGTGTTACCAAAATACCTTTAAAACCTTTAGCAGAAGTAGAATATAAAATATAAATGGACTAATGCATTTGCTAATAGCAGATCATAACATTGAAGTATGACTGTGATGAAATGTCAGACACTGAATTATTGTTCTTGGCATTTTTTAAAATGAAGAATTCTTGGTGTATAAAACACAAGTCACTCCAGATGAATGAATACCTAAGGAAACCAGATACACGAAGGAAACTTTATTTACAGTAAACTCATTTATCAATGTCATCATGACAGAAAGAAACCTTAAGCTGTGTGCTCCAAGCATTCCCCAGCGTAGTTATGTGCATTCTAGACAAGATGAGGTTGTATCTGTGTGATGAAGAAGGTCTGCACTGTCCATGGTGTAGTGCAGCCTGGGGATGACGAAGCTAAGAGTAAACGAGCTGGCTTGACTGTTCACTGTAGAGTTGCCTCTCCTGAGAGCTATTCCTGAGTTACTGGAGAGGGTGGCTTTAAAGTAGAGTAGCATGTGTGGAGGTCTGTCCTAATGCTGTTGTGTTGTTTCTGATATGTGGAACAAGCTTACTTGCTCAGGTAACTGCACTGCAGATGTAATAGAAAACCATGTTTTCATACCTTTGATAATGGTATAACTTTTTCAGCTTTGATAGGAAGCTGAAATAAGAAGTTCCAGCAAAAGCAGGATGCACAGTGATATATAGTGGTAACATATTTGGAACATATCTGCATTAAATATCATTTTCTCCAAGTTTAGCAGCAAAGATAAAAGGGTTATAGTGAATGTGAGTATCAGGTCCAGTAAGTCCTACTCATTTTGAGTTGAGCATGGCACAAAAATAGACATCTGTGCAGCCCCACTTCGGTTGCTTTCAATTTTCAGTGCAGTGGAAACCACCCTTCACCTCTGGGCTGGAAGCAGTGGGTGAAAATATTTTCCCATGCAAGAAGAAACTACTGTAATTACACTGTATGTTTGTGCTTATTTCCCTCTCGCCTCCCCCAGTGTAGATCTCTGTTTTGATATATTGCAAATAATTTTTCTGGCTATAGGGCCCTCAATGGTCCTTGTTAACCTGTGACCAGAACTCCAGCTCTCAACAAAATGCTCTCCCTGCTAGAGCAGCACATGAGGCTGTTGGGTCCGGAGGAGCTCCAGTAGGGCTTCTTCCAGTAGCTTAACCATTAACAATGAGCAGTGAAATGAGTCATCCGTGCTTTATTTTTAATTAGAGCTGCAGTGAGCTCAAGCTTGAGATTTTTTTTTGCCTGCAGAGCTCAGGAGCTGAAACCAGCAGCACTCCCCTGGTCCTGGCTGTGCAGAGATTTCTGTAGAGCAACATCCTCACATTGTTGTGGATACAAACAGTGGAGCAAAACCAACACAACACTGATTCACAGGAGCAAGTTAGCATAATTCCTGTTGTCTTAGTCTGGCTGGAGATGTTTTACTTGCTATATTCCTGATTTCCCTCTTGCACACACATACCATCCCCCATCCATCCAGCACCTCAGCTCCCCCCCAAAACAGAAGCCCAAATAATGAACGCAGGATAAAGGGGAAATGATTATTTAGATTTGAGAATTGTTTGTTTTAAATTTATTTAATTGATTATATTTTACACATGCTTAAAAAGCCTAATAAGAAGTTTTCAAGCCACAAGAAGGCTGGAGAAATATCTCCATTGACTCTTGTTGTCAAATGATTCATTTACATTTTAACCACCTTTTGTATTTGTTTCCCATGCAGTCCATGAAGCCTAAAGCTTCATGTATGAAATGGGGTTCTGACGAGCCACCCCTCATAGGCCCCAACACCCATTAAAAAACCATAAATGCCTTAAAATGAGGAGTGAATTCAGTGCTCACCTGAACTGCAGTGCCAGCCCTTGCCAAAGCAACACTACTGTCAATCTGCTGTGCCTATATAGATGGTGGCTTTAAAAGAAGATATTTCTTGGAATGTATTGGAAAGCAGCGCTGCAAACATGGTGTTTGGCATTTTGTTACATCTTGGTGAACAAAAATCCTCAATAGAGAGCTAATTCCAGTTTTTATCTGGGTTGCTGTTATCTGCAGAGGGAAATCCAACTTGCTAAGCCTGTGTGCTTTGCGATGTTGGTGCCAAGCATTTGGGTGCTGGCTGTCAGAGCCCTGGACGAGGCTCTGGTGGCCTCCACCAGCTTGGCCACAGCAATTCTTTGCTCTCCCTCTTCCTCTCCCCACATTCTATTTTGTGTCTTGTTTTGGAAGTTTGTTGGGGCAGATGATGTGAGATTTCTGAGATGGTATCCTTAATTTCAGCAAGCAGGACCACAGTGAAGGTCATGTTGTTCATTATGTATATGTCGTACTTCATGTCCTACAATTGTTCTTTTCTACAAATGCATTAGGCAGGTAATGATTCAAGCTTCTTATGATGATGGGCACGTTCATTTTTAGCCTGGATTGCACTGGGATTTCTTTTGCATCCCTAGTTAATTGGTGGGAGGTTGTTATGAAACAACCAGTGCTGTAATGTTGAAAGGGTAGGAAGCAAGCTGTGCTGGGCCAAGGACCCGGGCTCTGCAGAGCGCTTCAAAGCAGCACACAAAATACTAATCAAACAGTCAGGTGCTTCCTTCTGCACTGACTGAAGGCAGAATCCCTTGTTCTGGGTGCGGGCAGAGTCACGCTCCTCATAAGGCTTCTATGGCTCAGGTTTAGATGGCTCTGGCAGTACTTTTGCTTAGAGGGCAGAGACAGTCCTTGGTGAGAGGGGGAGCAGGGAAGAGCCCTGAACCCCAGCTGGTGCCTTGCTCCTCATTGCTGCAGCTGCATCGGCTGTTCTGGAGAGAAGCAGGGCTGGCACATGGGTTGTGTGGGGCTGGTGATGGTCCCATTCAGGCAGAAGTGCTGTGCAGACTCACAGCAGGGAAGGCCATAGGGATATAGGCAAGAAGCAGCAGCTCACTCAACTGCAGTGATATTTGGCAGCAAAACTGATGTCTGGAGCCCTCATGGAAATGGTGCCGTGGAGTGCCAGTGGGGCACACCAGCTGGGGACATGCATCTTCTTGCTGGACTGTGCTAGTTTAGGCTGCAGAAAATTTGATATTTCCCTCATGAAGTGTAGCCTTGATAAAAGACCTCACTTCACAGCATTTTTCAGGCAAGGAGACATGCTATATAACACAACTACAGAGGTAAGTGCCAATAAGAGCAGATCAGGGTGAGGGGACATCAATTGACACAGAAACTGGAGAACAAACACGAGGATGGATAAGACAAGGATGGATAAGACAAGGAGTTTGAGATGGAGATATCAGACTTGGTGGACAATACCTGAAAAAGAGCAGCCTTGTGCTGTGTAATAGGACAATGAGGAGGACAGTGCAGTGCAGGGAAAGAAATGCGGGAGAAAAGGTCAGTGAGGTGGGCTGGTTACAAGTCCAACAGTAATGTAGAGTTTTAAAGCTAAGTGGCATAAAAGCTTACACACGAAGAGGACTGTCTTTGTGCAGGAACCAGACACTATCTGGTTCTGATCTGGAATTACATTTTCCCCCGCCTCTCTCTTTTGCCCTCCATCTTGCTATGCACTTTATTATGATTATTGCAAGTTTTGGTAGTAAAATCCAAATTACTGAATAGCTAAAAAATTGTATTTGAGAGTAATTGTATAGTGGCTTGTCATTACTGTAAATTTTTATGTCTTCATGTAGTTAATTTAACCTTTTTGGGAGAGAACTGGATGGCAGCATTCGAAAAATCAGTTGTTTTTTTTACTTCACTACTGGTTTGAATTGCTCTAATTGAAACCAGCATTATTTTGTTTGATCTTGTAATTAAACAATGTAATTTATATTAATCCATTAAATAATTTGGCTAATTGCTTTTACGCTGATTGTATCGTAGCCTTTTTTCTTTTAAATTAATTTTGGAACCAAGTGGTTATCTGCTGAAAACCAATAAGCCACAAGTGAAGAAAAGATCTCTTTTACTTGCAGGGATTTTATTTTTGGTTTCTTTGATAAAAGCTGTGTTACAATATAGACACAGAAGCCCTGATTCAGCCAGATGTTTAAAGATACCATTCCACTGTTGCTCAATAAACTTGGGGCTTTCTTGACCCAGAGTCTAAATGATGAAAAGCCAGACTTTTGTTGGAAATTAAATCCCAGGGAGGAAAAAGATGGTCTCATACTACCAAAAGAAATTGGCCTGTTTCCATATCCCTGGTCTACAGATAAGAACTTTGCTCAGTTGCTCATCCTAAGCCCTGTTTGCTCACTATTTACAGCTGGGAGCTCTCACCACTTTCCAAGGAATAGCATGAGGCAGTAGCAGCTGTAGACTGTGCTCAGATGCATGGGGTTTATGTGACTAATGAAGTATGACAAACAATGCAGAGCAAACAGTCAGCTTTGCAATCTCTCTTTAAGTTGAAATCTATTTATATGCATTGAGATAACATTCATTCACAGGAATACATTTGCAGCGATCAGGTTGTGAACTATTTGAGAACCTGAAAGGTTGGTTCTCTTGTGCTTTGAAAAATCTGTTCCCAGTTCACATGCTTGGGTATAACTGGACTTGCTGAGGTTAAGATTGCTGTGTAGGAATACCCAGGATGTGCATGCCCTAGTGAGAAGTTCAAAAAGGAATTTCTTTTCCCACCTGCCACTGCTTTTCTAAAGCATTCTTATTCTGTTGATCTGGCCCAAACAGACAGGCCTTCCCTACCCATCCTTCTATGGATAAAAAAAATAAAATTGTGTAGTTTCAATCTTACTTCTTGCAGAATTTCTGGTAAATTGTAGTTGGATTAGACTAATTTGTTATGGCCTCATTTTGTCTTTTTATTTCTGTATTCCAGCACTAATTACTAGTGATGTGATTAATGTTTCACATACCTGGTAACTTTGCTCTTTCTGGTTTTGAGATGATGTTAATTAATCCAACTTAGAAAAAATACTTGCAGTCCTGATCATGTATCACATTTCTTATTATTTCTGGAAACCAGAGTCTATATAAAAGCTGAGTAATTAGATAAATTTATGCAACTATGCTCGTACCAACTTTCAGTCTAGATATCACTGTCAGAAGTACCAACTGTGTTTAAGAGGATGACTATAAGTAAGACTTTTATACATTTATTTTATAAAGGATTAAAGCAAAGGCTATATTATCATACCAGTGTCTTTTCATAGAAATGTATTGAGGGTTGTTCAGTTCACAGGAAAAAACCCTATTCCTGAAAAATGTCAGGTTTGTTCAGAGGCATTTTAAAATGTCTAATAAATATATGCAGTAGTTTTGGGGTTTCCTCTATTGATAGCACTCTGTGTACAAGTATTAAATTGCATTAAATTGCCATAGTTTTGTTGATTTTAGGCAGGGCAAGATCATCACATAATAGCAACTTTGCAGGAAATAAAGAAACAAGTACACTGCATGCAATGCATGTAAGCACATTCCTTACGATGCTGCTGGAAGGTGATCGGATATGATGAGGATGGAGTTGTTCAGAAACACAGAGAAGAAAGAATAGCAGTTACTTTCAGAACACTCTGGTTTATCTTGCAATGTCTGTTTCCTTTGCAAAATCACTAATGCTCACTATTACTGGACTTGTTAAAGTGACCTTTAAATTGCTTTACAGATATTGACTTGTGGATGCAATCTACCTTTGCACAATAGTCAATTGTCCATCTCAACTTAAACAAAACAAAAAACCAGAGCGCATTTCAAAGTATTTCAAGCAAACGCTTTCAAGGATTTTTAAGCATGTCCTTAGCTTTGCAATAATGGCATCCTTTAGACAAGGTTTGGAGTGATTTTTGCCTCAGAGAATGGCTAAAACCTTGGAAGATAAAAGCTTTCCCCCACTTCCCCTCTAGGTTATGGTATTATGACACAGAACAGAATTAAAATCTAACCAAATACTCAGTGCTAATTATTCTGTAAATTAAGGTGGACAAAGGCTTTCCCTATATTGGTGTGACACTTTAAAAAATTCTGGCATGGAATATCATTTCAAGAGAAGACGTCTGGGTGTAAATGGCCTCATACATTTCTTGCCTCCTATGTATTATTACAGTTCTGTATTTTTTGGCAGCAATATCCTAAGTGCTGTGACTGATATTTCAATGATGTTCTGACCCTCAGCCTACAGATACTAACCCAGATGAATGATTCTGATCAATCTTTCCCCAGCCTGAAGTTAGTTTCATTGTCTGCATCAACAGAGCTGATGTTAAGATCCTGCACTGGACTCTCAACACCACTTGCAGTATGAGTTGTTAAAGCTGATGCCACCCGTTATAGAATCACTGTTGCTGTTATTTATTATTTATATAGTGCTATTGTTGTTAGTGAGGCTTCAGAGAAAATACAGATCCCTGACCTTGAGGGGCTTCCATGTTGCTAATGAGGGAGTGTAGGAGAGTTGTCGAACGAGAGCCTGAAGTGAGGGGAGAGTGATGTTTGTGGGAAGGGTGAGTGTGGATGTGGATAAAGCACTGAGGAATATTTGGTTATGAAAAGCTCATTTTGATAGGCCAGATTCTCAGCCTTGTTCATGAAGCTGAGTGTTGGCCCGAGGGCTCTGTGAGGTTTCCTCTGAGCAGAGGAAACTTCTGATGGGAAGCGGTGTGAGCCCAGTTGATCTCTCCTTGGGAGAGCACACAGAGGGGCTGATGGAGTGTGCTGCCACCAGCCCTGCTGCTGAGATGGTCTCCTGGGAGCCTCAGGGCAGCACAGAAAGGTGTTAGAGCTGCTGGCTGGCTCAACCACCCTCTCATGAAGTTTGGGAATATCTCAGCTTTCCTCCGTCTTGTCCTGAAGCAAGTCTAATAGAACAAAAGGCAACCCCCAGAAGAAGCTGCCACATCCCAGAGGTAGATAGTGACATTCCAGCATCCCCTGAAGGCAAAGAGTAGAAACTCATTTAATGAGGGGAAAATATATCCTGAACCAGACTTACGAACTGTAAAGCACAGAGACTGGAAACCGCTGCTTTTGTAACTACTTGAAAGATAATTGTTCTCTATGCAGAAACTGAGAGAAAAATAGACTTTTGCTGTGAATATCCAAATACCATACATAGAGAATAATATTCCCCATATTCTATGGCAGAGGCAAAATGCCTGGTGCAGGAAGGATTGGACGCTGTTTGTTGTGCTGGACCTTCAGCATCAGACACAGCAAATGGTTCAGGCACCCAGTCAGGTCCCTGGATGTCAACACAGCAGCATGCAAGCCCATTGATCCACAGAAAATGCAAATTAATTTAACATTGTTTGGTCAAAACATAAGGGTAAAATTAGCTACAGTCTTATATTTAGTGAATGGAAAATATTTAATAATTAAAATGTCCTTGTACACTGGAAATCTGAAATTTCTCTTAAGGCAAAAGGCAGAATTCAGACTTGGTATAAGTATATTGAATTCCACCTTTACAGTTGTGTTCACTCAGACCTGATTTTGACCCTAAATTAATCATAAGGGACTAAATTTAACTGAGCATAAATGTACTTGTATATGCATGTATACATAAAAAGGCACAAAAAGGTGCAGTTAGCATAGAAAATAAAATGCAGCTAATTATTGCAGATCTTTTTAAAGTATGTTTGCAAGTGATGTGTTTTCAAAACAAGTTAAACAATAATTCATCAGCTTGTGTACCACATGCTGGCTGATGAATAAAGTCAGGAATCAGGAAGCAAATGTAAATATGGGGTCTAATTCCCAACTGCCAAATTAGAAGTATTTTGTGCCCACTTTGCACAGGTGCAAGTGAAAACATAAGTTAAAAACCAGCTGGGAATCTGGTCTCACAGTCTGTTGTACTGTTCAAATAATTGAATTCAAAGTGTGGTTACTGACTAACTAAAGCCTCTCCTACTCTATTGGTCCTCACTTCCCAACTCCAGGCCTGAGAGAAGACCAGGCCATTTGAGAAGATTGTCGTTCACGCTTATCCTTTCAATCAGAATCCACAGGAAAAAAAAAAATAGCCAGTTTCTTTTATGGTGGCAGTTAATCTGTCAGGAGCAGATTCAAGTTTTGGCAAAGATCTGTGGTGAGGTGAAATGAAAAAGCTGCCAAACAGCATTGTTAGCATGGGGAGGAGGAAGGGAGGGGAGCTGACACGACTTCCCCAAGTTAAATGCCAAGCACACCTACATCGCTTTCAATCAGGCCATGTGAACACCAGGATATTTATAGCTGTAGCAAGTTTTAGTGCTCCTTTACCCCGGAGGCAGTGTGTTCGTGGCAGAAATGGATTCATAATACCTAATGCTGGTTTTGAAAACATTTTTATAGTTTACTTAAGTAAGTATGGCATAACATGCTAGTAGCATTTAAGTAAAGAACATCTAAACAGTTGGTTTGCAGTGCCATGTGATTTACAGCTTAGCACAGTATTCTCCTAATTTCAGCTTCATACACAGTTTTGAAATGCATTTCTTCCCTCTCTTGCCATTGTCCTCTGCATTTAAAATTCGTAAGGAATTTGGTGCCAGTTTTAGAATGGTAACTGGGTTAAGAGACTATCTCTTTCTAATGGGATTCAAAAATATGTCCTCAACCCTGTTTACATGGCTGCTGCTGAGTGAAAATGAGTATTTATGGGTATCATTGCCTTGGTGGGATGCTAAATCAGGGTTTATCTGCTAAGTCAGAAACAACATGGGTTTAAGGGGAGATGTTAATAAATATGACTGTGAGCCTGTATCATATTCAGTATCTGCCTCACCTGAACGTAATTTTTTTCATGGGGTCTGGAACATAAACTACTAAAATAATACATAAAATTAAAGACCAGGTGAATGTACAGTTTCTGTACAGCGTCCTCACACCACTAGTCCACCCTGTAATGCAGGATCCCTGGAGCCACTCTCTCCTTGCCCTTTCCCTGTGTCTGGGGCCAAACTGCTCCCAGACACCTGGATTAGCTGTGACAGAGCTGATTGCTGCAAGGAGGAGAGCGGGAGGCTTTCCTTCCCCAGCCTTCCCCTCAGTAACCTGAACACTGCTCTTGCATTTGAGTCCAGGAAACTTTGTGCTGCCCAGAGCACAATCTGGCTGGTGCTGCAGAGCCTGGTGAGGGGTGCTGAGCCTCCTGCTGTGCGATCCTGCCTCCTCCAGCCTCCATCTGTCTGTGCCAACTGTCAGCTCTGCTCTGTGCTGCCCACCTGGGGCTTTAGGGCACAGCCTGTTCTTTTGGGAGTGGAGCACTGGAAGGGACAATCAGGGTTACCAAGACCACTGTGTTGTAACTGCAAGTGTTTGTGAAGGTTTTTCATGTGTGGATGACACTTGGTAGGACCCTTGGCCAGAGTAATCCAGCTAGATTTATTAGTAAACACTGCACGGCCAGTTTTGTGCTGCCATACTCTGACTCCACAGAGATTCCCTGGATTTCATTTGCAGTTTCAATGGGAGCATGCAGAACAGCATATTGGGTTACAGGGGTGTGCTTAGAACATGTGTTTAAGTGTCTCTTTTCTCACAAGCTCGCATTGTTATCCTCCACTATTTTTGAAAGATCATAGTTTAGGTAGAGAAGTGTCTCAGAGGTTAAAAGTGCATCCTCAAGGGAGTGTGTCATTGGTACAGTCATGCACTGAGTGCATAGCTGACATAGCACTCTGCTCCCTGACTGGGTAGCTTCTAATGAGATCTTTTGAAGATGTCAGCTGTTTGCATAAAATGTGAAGGAAATCTGGGATAAACAGAACGTTCAGCTTTTGTGTCTCTTAGCTCCATTTTCTCTTCATAGTCTTCAGTCTTTAGCCAGCATTTTTCTCTCCTAGAACTGGTCAAGCTTGTTTGAGGGAAAATTAGGTTTTACTGTCTGTATTTCTAGTGAGTCTCAGACAGTTTGATCAATTTTAATTACAGGAATGAACTGACTTGGTTGTAACCTGTTACTGGGTTTGTACCAGAGAGAAAATCCCACCAAGATTTCCAGAGTTTTTTGGTTATGGTAACTTTGCAAAACCATAATGAAAAGGTTAGGAAAGGCTTTTCCTTGACCATGGGAAAAAAGTTTCTACATCTAAGAACAAATAGTTCATGTCAGTGGAAACATTTGGGAGTTCATGCCCAGAAGAGGTCATTTAGAATAGGGCACAGGTCAAGGATCAGTCCTGAGAGAATTTAGACAGTAAGAACCTAAAAGTAAGAGCATGAAGTCAATGATAACATTTGTCAATGACACAATCTTGTGGGGAACAGGTTAGTATGAGGTCAAACAATGGTAAAACTCAAAATAACTGAAATAGACTAATAAAACAGGTAGATAAGTGACTCATGGAACCTAGTTTAGAGAAGGCTGAGAGATTCACACAGCTACCTGGTGTTCTGCACACAGGAATTTTCTCCTCCCTATGGCAGTTGGATCCTTTGTAAACTTGAAGCATAAGGAGCAGACGCGACTATGCAAGTTTAATCTCCAGCCACACCAGGAGCAGTGAGTGGGAAATGCTGTTGTAAATCCCAAGTGACTGCCCTCATGCATGCAAAGGCTTGTTGGGAAACATCTGGGCACTTGGAAGAAGCTATTGAAATAGTTGCTAAGTAGAGACATCACTGTGAGTTTCTTGTGGCAAATGCATTTTCAGTGGATAGAAATCCCCATTCCTTGTGCAGAGAGTACTGCTGTGAAGAAGGATATAGTAAATATCCTTTACTGTTATGGTGAAGATCATAATATATCTAACATTGATAAACTTTGAAATATTTCATAATGTGCATTTAATGGCAGGTACACATAAATCCATTCACATTCCATCATTGCTCGGATTTTCTAATGACAAATTGACGGTTAATTTTCTGTTTTTAGTTTCAAAGCTGCTATCTACTCTCTCTCTTTTT
Source organism: Drymodes brunneopygia (assembly GCA_013400955.1). Classification (NCBI taxonomy): domain Eukaryota; kingdom Metazoa; phylum Chordata; class Aves; order Passeriformes; family Petroicidae; genus Drymodes; species Drymodes brunneopygia. The sequence continues at coordinate 539,735 of VZTZ01035666.1, read as the reverse complement.
TTTTTTTTTAACTGCCATACAGTAAGATTGAGAAATTGAGTTGGCTAGGACTGCTGAGTAACCCCATGAACTAATGAAGTAAACATTTGCAACCACTGTGACATGGAAATCATCCAGCTCTCCCTGGTGTACACCTGCAGAAACCTGTGATTCACCTCTGAGTCACTCTGCAAATGTTAGCAGGGCAGAGCTGACAGCCGTGTATAGGGCTCACTCTGCTGCCAGTTCTCTCCTTCTCCCCTGGAATAATGACATTAATGATGCTTCCAAATGGCTCACGGGGTTGCAAAATGAGAGATATCAAAATCCATGCAGCAGCTTGATTTCCTAATAGGATGCATTAAGTAGAACATTGCATGTTTTACAGGCTGAAGTTGATTAGAAAATAAGACTTAAAATATGTAGCTAAAGTGGTTAGAAAAATGGGTTTTGGAAGCTCAGATCAAAGCTTTACAGGAGGGTGATTAAATAAATAAAAAGTTTAAGCCTAACTGAGCAAATAATTGCACATCCTCTGAAAAGAACTATTCACAGGGATTGATCAAATGTGAGTCACCCCAGGCACAGATGTCTTTCTAAGAATATTCCATTTAATTTTCTTAATGTACACACCAAAAGCAGAGATACTGGTACTGATCAGTGAATGCTCTTGTTTGCATAAGGAAAGGCTCTTTAAAAATAACGGAGAATGTGAAAAAACCCAAACCAAGTAACCACCAAAAAGTGATTCTGTTCCTGTTGTCTAACAGGGATAATTTCCTCTTTAGCAGTGATTTACCCCACTTATTACAAGATATAGGCTTGCTTTTCCTTAGTGTATATTAGAAACACACAGCACGTGCTCAAAGCATAGAAGAAATATAATTCTCATTGCAGATTTTGTTCTTAAGGGTCAATTTGTCCTTTACTTTGGAAACGTCAGCCTTGGGAGACTGGTAAGAGTCTTACAACCAAAAAATAAATACTAAAAGTTCATGAGGTTCTTACGATGCATGATTGTCTGCTTAGGTAAGGAATGGGGTTTGAGGCCAAAGTATAACAGACTGGAGGTGAAGAGGATGTCTGTAGAGGGGAATCACGTTCCCTGGGGACAGGTGTTTTGGAAAGCCTTTCCCCTTCCTGCCTTTGGCATTGGTTTTTGTTCATCCACCTGCAAAGCCCTGTCCTCTGAAGGGTGTGTATAGAGGGAGGCTGCATTAATGTTACAGACAACAGCCTGGCAGTGAAATTCTGCCCTTCAGGATTTTGGCGTGTGTTCTATTTATTGCAACAAAGCCAGAATTTTACCTTTGCTGTTTCTGAAGGAAAAAGAGTAATAGCAGGGAGCTTGGCTTCTTCATTTCTCAGACCTCCTTCTCACACAGGCAGTGCTGATGGAGTGAAGGTGGGTAAGAGCTAAGAAACAAGAGTTAACAAAAACGAGGTTATGCAAAAAACCATCCCGATACCCTTAGAAATGAGTTTTGCGCACAATCCTGAGAGACACAGCACTGTCCTGTTAAAGGTGCCACACAGATGTTGAGTATCTCATTGACTGGATTACATTCCTTATTCAAACACTTATGTTTTCCTTTATTTTTCTCTTTGAGGACCAAGCTGTTAAATAAGGGAAACACAAAGGAAACGCAGGCTGCTCCTGTGTTCCCGTCTCTCACACCCTTCATGTCTCTGCAGATTGCAGCAGGCATCTTCTCATTGTTCCCAGCAAACTGACAGTGGTAGGATTGGAGTATCCATTGGATGGTTAGAGTTGGTAATAAAATAATGAGTATTGAATTCCACTTTAATGAGTGCCTGGGAACCATGACTAACTCTGCTTGTTCTTAATAACAGAGGATACCTGACCCTTTGTGTTGAGCTCTTTTATTTTGTGTAATACCTAATTCCTGAAGGCAGCTGATATTTTCTCACTGCTCCCTCCCTTCTCTCTTCCTCCTTCACCTTCATGTCAGGCATTCATGTACTTGCATTTGGCATTAGCTGAAATGTAATCTGAGGGGGACATTTCAGAAATTGTCTTGCTGAAGTGCTGTGTAGGTTTTGGTACATCTCTGGCATCCCTTACATGATTGCCAGCTCTAGGATAACTGGTTAAGCCATGTCAGCTGTGATTTGTGAGCACCTTTCATATATATTTCACAGCTAATGTAGAAATATTCCTGATGTAATAAAGAAGTCATTTTGTAATTTGGACTTTGAGCCATTTGTGATATCCAGTAGTGTGGAGAGGAGTTAAATAATGAAAAAAATTGGAGTGAATTTCCCACTTAGAGGATTTCCAACCTTTGCATTCAGTTTGAATTACTTTCCTTGTCATTTGGTCCCTATGCTCATATTTAATGCCTATCTATTTCCTCCTGTAACTTATATTATCTATTTAAGTTCTGTTACAATCTTGGGCTGGAGAACCAGGGGCTCTGTAGAAAGTGTGACTCGGTGTGGCAAAACCAATTTGCTCTGTGATTCAGACCAAGCAGTGCATTCTCTTCTATCAGTGGAGAAACTTTCCTTTATTCAACAGCAATTTGCTTTTATTGGTGATTAACACTGTCACTTTTGATGTGTCCTTGAAATTGTTACTTTCCTATTCTCACCTCTGAAATTCCCTTTCACTCGGGTGATGTAAACCTTTGATGTGTGCTCATATAGAAAAGGGCTTCATCTTATGTACAGAGGGGGTGAAGGGCTTGCAGCAGCTCAAGGTAGCTGCCTAGTACTTTGGAAAATCAGACACATTATGTATCAGCAATTTCTCCTTGCAGCTGGGAAATAAATTTATAGCTTGGTATTTCTAAAAGAAAAAATTACTAGTTCTGATTGAAGTGCTTAGCAGCGTAGACAGTTAAAGTAAACATTTTTTATAGCCACACACTTCCTTAATTTTCTTCTTTTATGTTTTGAACTTCAGGAAAATGATATTTCCAAAAATGTGGAAGGATAAATTTTTTTCTCTTTTCTATTCAAATCAGCACCTAGAAAATGCATGAAAAATAATAAAGTGACATTCAGGAAATGGAAAAGAACTAAATACAGGTCATGTAGCAAGTGCTTATGTGCCTTGAGACAAGGCAGCTACTGGAAATGTATCAGAGGAAGATTATTGAGTTGTCACTCTGCCTGTGGGGAAGAATCTCCCACTAACCCCTTTTTGGTGTAAGCTTGTTTCTGTAAAAGGGAAGAGTAGTTCTGATTGCCTTGATTCTGGTATAAACCATACATTTATGTAAAACATGCAAATTGAAATGCAAATCTATTTATTTTCTCTGTCATACCTTCACTGTATCTGTACCTCATGTCCAGTTTGCTCTAGATTTATACCTATGGTACTGAGTTGAGGCAACAGATAGCATTTAGATTTCAAACTTACTTTATGAAAAATGTATGAAAGATGCTTTATTGAAGATCAGCTTGGGTTTTTGTTGTTGTAATTTTATATTTTTGGTTCATATTTAGAAGTGATGAATTGAGCATGGCAATTAACTCAGTTTCAAGAGGATGCAACATTAACATGCTGTTGTGGCTTATTGATATAACAACTTTTGTTCAGAAGAGGCTTATTTCACTACTACTCTGGACTGAAATTTTTATTTTTCCACTAGATGAGAACCATTTTTTTGTGGGGAAGGTGTGTAAAATGCAGAGGAAATGGGGATTTAGCAGTGTCCAATCAGCAGTTAATTAGCTTCTGTGAGACAGACAGCCTCAGTGTAGCCCTACTAATCCCCTCTTTGTGACTTCAGTCTAGAGTAAGGCTCAGACCTGGGTAAAAGTCAGTAACGCTGGCAGAGTTCTGTGAAATGTACACAAAGCTGCACTTGCTAAGTATCTCTTCATGGGAATGTTCCACAAAGCTCCAAAAAGCCACATGCGTTCTTAACATCCACTGTAATTAGGCTGCAGTTTGATGAAATTCTTTTTTATTTCAGAATTTAGCAATGGCACTTTCTGTTAAAATAGGAATTGGGCTTAAAAAATAAACCCACATCCATTCAGCATATCGTGAGGAGAAGAGCTCTTTGGGGTTTTTTTGCAAAACCAGTAAAAGTGTGATCCTTGAGAGGAAATTTACCCTGTCCTCGGGATGCTTACTTGGAATCTAAAAAGGCACAACCTTACCGATGGAACTTTGGGCAACTCTCTTGGTCTCTCTATATTTTGATTTCCCTTCTCTAAGCTGGTAAATACAACATTTCCTTTCTCCACAGGGATGTTGGGATGTGCTCAGGTATTTGTCAGTGTCCATACAAGATAGATAGGCAGGTGTGAAGTTCCCAGAATCTGATATGAAAATGCCCTCTTGTGCAATATTTCCTGAGCCCTCAGTTGTACTGATAGTAATCAGACACCTAATTTGGGGATAAAAAGGCAGATAAGAGTAATGCTGGAGCTGAGCACACTGGTTAGGATCTAGTTTAGAAATTTGCTCCTCTTGGCCAAGCAGCTCTTAATGTATTCTTCCTTCTCAGCTGTTCTTCCCAGGATGTGAGCAGGGCTCGGGCTCAGTAAAGGACTGTGCCAGGACATGACAACTGTGGTGTGAAACATTTTCATCCTGCTGCAGGAGCAACTCTATGCTCTGGTCAGCCAAAGTCAAGCCTGTAATGTTTGGACTTGGTCCAGTGAGCTGAAGCAAGTTGGTTTCAAGCAGCTTCATGTACTTTCCCAAAGAGTTTTCCCAAGCGTATTATCCCCTGGTGCATTGTGTTTGGTGGTTAGCCTCAAAGAAATGGGTTGCCAATGGATTCTGGCCATTCTTTTCTTTACAATGAGACCTGTGCCATTAAGTAGGTTCATTTGACCTACAAATGAGACAATAAAGACCTGAGCCCAGTGCCAGCCATAACTTCAAACACACCTTTCATGCAGCACTTCTGGCTTCTCTGGTGTCTGGGCAAGGTGGTTAAGTCTTCCAGCTCCTCACTGGACCTCAGGCTATTTTTGGGTAGACAGATTCACATTGCTAAGTCATCACTTGGCCATCACTTGTTATAGTTTATAGAGAGTTTGGGAAAAGCGTCAAGACCTGGAGCCAACCTAATTTTCTCCTCAGATCCAGAAATGGCCTGAAGCCTTGTATGGGGTTTCTTTGGGCAGCCCTGGTGTTATTTATTTTCCCAGTAATATCTGGAAGGCTGAGTTGTGAAATCAGGGAAGTGTGGTCCTGTATAAGTTTAGGTCACTTTGGTTTCTAGTACTTGGTGCCTGATCAGTTGACTTTTGCCAACACAAATACTAAGGACTGATCTGTGTAAAAAGCAGAAGACACCATTTTTTCCTGAAATAACCAAGAACTGAAACTTCTTGCAAATATAATTCAGTCTTAGCCTAATTATTCTTAAATGCTGCCTGTGCAGGAATAAAGAGAAAAAAAAGGTGCGAGCTTTTACAATCTCATTCATTCCATCAATGTAAAAGCTTTTTATTTAGCTTCAAAGTGAGTCTACTACTTCACAACAAAATTTCATTGTGTCCCAGATTAGTTCTGTTTAATGGAATCAAATTTCACCTTTTCTAATTATCTTTTGGAAAAGACAATCTTTACAGAATAATTAGTAATAGAAGTACACAATGGATCATTGTCTTTATTACTTGCAAAGAAATTCTAGATGCTGTACTAAATCTCGAGGTATGATCTCACAAAATGTAAAATATCTCACCCCCTTCCTGCTAAATTATATGAAATTCAACATAATTTCAGCACAATGGGTGGTAATTTTACTTCTTTGAGAAGATCAGCTTTAAGTTGCTTTTACAGAATAACTTTCCCGATCCCAGTCTAATTAAACAAGCCTAGACATAGGTGAACTTTTTGTCTTCAATTAATTTTCAAGATTTCTAAATGAAGGACTTAACATTCTTTTATTAAGGAGATAAAAACAATTGTATTTTTCTTTATCTAGCCTCCAGTTTTCCTTCAGGGGTCATTTACATTGTGGCATTGTTTTAAAATGCTGCCTTCCTATTCTGCTGAAATTTAGTAGCCAGCCAAGTCCTGGATTTAAAAAGGCTCCCCCTGCACTGAATGAACACATACAATCATAAAGGAAAACAAACAATCCTGGCACAAGGGAGAGTCATTTGGAGTCTGTCACCTCTTCCTCTTTGGTTTTGCCAAATGTTCTGAAAAGTACTGCATATTCCTGAATTATGCTCCAAAATGTATTTCACCTGGTCAAAACTAGGGAGAAATTACTTAATGAAAATAAAATTAATTTTTTTTATCAAAATGGGCTGTTTCTCTAAGAATCAAGGTTGAAACTAACCTTCCATTGATTTAAAATTTGCCACAAAAGTGGGAGAAAAAAGAAAATGTAGAAGAAAAATGGGCTGGGTCCTCCTTGGACTGTTAGTCTTTATAATTTAATTTGTTGAGAATTTAAAATTACATTAATTGTGCTTAAATAACTGACATTATTTGACACTGCAACAACAGAGCAACGGAAATGAGTGACAAACACACAAAAGACTTTTGTTATCTTTGTTTGTCTGCCTGAATAAATCTCAACAAGTAGTTCAAAGATTTAAATTTATAGCATACTTAATCGTCATTAGACGGCCAATCCTATTGACTCTAAACTGCATTTCACTGATATTGAATAGTTTTGGCATCCGCTTCAGTTTGACTCATCAAGAATCTTGATTTTCAAATGACTGAAATTGTGCAAAGAGAGGTCATAAAGAGGGACTCTACACACTGTTATGCTATATATTTGCTTTTAAAATGTTGTTAATTTTCCTTTCTCTTTCAAAAGCTGTTTATTTACATTGTTAGAATACCACAGCAATCTTCAGAAATGCAACCTGTGATGAAGAAAACTAATAAAGGCTCTCAGTTTGGAAAGTAATTAACTCTTTTGGGACTTACCTTACTTGCAAGAATAAGTGCATTTTTCATTCAGAATACCTCTCACCAGAGAAAAGCAAGGTTGAGCTTCCCCATTTTCCAAAAAGGCAGAGCATCCTGACCCAAAGATGCCATGGAACCTCTTTAAAACAAAATAACTTGATTAAACCCAGCCAGTCCTAACTCTGTGTGTGACTCTGCAGTGAGCTATGCAGACACACTGCTGGACTTTGCTATCAGATGGCCATGTATTAATGTAGTTTGTATATCTGTGTACCTATAACTGTACAGAAAACATGTTTAGCTAGAAACTGTCTGCCAGCAAAAGCCTCTGACAGCCAATGTTTGAGATGGAGGGAAAATCCAAACTCCAAACCCTTTTCAAAATCTCTCATTAACTGCTTTCTTTTATGAAAATCTCACAAAATATGCTTAAGTACTGCAAACTCCAAAGTGAAACAAAATATGTGTTTTATTTGCTAAGCACAGCCAATTTAATTGAAATTATTCACAAATTTATAATCAATTTTCACAGCTTTTTGCATGGAAAAGAATTAATAAAATTGGATTGCTGTCAACATTTATTTTCACACTATTTATTTTCATATTTTGAAGCGGGTTTGGCTTAGGTTTGTTTTTTGTATTGAAGTTATAAAACATTTTGCTAGCATTGACCTAAATTTGGTGTGAAATACCTGAGGCTTTGTAGGAAAATGGGAAAATTTAATTTGAAGTGATGTGATTTTTCTCTTCCCCACCCTTCCAGTGCCAGTTCATCAATCATTTATTGAAATAACAGTATGTACCAAATACCAATGATTACAACAAATATCCAGTGATACCAAGTAAAGGCATTTGCTAGACTTCATCATATCTCTCTAGCAAATGCCAGCATCCCACAGAATCAGTGGCTCCTCACATGCTGTCAGTTTTACTGTTCTGAAGGAGAGGATATGCAATTATTAGTCAGCCACACAAGCCCTCAGTCCAGAAGTTATTTAGTCTTGTCCTTCTTTTCATACCTACTGCTATGGAAATGCTGGAGCCAGTGCAGCATTGTAACAGAAATGAGAAGAACAAGGTCAGGATCTACCAGACAAAGAGATTTGCCTCCACTAAAACATTCTGTGCTTTTCTATATAAAATTAATAGCCAAATTCCTGAATTTTCCTTATTTCAGAGAAGAAAGGGGTTGAAATCCAAACCAGCCTGAGAAGTTGAGAGACATCCGTGTATTCAAATGTTTAAGGCACTGATGTTCTTAACTTCTTTAGTGATATTTACTTTAATTATTGCATCTGTATGGTCTGACTCTGAGCTATTTACAACAGTAGCTATGTAAAACTCGGTGAAAATATTGAATTTAGTGGAGCTGTCAAATAGAAATGAAACCATCATTTGGCCCATCTGGACTGAACACTGATATTTGGTGGGGGAATAGCATCCCTTTACTGTTGACAGTTTAAACAATCAACTGGACAATATTACTTCACATCAGTGTCTGTTTATGATTATTTATGAGATAAAAAATCAGGATATTCTCCTTCAGGCTTAGCAATACCATCCCTCACTGATGCAGGTGAAAATTTTTTTGTCTTGTTTGAAAGCAAGCTGCTCCTCAAAGACTTGCTGTGAACTCATGGCAAATGAACACTTTAGCCTCAGTGTAAGAGGAGACACAACTGTCAAACCACTCATACTGAAAAGACATTTTCAATTTTCTTATAAGTAACAGCAGATAGGAAGGGCTGAAATATGGTACCTGTCTTCTTGCAGCTCCCATGTAGCTCTCCACAGTGAGAGCTAATCTTACCTTTATGGTATTTAGGCAGAAAAACACAATGCAAGGCCAGTAGTATCCAGCCTAAAATTCTGGGCAGAAAGAGGAATACAAGTATTGTGCTTTTGCTATTCTACACCCTTCTCCAATAATCCCAAAGAAACCATTCATTGCCACTCATAGGAATAATCCAAATTCCATTATTCCTAGCAAATCTGAAATGCAGAGGTTTGGCCTTTCTGTTCCAATGAGAATGACAAATTTTATTATGATGTTCTTATTTTTGATGGGCCAAAATCTCCTGAGATAAGCAACTTCCAGCATCTGCAAGAGGAGCAGAACTGGGACCTTAACCCTTGATCTTTGTATTGGCATTTGAAAGGATTTCCCTTTGAACAGCACAACTGAAGGCCCAGCTGGATGCTGAGCAATCATTTCCTTCTGATGATGTAAATAAATAAGTAAAATGTAACGCTGAGGTGAAAAAAATACTTGCCAGTCCTGGTAATTCAAGATTTTCTCGTTATTTAATTTGTCATACAGTACTAAGGATGTGCTGGAGTGCCTGATGTCTTTACCATGCTTTAAAAAGGGACATAATAGTCGAGAGCACTACTGCCTTCTTTCGAGTGTAGCAGTGTGCTATTAAGCCGATAGGATCAGTAAACTTCCTAAAGCCTGCAGGATGAATTGGTGTTTTTCAAAGACTTGTTTAGGAAAACAAGGGAAGCAGATGTTCATAGTCTTTTAAGCAGGGGGAGAAAGAGAGGAGAAAGAGAGAAAACTCTCAACAAGGGATTATTTCTTTGTCAATTCCATTCTGACAAGAAAAGAGAATGCTCACTGATGATGCTTTGCTTTTGTTTAAATACGTATTTGTGCTACACTGGGTGAGTGGGGGAAAGAAAATTTGCCATGTCTGTTGGATGCAACAACCAATGGACAATTTATAAACAGACCAATTACAGGTAGAGACTCAGCTCAGTTTATATATTTCAGCCTTCAAATACAGAAAGGCAGAAACATGCAGAGATAGATGATGACTGATGAGTGTAGTAAGGAAAAAGAAGTCGCCACTGAAAGAGTGAGATTTTTATTTGCTTAATATAAAAAAAATCCCTGGCAATGATGTATGTATCTGACTGTTAAGAGGGATTTCATCCATGGTGTTTTGATTTGAGAACTCTTGTTTTTGTTCCTTTTTGCTAGAAAGAAAAAGGGATCCTATGGATGCTTGAGGAGAGCAGATAAAATTTGTGGGAGAGTCAAATCAGATTCTTTACATTTAACAAATATCCAAAAACTGATGGAAGTTTGAATGAGATGGGATTAAATCCTTGGCATAGGGGCTTATATTAATTTTCAAAAGACTTTCTATTAGCATAGCTTCAAAAAAGTCCTAGCAGGAGTCCAAAATTGATCTATAGTGGTTTATAACTTCCTTCTTAATGAATTATTTTCTCTCTTGAGAAGGGACATTTTCTGTCTTATGAGAAAGATAAGCAAAATGGAGGTGTAGTAAAGAACCAATGCAACCATGAGAAGAAATAAGCAGAGGTTGGCCATGGTTGGTCAGCTTTAACTTAATAAGCCTCTCACCATCAGAACAACTTTTCCCCATGGGGGACGTTGCCTAACACATGTTTTTAAATGCATCTTGACTGGTTTATGGAAGAGATTTTTGTGATAATATCAGGAAACTGGATTTGAAGACCCAAGGTGGCATTTTCAGGTCAGTTTTCAAAATTTGTTTTGCTCCCACTTTATTTTCAGTCTCCATTTGTACATTTGGAGATGAAATCTAACAACACAAACGTTCACAGAGTAAATACTGGGCTGGAGTCCAGTATTTACTTTTTTTTTTTTACTTTTTAAACTTTTTTTACATTTGCATTTTTATGAAAGTAACTGTGTACTCCTTGCTTAAGTATCAGACAACATGCCTGGCATTGCATGAGATTATATAAAAAGAAGACAAGACACAAGGTTGGCTGGACTTTGGGTTTCATACACTATGTGTGCAATCAAAGGTATTTGTGCAAATGGGTGTTTTTCATAGGAGATGTCTGCTCACTAAACTGCTGGCCACACATTCCTGATGCAGGCTTGCCCCTCCATATTGGCACAGCAGTTTGTGGGAGCATGTTGTGGGTGAGAAGGCAGCATGCTCAGACACAGATCTTGCCAGACTAAAAATAATCCCAATAACAGACAGTGAGAGATGCTTTAATTGGAGATCTACTCCCAAGCTGGTTTGTTGTGATGTCCCTGCAGTGTGCAGCACAGGGCTGGGAGGAGATGCTGGTGTAGGGTCTATGGAGGCTGGTAACCAGTCTAGAGACATTTTGCAATTTATTTACCTTAATCACTTGGATTTGCCTCGAAAGGGACTCAAGGTCTCAACCCATGCAATGCTACTGCTTTTGAAGCCCTGTTAATCTCCAATGAGACCTCTTAGGACTCTTTGCCCTTGTGTGTGTCATCTAGAAATATTTGTCATTCAGCTCTCTGAGAGGTGTATGGGAAGACTCTCTGGTTAAAAAGGAAACTTGTAGCAGCATTTATGTTCTGGACATCATTTCTTATAGGGCTGTAATGTTCAGTGCCTGATTCTCTTCTGCCTTAAGTCTTGTGTTGATATTAGTTTATGCTGGTGCTGGTACACGGAATTGTGCTTTTCTGATTTGGAAGTCTGATTCTCAAAGGGCAGAGCAATGAAGCAAGCTTAACTTAATGCAGGGACATTTGTACTAGTTGGGATGCTTAGAAGCAGAGATGAATCCTGTAAATCTTAAATGAAAGGATGTTAACTTATTTTAAGTACTGTAGATATTTACAAATATAAATATGTTCACAGCTGTCTAGTCTTCCTTTTGAAGGAAAGCTTTTCTAATTTGCATGAGTATAAAAAAGAAATAATTCTGTCTATATTGTTGGGGTTTTTAACTTTGCCTAATCTATACTGCCAATAGGGAATTGGCATAAGCACATGGTTGAATTAAAATTGAGACTGTGCAGCAGAAGAGTTTCCATGTGTTAGATTTAGGGCCAGATTCTGACACATTTTCTCTAGTACATAAATGGGATTTTTGCTCTGTGAGTAACCAAAAAAGCAGTAACAAAAAAAGTACAGCTTTCAGAAATCCCCAGCAATTCCTAATGTTTATACTTTTGTAGTCATGTCTGTGTATACCTCAAATTCCATCCAGAAATACCCTTCTTTTTAGTTTTGTTTGGGAAGGAGAATTGTAAGTGGTTTTGAATCCAGGAGATTTTTTTGCTGTAAAACTCTGAAGAGCCTATTATGCTACTGCCCTGTCTAAAGCAATGTAGAGTGAAGCTGTTCCAGTATGAGTAATGATGTGTCAGACTAATTGTTTTGAGTAGCTGGGCATCCTCTGAGCTCACTGGATCTTGAATACAGCAGCTACTTCAGGTTTCGTGCCCCTGTGCTCTGAATGCAGTGGTTGCTTCTAACTGTTGCTTTTATATCATTTTACTTTGCACCTTTAGTGTTATATTTTTGCTCCTCAGTGTTTGTCAACAGTATATTAAAAATACTGTGGAAGTGCCAAGCGCTGTACAATCAATGTCTGACACTTAAAGAACACTATTTTGTATGGGACAACCTGCTGTTAGTTTGAATATCAAGTATGCCATTTACATTTTGGTGGATAGTTCAGAAATTTGATGTTTGCCAAATATGAAGTGTTGAAGAACACTTCATGTGCTGGATTAGTTCACTGTTGTGATCTCCTTCACAATGAGCAGCCATCTAATAAAATTTTGTATGCACCGATTTACATGACTGCATTATCCCATCTCGTAGGTGGCAGTTCAAACATACAGTAAAAAAGTCTTTAAATTCCTTTATTGCTTTTTATCTGATGGGCAGAAGATCTTTCAGAAAAGAAAACCAAAAGACAATATTTGCCTCCAGCTGTTAAAAATCACTCATAAATCTGCTGTGGCACATAGTTTCAAAAATAGTTGGCCCAATCATATGTGTGTTAACCTATTTTGTGGAAGTTTATAGTAAATTATTTAAAAAATTGCTTGGTGTATGCCGCAAGTAAAACTTTACAATGTTGTAGGCAGTAGTAAAAATAATGGAATAAATCTCTATAAGAAGCTGTTGCCAGGAAGTTTGCCTTCCCTTGCAGTGGGACATGGGTTCCACCAGAGGAGTTCAGTAATCTGTGAAAAAACTGTGATTTGTGGAAACACTGTTTGCCCTGCAAATATTTCTTCATCCGTGAGTTTTGGTAGCCCAGCCCAGAACACCTTGCAGACCGGTACCCCCCCCACCCCACCTAAAACATAATAAACAGAGTTGGTAGCGGTGAGATTTGGTACAAAATAAGGAGCTTTAATTAATTTTAAATGGTGCTTTTCAGAGTGTCAAAAGCTCAGCCCACTGAAGTGGAAAAGGGGGTTAGAGTGGCGAGAGCCTGGCAACACAGCTAATCTAGGCACTCCCAGCAAGCTCATTTCAAAAGCTTACATCAGTCCATCGGCATCTCGAGGTAGAGCTGCCTGGGGACAGCCGGGAACAGCCCCACTGCAGACAGACCTGCCAGGGCGAAGCTGGGCTCTGTGGCAGCTTCTGTGACAAGAGCGCATTGTCACAGCGGGGCCTGAGCCCGGCGAGTTTGCGCTCCGGGCGTTTGGGAGTAACCCAGACACCCCGGGGGACTGGGGACTGCTGCGGGCAAAACCGAGCTGATGGAGGTGGGGGCTGGAGGAGTACGTGCGTGGCTTAGATGCAAAACTGTGCGTCGTGTCTTCTGTGGTCAGACATCAGGGCAGTCCCACTGCAGCAAACTGTTGCTCTGCTTCCCCACGGTTTAGACAGTGATTTTGAAATCAGTGCTTATGTGGTTACTCAAAAGAGGGCCATGCAATGTTCTAGTGCTTAATGCAAAATGCGTTTTGAGTAGTTATTTTTGATTGCTTAAAAGATAAGCCAAATTGTTTTTTGAACTTCCTTTATAGAGAGTTTGTTCCTCTGAGGTCATTCTGGGATCTGTTTTCTAAAGGTTAATAGTTATAAACACAAATACTATTAACTAAGCTATCAAATATTGGTTGTTTTTTTAAATATATTTTCTCTTACCATATTAACAGTAGCTACAGTATGCTTATCTGTCCAGTCTTGTTTCTCTTTAAATCAGTGGCTGAACTCCCATTGATTTCTACCACAGCACACAAGGTGAATCTGTACTTAATATATATGTTAGACTTGGACAAAAAAGTCTAGAATACGAACCTGCTGTTGAAATGGCTGTGCAAGTCTTCAGCTAAAAAACCCTCTCAGACTCTAGTTTTACTAGGCCTCAGATAATGCCCCTTAAAATTAAGCTGGCACTTCATAGTAAGTTCTTATTCATTTGTTATTTACAAAGTAGGAAAAAGAAAACCTCAGCACTATTTGCTGAGTACCAGTCAGATGACCCACAGACAAGAGAAGCTTGCAAAGTTTTAATAAGGTAGATAATTCCTTTTTATAAACGTAATCTCTCATGTCAGCCGCTGGAGCAGAGCAGCTTCAAACTTGTCTTCTGAATTTCTGCACAGAGTGATTTTCTACAATATTCAGTTTTACCCTCAGCTATATTCATGGCCAATTTTGTATTTCAAGTCTGATCCATTGAAGAGGCTTAATATGGTGCTGTTATTAAAAAGCACACAAGCCTAGAATGGGACTACTCATATCCTTAAAAAGTCTGTATGTCAGTGCTGCCTTGAGAGGGTCCCCGGTCTGTGCTCTGCCCTCTGTGCGATGAGGTGAGGGTATGTAGTTTCAAATCTAATTACCACCCTTATGAGCTGTAGGAAGTTCTCCAGAGCTGCTGTTTTTATGTCATTTATTTGTTGCCCCCCCCCCCTACCCCCCCCCCAAAAGATGCCCCCCCCCCCAAAAAACCCCAAGAAAACCCTCAACAAACAAAAACAACAACAACCCAAAACTACCCACACCCTGCTGCCCCAAACCTCTGAATTTCCACAGGAAGGCAAGCCATCATTTCACTGGCAAGGATGCTTCTGAGTGTCTATCTCCTATATGCATCAAGCTGGTGGCAGATTGGGAAGTGATGCTGACCTTGGGCATGAGTGGCGTGGGCCACCAGGGTCCTTTCTGCTAATGGCTAACACAGAGTCCCAAAGGAACCTGAGACCTGAGCAATCCCCCCCAGCATCTGTGCTGGGGCCATGCTTGCATGCTCATCTGGCAATATATCACCTATAGGGTGTAGAAGTTGAATCCAGGCAGTCCTTCTGAAGCTGAAGGAGCTCCTGAGGTCCTCCCATGGAATGTACTTGGGATCCTGTGCCTGACTTGACCAAATCCTGTGTTTGACACTCTGGGTGGGTCTCTCTGCTGCACAGTGTCTTAGGGCCAACTCCCTCCTGCATAGCACTGTACACCTGTTTCCCCTCTGTGTTTCCCTACAGAAACACTTGCTCTCCCAGTCACTCAGAAAGGATGGAGGAACTCTCTTTTCTGCCTGTAGCAATGTCTGCTCATTTAGGGATTTTGTCTGGGTGATGTGTTGCCAGCCTCTCTCTGACCACATATATATTGTGTAAGACATGACAGCAAATTTGGTTCTGTGTAAGTAATGAAACAGTTTTATCCTACTATACATTGTTTCCTATCAATCTCTTCCAGATATAATTGTTTACTAAATTATAGACAAAAAGCCTGAGTTTAGAGATTGATCTTAACCAAAAGCTTTCAAGGGGACAATATCTGGTGAGATGGATTTTGGCATAAAGGATAAACATCCCCTGAGAAATGTGTTGGCTCAAGTTTTTGTTTGCTCATGGTCTATCTTGAAAGTTCAAGATGTGCATTTCTGTGGTGAGATACCTTCACTGGGAAAGCTTATCTTCTTGTGGCTGTGTTCTGGCACTGTACCATGACTTGTATTACCTTTGTAATTAAATGTTTTGGGCTGAGTTGTGTCAGAAGAAATTTCATTGTCTTAGGGTGACTCTTTGTCTTAGGAGATCAAGACTAGGCTGTGTATTAAATAGATTTAATCTGCATTCTAGATCCATGCTACACAAAAATAGACCATTGTTGCAGTTTCTCAGTGCTGTGAAGGCAGAACAGGAATTATACACAAACCCAGTCTGAATGAAACCCATACTGGGTAGCCACAGCATAGAATGTGTGTTATTTTTAGCATTCGTTCACATCATACAGTGACAGAGCAGTCACTGGCAATTATAGCAGGCTCTGGAAACCTATTGCTTACTTGCAAATATATTAAATCAGAAAATGTCCACAGCCCTATTGGATCAAGTCAGCTTTTGCTGCTAACATCAATTGCCTCCCACCTTCATTTTCAAATCGATCCTTGGTTTCTCTAACATACCTAATATAATGATGTTAAAAAGAAAACATTGTTTAGGTATCTTGCTTTTGCTTTTTTTTTTTATGTGCTTGCCTTTGACTGCAAAAATCTTGACCATAAGCACATTCCAGTCTTCTAATGAGTGCCAGGAAAGGGACGGTCTCATGATTAAAACACAGGACTGGAGAGGTCTCCTACTAGCTGGGCTCTGGCACAAATGTGAGGCAAATAACTTTCTCTCTCCATGACTCAATTCATGCCACAAAAAAAAAAGGAAAAGGTGTGTGTGGGAGTCTTTTGTCAGTGGCAAACATATTTTGAGATTGTCTGTGAAGTATAGAGATTATTTTCTTTTGGAAACATTTCAGAAAAGAGCAGAGGCAGTGAGGAGGCTTTCTGTATGTCTGGAGGTTCATTCAGAATTTTCCCAGACACTCCAAACTCTTGCAACTGGCAGTTAGGAAGGGATGTTTTTTCCAAGGGATTTCTTTTATAAGAAAGTTGCTCTTTAAATATTCATGTGTTGTTTAGGATAGAACTTTAGGTTTTTGCCAAGATAAGATATTTTCTTTTGTTACTGTAGAGATGCAAATGAAAAGGGAGGAGCAGAGGATAGGAAATTAAAATGTCTTTTATCCCTGAAATTAGTTTATTTTCAAATTTTATGCAGTGATTTGACTTGCTATTTATTTTATTGAGTGCAGTTTGTTCATCAGAGGTGGCTCTGCATTGTAGAAACACTATGCCACTCAGATAATTGAGATAATTAAATCACAGTGAGATAATTTTATCTTCAGTTTAATTCTGTGCATCGCTCACAAACCTTAATTCACATTCAGATGAAAGATTTCTGACTTGAGATATCTGTGACGGTGTAAGGAATAGGAACCATTTCAGGATTATTTCTTTGTTTGCTTGCGTAAGGTAGGTGCTTTGCTGAAGGTTGGCAGTAGCAAAGCTGATACCCAGGAGCACTGTGCTCTAGATATGCAAGTCCCCCCATGGTCTGAACCAAGAGACAAAGTTCTGTTAGCTCAGGGGTGTAGTTGACTCTATCACTGCTGGTTCTGCCATGGGAAGGTGACAAAGTTGTACCGGTTACATGTGGGGCAACAGTTTTTAGCATTTTGAAGCAATAAAAATGCATTTCTCTGTGTGCATGTGACTTTCAGTAGTACTTAGATATTCTATCGTGTTCTAAAAGGGTGAAAGAAGAGTGGAGAAGAGAAATGGGGGTGTTCAGTGACACATCAGCAACTCTAGATGTCTTATAATTTCAATCTATACATTAATTATGGCAAGAGAGGCAATTTTATGCACGAGTGCAAATCTTATGCAACAGAATGTATTTTGTCATTAACTGGATGGAAAATTTTGTCACTATGAGCAATTTTTGCTAAAAATAAATAAATCCATTTTGTAACCAAATGCATTTATTTAGAAACAAGGGATGTCTGTCTGATTGGGAGAGAGTGGGTGTTTTGAGAAAGAGGTGGCTTGTGATTCAGAACTCCTTAGATCTATTCTTGGTTCTGCTTCTGATTCATTATTGGTTGGATCTCAAATGAGTGGAAAATGGGCCAAACTTGCTGTGACCTATAACGAATCACATAAAAATAAAAGTCATATTTTAGGCAAAGAGTTTCTTAACCTGTCTTGCTTACTAGAACACAAGAATTCTGATGCAAGAAATATGACATGCTACTTCTCCAGTCCATTTCCTCTGACCACCTGATTCTGGGCATGCCGTGCACCTTGCATATTTGGTCAGTTTTATTTCTATTGCTCGATCAACACAAAAGTATTTTTCTAAAATCTGGGACTCTAAATATACCATGTATAGCAACACATACTTATATATAGATAGTATGTCCAGAACTTCTGTTCTTTTTCCTTTTTGAGGGAGCAAATCTGGAGCTGATGATGTCCATTTTTGTATTAAAATTCTGATTACAATTTTGTTAAAAGTCTTAATTATCTTTTTTAAAATTTTTTAAATAATTATGAGTCTTTTTAAACAACTAAAAAGTTTCACAGGTAGCCAATGAAAATAATTCTGTGTACTCATGTAGTCTCTTACCCACTTTAACTCTAGGCATGTTCTCTGCATTTGATTTAGGATCACAGCAAGTGGAAGAGCTTTCCCAAGTTATCAAATCCAGTTCTCAGTGTTCACTGGAAACCATACAATTAAATAACAGATAAGAAAATTCCAGAGTCTATTATCACAGTCCCCAGTAAGCTTTCCATACCAAACTTCTGACCTGCAGTGAAAACCCAGAGCTAGAACCCTAATGTGTTGCCGCAAAAGAACAACAACAAAAAATTAAGTTAATGTTGCTGTTTTAGTTTCTTGTAATAGGAGAGAATAAAGCTTTCAGATAAAGTACTTATTTGGCAAATCTACCTTATTTGGGTGTTCTGCCTAGAGCTAGAAAGTTGTGAGATAAGTAGAGGGCAATCCTATGTCCAGACTGCACCATGAGGTTGCCTTCCAGCAGCGAAGCAGTATTGAACATTTACCTTTCATTCTTGGAAATACTTCCAGTGGACAGGGGAGGGTAATTTAATGTTGTGTAAACATCCCATTACTGCAAATGGGATTTTTTGTGTGTGTATTTCAATATAGAAGCAATTCTCAAAGGGCACCATGTTCTTGTTGTGTGTATAGCATAATGCTACTAAAAATTGGAATAACTGAATCAATAGATTGTATAAATAGGTGTCTCCCTTACTCACCTGCACAGCTACAATGTGTTTAATGTAATAATCAAAACTTTCAGCAAAAAAGAAAAATGAAGCTTGAACACTAATCTAAAAGCATTCTTTTTTAACATATCAGGAGTGTACTGTACAAAACAATGTCCTTAACAACTTAATAAGTGAGAAACGTTGCAGTGGGTAGTGGATCTTCAATGCTAACAGTTATTGCAAATGACTGATAAAAAAAAAGAGTTTAAATCTCTTAACTTGTGGGCACTTAGTTGTTGTGGAGTAAAGGATACAGATCTGAAACTTGCTCTAGATTAAGGGAGAGAGACAGAAAGGCTGGAAGTCCTGCTTTTAGCTCTAACACAAAATCAAACATCTGTTCTTTCAACAAAGAAATGTGCAGATAGTAACCAGGACTACACATCTAAATCCTTTCTATGTTCATGTGAGCATACATTTCACAAGGTGCATTTGAGGTACATTTAATTAGAGCTACAGTAGTATAAATGTATTTTAAAGTGTTCCAACATGCTGACTTTTTTTAGTTTCACTTCCCATGAAATGGTGGGCAGTGGGCAGAATTCTCCTTCCCACCAGTGGGAAAATGAGGACACTTCCCTGATACTGTTGTTATTGATGTAACTGGGCACAATTTATCTCAGCGTAGATGCGCAAAACAATTTACTTGTGCACTAGAACTTTGTCCTGCAAGTGTTAGCATTTAGTGAGGATATCTCTGATGAGCACCACTGTCTGCCAGGAAATTATCTCCTTGTATCATACATCTACAACTACTAGGAAAATTCATTTGGCACATAGAATGCAAATACATTACAAGCCTTTAAATATTTTGTGTGGGTTTGGAGGTCTAGAAATGTATATTCCACATTTCATAGCTGGCGACCTTTGTTCTCAATCGATTTTCTGAGATGTGACTACTTCCAATTGCAAGTCCCATTTCTGGAACTGAACTTCTCCTCAGCTGAGTCTCAAATTAGGAGGTAACCAGCAAAAAATGGTGTATAGGAAATTAATGTAACAGGGAGTGCAAAACACGTGAGGTGCTAGGTAACCGTAACATTATCAGGACACAGGCTGGACTCTAGGAGACAGCTCTATATTCCATGAGGATTGGGAAGCCCAGGATAGAATGTAAAGGAAACTTTGAAAAGTCCTCCCCACATTGTTATGATATCACATGACTGACAAGTGGGGGACTACCTGCGGGCATACTCTGAAATTCCACTGCATCGTTCTTCTTTTGAAAGCTAACATGGTTTCATATTATCATCATGCAGCATTCAAATGGTACTGCTGACAACCACTGAGATTTCTAGTCTGAGTTGGCCATTGTCTGGACAGCCCAACAGACTCTTTTCCTGGGATGTGATCATGACAAATTAAACCTGAATGTCTCTCATCATGGATAGGCAGGACTGCCAGATAATATATGGAGAAACTGTATCCCTCCCTGCAGTGTGGAAGCTTTATGAAATATCAGGAAATCTCAAAATGAAAACTTCTAAGCATAAGGAGCTCTCAGCTGTCCTGGTTGGTTTTGTGGTTTGTTTTTTTTTTTTTAACAAAGAAAGAATCACATTTTCTTCAAACATAAAGGCTATGAACTTCTTTAAAAATATTGAGTTAAGGTTCTCCTGTAACCAAATCTCCTGAGGAGTTGGGGATTTGTAAGGATCTCTAAACAACATAAGACTGCAATCAGTACAAAAGATGAGGCAGTTCAGGCCCGTATATGTTAACAAGGTCTGACCTACTCCTCCTGTCGATGCATTGCCATTAATTTGGGTGGGACTGTGCTCATCACTAATAGACATTTGAGTAGTGGTTTATGACAAATAACTAAGAATGTTTATATCCATCAGCAGGCTGTACAGGGAATGATCTGAAAGCCATGCAAACAATAAGCAGAACATTGTTTTTAAGCTACTTCTGTAGTGCTCATATTGGGCCTTTAGTAAATTATCCAGCCAACTGCATTTTCCTCAACAGTAATATTTGAAAATTATTTATGTTATTATTATATACCTGGTGGTTCCCCATCTGGTATAGCTTATTTTAGCATGATATTCTTTTAGTTACTGAAATAATCCTGTGTTTTGTTTGCAAAACTGTTTAGCAAACATCCATTATAGCTAACATTTTTTTTTGCCACAGCACATTAAAGATTCAGGACGAAGCCTTCAGCTGGTGTAAGCTGATCTGTCTTCCAGTGTAGTCAATTCTTTAACTTTGTGAAGACTTTCAGTTGTAGCCAAGAGAAGAAGAGGAAAGCCAGTGGAGCCCTTGTATCTGTCTTATCAATCAGAACTTAATTGCACCGAGAAAAAATTTTTTTCAAAATTCCTTTGTTTGGGCCAGAGCAGTTTATGAAAAATGTATCTATGTCGATACTATACTGTGCAGAGGGAGTTTGTGTGCATAGTGGGGGAAGGGTGCAGAGCGAAACAAACCCATTAATTTTCAAAGGATATTTTAATTGAAACTGAGCAAAAGGTGGAAAATTATTTATCCAAACAAAGTTTGTATCCCATAAAGGTGTGGGTACATAAACCACGCAAGCCCGTTGCTTATTAGATTATTTCAGGCCTTCACAAGCTGTTTGCTTACTCCAATAGCAACTTGTTGATAATAGGAAGCCTTTTGTGAGAAACGGCCCAAAAAACAATGGAAAGCGTCACATTTAGTAAAGTGTCTAAAGAAAGTCTTAAAATGACACCCACACTACGAAGGGAAGACCAAATTTGCTTTTTCTGAAGGGAATTTGTGTTTGTCAGGAAGGGCTCCTGGCGGCTTTGTTTCCAGGCCTTGATGTGTGACCAGGAGCCTCCAGGCCTCCCGTCACCCCTGGCCTTGTTCTGCCACCGCGCTGCCCACCCATACCGACACCGCAGGGGGAAGGGTTTCAGAGGAGCCGGAATCAAAAGCGGAGGGAGGAAAAAAAGTGCTTTTCAGGGTCTGATGTGTGGGAATCAAATGAGAGGCCTAGCTGAAATCCGGTCGCCAGGCAACCATAGTGATATGCTGAGGGAATATCATTAAAGTTGGAAACTAAGCAGTCGCTCTGAATTAGCAAACCTGACCGCCGTGTGGATGATGCACCAGAGCCACCTCAGCCCCCAAGAGCCATTTCTGCACGTAGAGGGGGAAAATAGCAGCTGATTTGTGGAGTTTTTCATAAAAAATAGACAATGGCTGTCCAGACACGGAGTTGGTGGTGAAATATGGTAACTGCCAGGCTTGCAGCTGGCCCTCTGACACAAGATTAATAAGTTGCCGTTTCCTAGCCGACCACAGCCTAGTGGGAACTATCCGGCATTTTTCCATGAATTGTGGGTAACAGCCTTCCCGCAAGCTGGCCTACTTTACTGCTCTGCTTTCTGCGGATCGCCCAAAGTGCAGTAAACATCTGTGGCTGCAACGAGGTCAGCGGACACGGTGTCCGGCAGCCGCCACCTGAGTGGCCCAGCCCCACGCACAGACCACAGGGCTGGGCTTGACCTGCAGCACATCCACTGGGAAGGCGCCCATGGCTGTGGCTTAAGCACTTCACAAAGTTTTGCCGCAACTGGAGCAGGGAGGGGGCGGCGGGGGACTGGGCTCGGAAATGACAATGTGACAAGAGAGCGGCAGCAAACCTTTTGAATTAGATTTAGGCTGCGCTGAATATTATCATTGACACGAACAAGCAAAGCTTATCTGCTCTTGCCTTCTTGAAAGGTTTAATGAAATTGAATTGCCAACCTCTGTATTTTACCACCGTTTGGCTGAAGTGGCTCAGAGGCATACATGATCGCTTAAAAGGAAGCCAGGTTGAGTCAAACTGCAAAGCGTATGTATGCATTTTTGACAGCAACATCTCAAACACAGTGTGACATGGCATAACATTTAGAGGTAATTTGATTACAGGCACTGTGTAATGCAAATCAGACTTCCCCAAACATGTTAATTTTTTATCACAATAGCTCACCAACACAGTCAAGTTCAGTTTATTTTAAGTTATCTTCAAGCTACATTTTAAATTATATTTAGGCTTTGTAATATAATTGTGTGCAGTTGCCCACAAATTATAAAGAGCTAGAAGTGCAGTGAATCCTCTGGGTTCTTTTTTTCTAGGTTTAATTTTAAATGATGATATAATGAAAATCTTTTGTTATGTTACATAGATGTTAGAAGAGAACAATTTGAATGTTTCTTTAGGCATAAGAATTTGGAAGGAACAAGTTGCAACTCAGATTCATAATTTTTAGTAGGAAAAAGAGTGAATACATTTGTATCTTTAAGCTTCTCTATGACCAGTTTGTTCACTTAGGGCCACATGCAGCTGAGTTGCAAATAATTTTAGATATTAATTTTGTTGGTACATAGGCAGGACCTGTCAGAGTAACTCTGAATGTAGAAGTGCAAGGTTTGAGTTTTCTGTTTCTGGATTTTCTTCTGTCCTTCTGTGCAACACTGGTGAAACATGTTCCTTCTTTTTTGTCTCAGTTTCCCCAGCTTTATATAGTACATCAGATTCACAAATGAAAAATATCACAAGGAATGATATTTGAATGATGATGTCAGCCTGGGGAGAATATTCTTAAATTTTGAGCTTCTGTTTTTAGAAATTGCTTCATGGAGCAATATTATTCTGATGATTCAGAGCTAATGAAACTTGCAGTGGTGACAGGTTCCTGCAGGTAGGATCTATCTCTCAAACTGGAGCACAGCATAATTCCCCACATCCAATGTCTGTCAGATACCAACCAAAAGACTCAGCACTGGCAGGTGGTTGCCGGAAATGTCCTACGTAAATGGCACTGTAAATCAGTCTGATTTGAGGCAGCACTGAAGTGTCTTACTTCGAGGAATAGGAGAAGCTGATGAGAGATGATCTGGCAAAGTTAGGTGAAGTTTGATCAGTGAATTCAGAATGCAAGCTCCAGAAGTGAAGCAGAGCTGATGATGAGGACCCCAGGTGACAGCAGAAACCAAGTATGTAGTCATTCACCTTTACTTAAAAGGCAAGGAATCTTGCCTTTTGTCTCTGTTATAGTTATAAAAAAGAGTTCTAGCATCTGCCTGTCATGATTATTCCTTTCCAGTATGTGTGTCGAGAACTTTTTGTGAACATGTGTAAAGATGCAGATTAAGAGAAGCATCCCCCAGCCAGTAATAAAGAGGAACCTAAAACATAAATACAAGTGAAGACTTACATGTGGTAAACATTTCCTGCACATAACTGATCTACCACAATCTTCGATGCATGCTTTTAGCTTCTGAAAAATGTGAAGTAATTCATGTTGGCTTAGCCCTCTTCTCTGAATGAAAGAGAGGAATTAGCTAATTCCAGTTGCCTGAGCCACGAGCTTAGAGCACATGCACAGACAGTCACCATGAATCAGAGGCCGTGCAATAACCTCTTTGTACACGAACATCCAGAGTTTATGTGAACCGATCCCACTCAGTTATAATGAGAGAGGACAATTTGCCTTGGGCTTTGCATCCACAGAAACATTAGTGTTGTTTGCTGCCTCTGTGTCTTTCTGGGTCAGTGTAGCTCTTGCATTTTCTCTGGTTCTTTATATAATCTCCAGCACTTTGAGAATACCCATTTTTCTTGTGAGATTTACCTGGCCTGGAGTGAGGAGAGAAGCTTAACAACATGAGCCCCTTTTATTTATAAGAGCATTCCTCTCACAATCTCCACCTGTCACAGACGTGAGGATTAAATGTGGCTCTGTTTCTTGTACATAGTACTCTCTTATGTCCCAGTGATTCTGGACCCCATGGATACTTAGAAAATGGATTTTCCAAGAGCCTGAATATCGTTGCCTTTAATTCACTAATCTCTATCACATCTTTACATCCATGAAAACATTCCTAATGTGTCAATTAAGATTTACTTATACTCTATGCTCTGAATTATTTAGGACTACCAGGTTTTAGGTATTTTAATAGTGAATAAAGGAACAGTATTTTTCAGTTACCGTAATAGTGCTTCATATTTAGTGTGGTGTGTACTTTGGATCAACAAATGAATGTTTCCAACAAAAGAATAGTTTTAGCATTCCCATGTGTGTTCTTTCAACCCATGTCACCTCTCAAGCCTCTCTGGTCCTACAGAATCTCTTGATCTTTTACCACTCCTTAACAGAGTTGGCCGTTACTACAGCAAAGTCATTGCACTGTTTTTCACTGCCCACTCTGCAGCTTTTCTGGTTTCATTGGCTCCTGGAGTGACTTGGACTCTCTTTCTGCAAGAAAGGTGTGACCTGAATGACTGTGGTTTGCTGGAAGAAATAGATCTCCTCAAGCAGGGCCAGGAAGAAAACAGCCTCTCTTCTATCCCATGATGAGCTCTTCTCTTCAGGTGTGAGGGCAGAGCTGGCTGTGCAGAGAAAGAAGTGCCTTGCCTCATTTATGGCATTTCCAATTACTGCAGCTTTAACTCAGACCCATTTCCTGGCCACAGAGCAGACACTTGCTGCTCAGCTCTAAAAATCAACAACCAGTTTGCATCCGTGCCTGTCTGCCTTGCTGTGTGGCAGAGGGAGAGGAAAGGGTGAGGCTCAGAGAACTCACTGCTTCTTGGTGTTAACAAGAAGCTGATGTGATCTGTGAGAGTTCTTCAATAAGTGATGAATGTGACATGTAAGCACAAGAACACATCTTCTTGTTACCAGTGTGTACCCTCCTTGATATCAGATGTCTGTATTACTACTCCTCCTATTGTAACCTGGGACTGTGATTGTAAACTGAATGTCCTTTACCTATTTAATAGTCTTATATAATCGAGCATCTGGAAAAGTAGAGGAGCTGATCAAGAAACATTCTCCTCTAGTCTTGAACTGAACAGTACTGCAGTTTTGTTTCACATCTTTATGCAAAACAGTAGTAAAAACCATTGGAGTGCTTTGGGTGCTGTTCTGAATCTGCAGGAGGGGCAGCAGAGAGTGCCAGTTTAGGTACTGTATGAAACAGTGTGCACAGAATAAGATCTTTGATTTCTCTGAGCAGATGCTTTCTGATAGAAAATAACACCCCTTGGTTTTATTAGTTCTGAGGGTATTCTGTGTACAGCATAGGAAATCAGTAGGAGAGTGGCTAAAGTCTCCTGCCTCTGCTAATGTTGGCACAGAGTTTTCTGTGACACCAAAGCCCACAGTCACCCAGTCTGGAGCTGGAAAATTCTCCAGATGATCTTTGTCCCTTGAAATATTTTGTTCTGATCTTCAAGTGCCACATAAAAAAAATCAACTGCTTAGCAAATAAATAAGTAAACCCAAACAACCTATGCAGGAGGTAATAGATATATATGTGTGTGTGTTATCACTAGCCCAATTTCTATTGTTGTCAAAAGTGTGCTCACTTTGCAAAAGCCAACTTTTGAGACATAGAGGGTAGGTTTTTGCCAAGGGAGAGTTGTAGGATTGACTGATTGAATTTATCTCTGCAACACATTTTGAATAAAATTTAAACCCTTCCATAGATCAAATATATGGCAGGAATGCGACACTGCAGAAGAAGTGGTTTGGGTTTCATGAGAAATTTACTGGACACACAGTTAAGAGGAATTACCTCGTGATTGGCTTGGCCTGTTCCTGCTGCCAGTGTTATGGTAAAAGGCGAATTCCCTGTGCTCCTGCTTTTCTTGGCCACCATTGAGTGTGCCTTGGGCCAGCAACTTTGGTCTATAAGTAGATGTGATTTAACCCTTATGGTTTATTTTTCGCTCGGCTGTCAGCTGATGGCAAAAAGCCAAATGCTAACAACCATGATGGCTGAGCAGCTGGACCTGCAGGCATGACATCTCAAAAATTACTTACATACTGTCCCCTTCATTGCAGTGTGTTGATCTCTTCCTATTTGACTGGTGTGGTGGCAGAAGCAAGATTAGCAATCTCAGGAAGAGCACAGGGCTAAGGTTTTTTTATTTTATCTCAATATTCCTGAGCAGGGAAGCTGCTAAAGCAAATATCCTTTCTAAATGACAAATAATTGAGCACCTTTTCTCTTTAATTATAACTATAAAATTTTTGAAGTATTTCTTCTGGTTATTTCCCTCATCTACTATATTCTGTTTGTTGAATTCCTGCAGATTATTACTAAGTAGAAGGAAGACAAATTTTTCTTGGAGGCAGAATTTACCCATCATAAAATCAGTAATAAACAGGAGAGAGAACTGTCTGCTATCACATGAAAATTAAAAATATTGTATGCAATAATTCTGGAAGCTTGGTGTTTAGTTGGCAGAAATGGAGTGAAATTTAAGGTAGTGAGATTACTTCTGTAAAACTAACAAATGCAGTAAAGTAGCCTGCAAAACTTTCCATATGCAAGAAAAGAAATCCTTTATGTTTCATTTTATTTTAGGCAAGCAAGTAGTTTTGCTGTCAGCACCACTTGTAGCAGTATAATGAAAGTGAATAATTTTAAACAAACCCTCAAATACTCTCTACTTTGTGTTAGGATTATGCAACTGAGAGAGAATAGTAACTTCTTAACAAAAAAGAAGCAATATGTGACATTTTGTCTGTCAGCACTGATGAAGTGGAATACCCAAGCTTATTTAAAATTGAGTTTTACTTCACATAATGATAAAATAATAAAGGAAAAAGAAGTGGCTTAGAGTATAATGAACCCAAAGCACCCAAGCAAGGAATATTATAGAATCAGTGAGGAAGAATATATGCAAGCATCCTGTGAAGAATAGCACACATTGATATGGGTTTTCTATAAATTATTCTTGTTATTGTGGAAGTGGACACTGAGGAATCCCAGCGAGACTGGTAAGCATATGACATGGAAAAATTTCTGATGATTTCAGAAAGCTTTGGATCAATTTTGGAGTAAATTTTGTTTTGAATGAATTTGGTTGTTTTGTGCAAAAGAGTCAGGCAAAGGGGATTAGAACTGAATGAGTTGATTGGTACCAGTTACACCTTTTAAATTTGTGGCATTCAGAGTGGAATTCTTTTTGCTCTGAAATTTAAAATAGAACTTTTCTGAGATACAGATACAAATTAGATTCAGCATTTTTTCACTGCACACAGTCTTTATAATTTATTCCACTACTTCTGATGTTATTGAGGGACACATGATCTCAGAAAAACTTTCCTCCAGGGAGATGGATATTATCGAGGATGAAATAGAAGTTAACTTCAGGAAATGTGTTTTGTGGTTCACTGTGTTCAATTCAGTGCAATGCATCTGCCTATAACTTGCTTTCTTTTCCTGCATATTTTGGATTTTTGTGCTCAGTTGTGATGCGAGCAGGGGAGGAGAGACTGGGCAAAATGTGTTTCCTTGTCATGCAGTATTGCTGTGTGCAGCAATCCCCTGTTCTGCCTGGTCAGTCCCAGCTGGCCCTCGGCCTCATGGGATACTTCCAAAATAATACCAAGGAACCTGTTGTTATTCTTGGTGTTGCTACCTGTGAAATTTGATATCGAGCTGGTAAGGATCCGATTTCACCTAATCCAACAGGGAAATCATGTTGCCACTTAGGTGGACTTTGCAAAACTCTGTGGGTAGGACAAGGGACTGCCAAAGCCTCCTCTTGCTTCAGTCTGTACAGATAAAGAACTAACTTCTGTAGGAGTGCCATGTAAAAGGCTCAGTGCTTCCTTGGCTCACACACTAAGAACAGATGCTTAATATTGACTAGATACATTGGCTTTTATTGGAATTACATTATTGTGTATTCATGTAACTTCCCCAAAAGAGACATTTCCCCCCTTGTGTTGTGTTTAAATATTTTCCAGTAAGTAATCTCATAGTACTCTTCACAAAAGAAAATAATTTCATAGCAGAATAGACACATCCTGGAGATATCACGTCTTACATGAGGACTGGTCCTTCATTAGTGCCGCAGTGGAATTCAGGTTTGCTAACAAAGCAGAATGTGCCCACGATATTAATGTAGTGTGATCAGCCACTTGATGAGGGAATAATTCATGGGCATGCACTAACAAGGCTTTGACTGAGCTTTGCTCACCCTTTTAAAGGAAGACAGAGCTGTTGTTTTGGGGTTCAGTCCTGGCCCTTCTGAAGGCATGAGGATTATATTGTCTCTTTGAGGTGTATAACAATGAGAGCACTGCCTCTTCCTGACAGGCCCTGTGCTATGCCTCTGTTAGAAAACAGAGCTCAGAGGTCTACCAAAAAGCCCACTGTGCCTGGAAATATCAGACAATGAAAAACTGAATTAATAGAATCTGACACAGTTTTACTGTAGCAGCATGTTTTTCCTTACTTAAATATATTTTTCCTTCTCTTGTCAACAGATTACTTGGTGCTCTTTTCAGAAACAGAAAAGTTGCAAAATGAAAACAAAAGCGCTAAAGATTTTGGGTGAAGGATTTTTTTCTTTTCCCTTTAATCCTGTGTTAAAAAAAATGATACCACACAAAATGTCAGCCTGAAGCGCTGCTGGCAGAGTTAAGAAAGTGATTCTCTGACAAAAGAAGCCAGGTTGTCTTTGACTATCCACTTGAACATGCAGACCTGCTTGCAAGCCCAAACTAGAAGTCTTGTCCAAATTTTGGGAGTGCTTGGATTCTGCTTTTTGGGGTTGATCTTTTATTGACTCATGAATTAGTAACTAAATTGGTACCTACATCTGTCTTTCCGTAAAAAATACTTGGATTGCTTGAAGCTAGAATTTTGACCTTGGATTGCATAGTATCTCACTTGGAAATAATAAATTGTTGTTGGGTTTCTTATTCCAGAAATGTATTGGCCCCAGCTGAATGCTCAGTCACTGGGTTTTAGGCCTCTGTTTCGAGATGCAGGCTCAGGCAAAGGGAATTTACTCAATTTTTAGTGCTCAGCTGGTATTGTCTGGGGTGAAACTCAAAATCTTCTGCCGTATAGTCATGTTTTGCTGCTGACTTCAGCCTGGCTAGGTTTTTCCCTGTCTCATATTTTTTGTGCTGCCCAAACAGCTGCTCACCTGGAAAGGGAGGAGGCAAAGGCTCCCTTTCATGTTTTGGATTCTGTGTGTTTCTAAGGCGTGTCCTCAGCCTGGATTAAGTGAGTTATGAACTGTTGAAGAGTGCAGAATGTCTGTGGCACCAGCTATGGAGGTCTGTCCTCAGATCTCCCTTTCCTTCTCCAGAAACCCCTACAAGCAGAGTCTGGAAACCAAGCAACATCCACCAGTTGTTCAAGACAGAGAATCCTGTAGCAATAGCAGTAGTAGAGCAATTATGGTAAGCCTTTAACTAGCTACAGAGTGAACATTTTACATTCCTAAATCTGCCATAATGCAAAATAATCTGTTTATATTAGGAAAGACATGGCGTTCTGCTCACTCATCCCTTCCCAGGCTTGTCTGCACAGAGCTACGTTTCCATAACTCATAATAGGAAAACAGACAATTGTCAAAACCTTAGGAGTTGTCTTCTTTTTAAATATTACCCCATCTGCACTTTCTTCATAGCCAAAGGGTCTCTTATTGCTTCTTTAATGAAGAAACATATTGAGATAATCTGAAGCTTGGTGCTCATCCCATGAGACACAGGATCCCCTCTCAGCTGCTGGACTCTCTTCCCAGTTATCACACATGCCCTTGAAGCTGTTTTCCTCAGCAGCACTTGATAGAGTTGAGACATTCTGGCTTCACAGAAAACCCACTCACCCTGCTTTGGTGCCGTTTTGTCTACAGCTCATGAGTAACTTCTGTTGATGCCCGTTGGGATCTGACATAGGAGCCCTCCAAGTCAGAAACATCTCTGCTTTCCTCCCAGCCCCATTAAAGCGAGACCCTTTTAGTAGGTGACCATTCACCTGATGTATGCCATAAACAGGTCAGATTTAATGCTTCCAATAAACTGAATTTAAAATTAAATTTAGCAATAGCATTTCACTAATGAAGTACTTGCAGAGTTCCAAGCACAGTGCAGGAATTTAGTGGGTCTTTTTATAACCACGGGCTTGCCTCTAACTACAATTATAAATGGCTGAATTCTTATCTGGTTAAAGGGAGTTGGATTGTGCCCTGAACTAGATGTGCCAAGTTTCAAGAGCTTTCAGAAATCAGATTTAGATCAGATGAAGCCTTAAGAAGCTAGATGTTTGGATGAACCACATGTTTTCAAAAAAACCCCAAACCACCTCACTGGATTTTTTTTCCTTATAATCTTCCAATATAATGAATGCATTGCTGGCTGTCTTCTATATGAAGCAGGGTAATATGTGCATGAACAGCTTCAAGCTGGTTCCATTGAAGGGTTAAATTTTTGTGCATTGTTAAAACCCTGTATGCGACTGCCATTCCAGAGCCCAATCCCACATTCCTGAGCAGCCAAATTTCCCCTGGAAGTCAGTGGGAAGTTTTCAGGTGCATAGCAATGGACTACAAAGCAGAGTTTCTAGAGAAACGGGGGACTCACCATTTTCAAACAAAAATCTAGTCACCTTGAAAGCGACCTCTGTGCTCTCTCTCAGCCAGAACCATTGAAAGAAAACCTTCATTTGTATTTATCCTCTAACACTGAGTGAAACAAGCACTGCATACCCATCAACGAAAACACTTAAAAAAATACATTAAAAAAATGCCTAAACTTGGAATGTTCAAATGTTTCTGCCCCTTCCCTTCAGTGAGGGGCAGAAACATAAAATATAAAATTATTATATTTTAATAAATGCAGTTAGACAATTATTACAAGTTGTTGCAAGTAGCATTTATTTGAGAGAAAAGCAGAGTTCCCTTCTCTTTCTCTCCCTATTCCCCCCCATGATTCTCAGTTTCGGCTCTTCCCCCAAGCTCATTTGGGCAGGGTGCCTGTGAGCAGCACTGAATATAAAGAAAGGAAGCGGCCCAAGTGTAAGTTTCCTTTGCCTTATGCCCCATATTATTCCTTATTTGTTGTGCTAATTCAGCAGCGTAATTCCCAAATACAGACTCCTTGAATTGTTTTGATGAGAACTGCTAACTCAGTGCAGACTATTTTTAATGAGCTCTGCTGCCTAAAGAGTCAGAACTTTACAGCATGAAGGCTCCATGCACTGTTTAATCATATGGCCGGTTATTGAAGTCCCACTGCTATTAAAAAAATTAATAATTTCTGCGATGTGATTAAAATTTGTCTCTCAAGCCATAAAGCGGAGTGGGCAAGTTAAGCAGCCGGGCTCCCGCGTCCTTTGTCCTCGTGCCTTTGGGGGCGATGTGGCAGTGCCCTCTAGTGACACATCCCGACAAGTTTTCCAGGGAGCACAATGCAGGACTTTGTTCCACTTCCTGACGATTCTTTCTTTTGGACTCTATTTTGGGACGAAATTGATTTATGTCTAAATATTTCCAAAGCTAACAGCTAGCGAAGGCGTCTCAGTCCAAAAAAATGATACGTTTTTCCATACTTTTTAGAATCAGTGGGTGTTTCTTCACCTTTCAACTACTGCATTAACAAATGAGCTGTGGTTAAACATTTCAAAGAGGCAGAATTTTTATTTTTGCTCTTCTGTGTTACTTGTGCCAGCAGGGTTTTGCATGGCTGAAGCCTTACAAAGTCAGTAGTTGGAGGCTTCATCCAGTTCCCAGGGAATTTAGTACCCAAGTTCTCATTAGACTTCCACAGGAGCAGGATTGGGTTCACTGAATAGTCATACACAATTAAAAGATAAACAGTCAGCCTGAAATGGTACCGAAACTTTTAGCTTCCTCTGCTCAGGAAACAGGGGCATTCAGAAATGTTCAGGGAAAAAAAAAAAAAAGGAAAAAAAAAAAAAGAAGGGAAATCTATACTAATTGTAGAAAATTTCAGAAAACGCACAAAATATCTGTACCTTTGTAGCTGTCAAAGAATAGTTTCTCTCCGTGTCCTCCTACACACATTTTATCACCTCTTTGTGACCATAACAATAACATATTGGAATATGACCAAATCAGTGACCTGCTTCATTCAGGAATTGGCTGGGTTTTGGTGTTTTTCTGTAGCAATGAAATCAGTGAACTATAGTTTGCCTACAATGTACAGGGGATTTTGTGCATTCCATAGTACACACTATTAATATAGCATATTTAGTCCATATATTCTGTAATGAGAATAGATCCACCATTGTTAATGCTGTAGTTTGTGGTCTGAGTACTCCTGCTGTTATTGGTCGTGCATATTGAAATAGCACGAAGGATCCTTATTCAGAGCCAGATGTGCTTGGTGCTGTACAAATATGAAAGAAAAATAAAAAAGCAGAATCTATAAAGTTAGTTTATCTCTTGAATATTTAGTTTCATTTAAATATCAAACTTCCTGTGCCACAAACAAACAAAAAGTCATCCTGTTAACTGATGCATTAAAGAGGTTAGATCCTGTATTTCTTCAGTGATGGGGAGGGGGGCGAAAGGGGAAGTGATGCTATTGACCTATATAAGTGCTATTCAAAGTGAGCAAAAGTTAGCCTAAGAAAAGCTGAAATGTTCTGCGTGATCCTCTTCACATGGAAAGGTCAGGAGGTGGGGAGTGAAAATCAGGAGAAAAAGATGTGATTAAAATGAGGTTTTATTTTTGTTTCAGGTTAGGGGAGTGGGAGCTGATTGAACATTTTAGACATGAGAGCAGACTAAGAAACGTATCCCTCAGTGCCAGGGTTATCCATGTAACCCAAAGACCCTTTTTATTTAAAAAGCTATTCCTTGTGATCTTTTCCAAAGAGGGAATCAATAAATGCCCACCAAAGTTGCTCTTTTGGTCAAAATGATAAATGAACATCGAAGTGCTATAAATTGGTAGCAACCAGCGTAGTGATCCTGGAATTCAACAAGAAAACCAATAAGAGCAAAGCAACACAGAGACCCTCCTGGCTTTGCCATTGCTGTTGAAATTCTTAGAAATGACCCATTTCACAGAAATATGTGGCATGAAATGATAAAAAAAAAGAAAAAAGGTAATTGTTTTGCATTTTTCCCCCCTCATTGGAATGAAATCTTAGAAGAACAAGTCCTGTGGTTCTCCTTCCAATGTCTGTAGTTTGTATGTGCAGTGAGCCTTTGACACAGCCATCAATGCCTGAGTGCACAGCATCTGGAGCCAGCCCTGGTGCATCCCTGCACAGAGGCTTTTTTGGCAACATAGGAGGTGGGAGCAGGCACCAGTATCCTCCAGTACCCTCCTGTGCTCAGGGAATGCTGCTCAGGCCTGAATTCTGCTCCTGAGCTACAAATGGTCCTGGTGTTCCACAGACTCTGTGCTACCACCAAATCTAGCAAATACAGAGCAAGGCACATAATCTTCCCATTACTACTTCCCAGAGAAATAACTCCTTGGGTTTCCTGGATGTTGCAATACCTTAGCTAAGAACATGCTGATTTTCATTCAAAAGATGAAGACCCCCCCAAAATTATAAAAGTTGCTCTTTATTCCTTTACTCTTTTGACTTTTTAAAAAGCAATCTGTATTTCCAGCCAGGCTTTCGTTTAAAATAACCCTCTCATTCAAAACCTCACCTGTAACTTTATCCCAGTGGTAACTCTTACCTGCCATACTAGCCCTAGGCCCTTGTAGCACTTGACATCATCTCTTGGACAGGTTACAGAGCCTATTGAGACAGTTGTTAGAAGCAGATTTACTCTGCAATGTGGAGCCAACCACAGAAGAAAATTAGTGCATTTATCTGTCAGCATTAGGCTAGATTATCAATCCAGTACACTAGTCACAGGATCTGGTTTTTCTTTCTCTGGGGAAGTGAAATTGATATAGTGGTAGGCAGTAAAGGTGTCAGTTATAAACAGGACATTAGCATGAGAAAGTAGGAAAATGGCTACTTTTAGGCAACAGTCCTTTTTTAAGTTTAAGTATAGATTTGAAGAGTAGAGTTTTCTTCCTCATAAGTAGGCTTCCTAAAAGGAATGTGAAAATTCCTTCCTTCAGGCCTGTTAGTTTTGTTTTTCCTAAAAATAAAGTTCTGAATTCAGTTCTGATTCTGAAAAAATAGGCAAAATCTCTCTCTCTCTCTTTTTTTTTTTTTTTAAAAAAAAAGTTGTGGTAAACAATTTCAAGAATCTGAAAAGACCAGAAGTTTTCCCAGTCAGGCAAGCCTCTGTATGACAACGAGAAAAGAATTTGCAACAAGTTATTTATTATGAAAATTAACAAATTTTCCTGGCCATACATCATCCATGAGCACATTGCAACTTTTTTGATGAGTCAGACTGGAGTAACATACAGGTGTCCCCATCCCAAATCACTGACCTGTTTGCTGGATGCTGGACAAATACCCTCCTGAATAGCTAATAAAGATCTTGTTCTGAGGAACAGCAAACTCAGCTTGGTAATTGTTGTGCTTTATGTTTTTTGCCATACCTGCTAAGCATTCTTTTATCAAGCCCAGCCAACCCATTGCTATTCCCATTATCCACCCACAAGTAAACATGCTGCATGAGAAAATAAGACAGTTGCTCCTTACAATTACATTCCATTGTATATGGATGAGTATGAACTGCACGAGATTAGATTTTATATAAACAAATAGTGAATAATAATCCTTTGTCCCTGAAACCCATTCTTTTGTCCCTAAAAAGAGTTCCCAAACCCTTTTATGGTTTTGGGCCATCATATTTAGGATATATTTTGTTTTATTCTTCATGACTCCTGGTAGAGTGGCTGCTGACAAATGCAGCACTGCCAAAACCAGCAGGATGCCTGGAGCTGACAGGGGTGTCAGAGTCTGGGATCAATGCTCTGTACAGTCAGGTGTGCCCTGCTGCCTCCTGTGCTCTGGAGGAGCCTCTCCTGAGTGCAAAGGTCTCGAGCAGAACTAGATTTTGTCTCAGGAAGGTAAAGTGGTGCTGGAGGTTTTGCTGCACTCCTAATAGGAAGGAAGCACCATCTCTGGTAGGATTTGTAAACAAGGCTGTTGTTTCTCAGAATATATTTTAAAAAAATCCCAAGAAGCTGAAAAAAAAATTAAGTAAGACATTTCAGAGTGTGATGTTGGGTGCATAACACCCATGGAATTTCAAAGATACTGAGGTCTTTGCTTCCTTTGTCCTTCTTCCTTATCTAATTTTATATGAAAGCTAAGACTTGCCCTTGTATTTCTAGGTCTGTTCAATTTATAACGGATTGTTCTGATTGCTGGTACTATAGTCCTCACTAAAATGTGAACCTCAGGAAATACCACTCAATCCCAAAAGTGATTTTTTTTTTGGAAAGCCTTTTCTGCTTCTGGTTTAAGTACTTAAAGACTTTCCTGTAAAAAATATATCAGCCCTTTTCCGTGCTGGTTTAACATTTGCCACAGAGAAGTGCCTGAGTATGAGGTTTAAAATCAATTCCCAAGAATGCCTAAACCTGTTGCTTGCTATTAATAGAAAGCAAGAGCAAATTCATATTTAAATTTCTGCTATAATTTTGCGTGAAAGATCATTGATCCTTGTTTTGCATATTTCACTATCAGTGAGTGAGGTTGTTGGCACCAGTTAACATCAGTCACAGGTAACAGTGCATCAAGGTCAGGCCTCAGCTTCTAAAGGCCTCTGGAGAGATGTTTTTTGCTATAGAAGAAAATTATTCACTTTTTCTTCAAATAGTGCACTAAGAGTAACTATGTCCCTGCACGTGGTTGCAACTAGATGACCTTTGATGTCCCTTCCAACCTAAACCATGTGAAAGTATTTTCCTGGCCCATTTTCCTGCCATACCCCAGTGGCACAGAGAACAAGGGTGTTTGTTTCTCTGAGAGGGGCATTTTATTTGCACAAGGCAGCAGTGGTGTGGCACATGCTGCCCACATTCCTGGTGTGTGGGCTGTTTGCTGCTCACCACCTGCTCTCTGCCTTGCCAGCACCTGAGTTGGAACTGCTGGTAAATTGACTCTGGTGAAAATTCAAACCTTTTTACTC
Source organism: Drymodes brunneopygia (assembly GCA_013400955.1). NCBI lineage: Eukaryota > Metazoa > Chordata > Aves > Passeriformes > Petroicidae > Drymodes > Drymodes brunneopygia. The sequence goes on along the minus strand of VZTZ01035666.1, from coordinate 503,190 downwards.
TATTGCTGTGTGTTGCATGCAAGTGCTGTTTCACAGACTGACACTGTCCCCTTCCCTCTGCCCCAGCAAGGAAAATTTGTTGTGTTGTGGGGACAAACACAGCTCAGTGTTGCTCTGTCTGTAGCTCTGATTTCTTGTTTGTGGGTCTGCTCCAAGGTACTTGTGCCCTAAAACTACTGTTGCCAAAGAATTAGCGGGAAGATGGAATTGCCTCACCATCTGAGGGTGATTCCTTGGCCTGCAACAACCAGTGAGAGCAAAAAGCTCCTCAGAGGGGAGAATGGAAAGGAGCACATGTGGCATGAGAACAGGGATGCTGCCTACAGCAGAAGAGGGGCAGGAAGCCTGAAGAACTGGAAATAACAAATTTAATTTCCTTCCTGCTGTGGTGCTTGGGTTAAATTGCAGAGAATCCATGTGAGTTAGGTTTCCCTGTGCTGAGAGTCCAGGTGGGCATCTGTGTGTGTGCAAGCAGCCAGTGCCCAGTGGGTCTGCAGTCCTGGCAGGGAGCTCAGACAGGAATGGAGGGAGGGCAGGTTGGTGGGACCTGTGTGAGCTCATGCTGGGATGGCTCAGGCCTCTGTGAATGTCCTGTTTCAGGGGAGGTTTCCTGTGGCTCGTTACATTCTTGCTGTGAAGGCTCCCCCGATTTAGATGCATGCCCCTACAGATGCAGTGTGTTGGTGCTGGAAAACAGCCTGAGGCAAACTGTGGATCTTTACCTGTCCCTGCTATAACGTCTTACTTTGGGAAATTCCCTGCTAGACCACTCCTGGGCTCAGAAACCATGTACATGTTTGGGCAGAGATAGAGATTCCAACTTTTACTTTCAGGGCCTTAGGAGCTCTCCTGGACATGGGCAGACTCTCACAGCCTATGGAAGACCATTTCTGTGCAAGAGGAGTAGCATTCAGCACTGCCAGGCTTTTTGTCTTTCTTCAGTTGGGAAGGGCAGTTGTTTGAAGGAAGGTGTTTTCTTTGCTTTTAAAATTAGCATAGAAAGATGAATTTATTTTTCAAGACTTTGACAGGTAAAGGAATGCAGAGCAGGTAAAGGCTAACAAGATCCCTGCCTATTGCCTAACACTGCTACAGTAAAACTTAACAGGAAAACCTCTTGGTAAGGCACAAGGGACCCTCACCCTGTGGTGCTGTTTGACATGGAAAATGCTTCCACATTGTTGCCCAACTTTTTTCAAACAGTTTGCTTTTGGTTTGCATGTAAGAAGGAAAACCCTAGAAGCAACTGAAGAAGAATCAGTGCACAAATCTTAGTTTCTCTCCCTTGCCAAATGAACCTTCTGAGTGTCTTTCACTGTCCCAGCAACAAAATGGTGTCTTTCAGCAAAGTGAAAGACACTTTTTCTTTCCTTAACACACTGCCACAGACTTGGTCCAAACTCTTCATATAAAACTCCTGTATTTTCATCGTCCTACACTGTGCTTTTCGTAGGCAACTTTTATGTGTGCCTGTATATATATATATATAAATAAATAAAAATGGCAGTATTGTTAGGTAGGAAGCCAAGTCAGAGTGGTTTTGCTCCATCTTTTCCCCAGCAGGAATTTCAGGATCACTCTCCTGAAATCAAGAGCCTGGGGACTTCTCGCTGTTCTACAGAACTGCAATGCAATGCAATGAGTCACTGCCGTCTGTCAATTGGTGTCCCTCATTCTCTAAAAATTCTAGAAGTGTTTCTTAATTTGTTTTTACTTGTTTTTCTTCATCAGGCAGTGAAAAGAAAGTTAAATCTGCACCAGGAATAGATTCAGGGAATTCTCATCCAATTCGGCAAATTCTTTGCTCACTCCCCCTTAAATGAAGCTATTTCCATTAGAAAAGACTACTTGTGTGAGTAAGCTTTGCCCAAATGCAATACCAGCATGCATCATCTCAACATATAAATCCAAGAAGCAAAAATTTCACATATTCCATCTGCTTAAGCACTAACTGGAGTTTCTGGATAGTTGGAAAATCAAGCTGAAAAACTTCATCAGAAATTCTCTGTTGAACGCAAAGCGTAAATTTAAGAGATTGTAATATGATTGCAAAGGGCAGATCTGATGACCTAGAATTTTAAGAGGCAAATTTTAAGACGTAAATAAATTGCTGAGAACAGTAATTGACACAGGAAATCATCAGATTCTAAGATACTGAAATATCTTTGCTGGAGATGCTGCTGAGTTTTGTTTTGCCCACGGTGGTTTCAGTTCTCTCACAGACCTCTGGTGCTTGGACTTTGCAGACCTGATTGCTAAAGCTAATTGAAAGCCTGTTTATGGAGTTAATAACAATGTTCTCATTCACTAGGTATGAAAGAGGAGCAAACTACCAAAAATTTAAAATCACTCTTTCATTTAACTTTCAAGTTGGGCAAAAATCCCCATAAAGTAATGCAACTTTATTGACATTTTTTTTTCTCCCTGTCTCTGAACTTGAATTTTGCACTCCTGACATCGTAGGACAGCTCTTTTGTCTGCAGGTGCAGTGGAGAAAGGGGAGAAATGTAGCATTGCAGAAGAGCCCTGAGGGATGAGAGCAGGAGGAGATATCATCTGTCCCTCAGTCCCCAAAGGAAGGAATCCTCCACTCTGGCTTGACATACAGGTGGTTGTGTTAATTGCAGAGATATGGGTTAGGATGGTTTTATTGTATAATATTACATACCACATGCCTATAGATCTATAAATAGGACAATGTTGACTCTTAAAAGTGCATGGCTACAGTTTCCCTAGTTTTTGCAAAGCTTTTAGCCTCAATCTGGTGATGGATTTTGATTTCTTTTACTAAGAGAATCAAGAACGTTATATCAGAGGTAAAATGTTGTGAAAGGGCTGATTACAGTAAATATAAGAGCAAAGTCAAGGAGGAAGGAAAGAAACCACTATTCCTGTGATTTTTTTTTTCTATTTTACTTTAGTATAAACGACAGGCAATCATTTACATGAATCTCTCCATTATAGACCAAAATAACAGTGCAGTTTTCATTAACAAAAAGACTACCTTTTTCTTCTTCGTTTGTGTTGTCAAGATACTTTAGTTGAAACATACAGTGATTTCCAACACTTACCCTAGTTGTCACACTGAGAGTGAAATAATGGCTGACATTAGAAAGATTATTTTTCAGAGATAAAATTACCTTTCACAACATATTTCTATCTAAGTGGAAATGATGGAAAATCATAGATTCTATTTTCAAATTGAGAGGGAGAGAAAGATGAAAATGAAATCAACAGGATTTCCTACCAGAGAATATAGAGAATGCAAGCAAGCCAAAGATGCTGCCCCAAATCCAGCGGGAGCATGTTCCCAGACCTGATTTTATTAATTGAGCCAGTTGATTGAGACAAGTGGAATTGTGTGAAATGTTTTCTGTGCACAGTGTAAAATGCGGAGGTTAATTAACTGGGATCCCAATCCCGCTGCCTCTGCTGTCAGCAACACAACTCATGTGGATACCATTAAGAGCCGAGATTGAGCTTTTACTTAGGTTTTGTTAAGGACTTTGTGAACTTTTTTGATGAATCTCTAGCCACATTTGACAGAAATGGGGTCAGTTTAAGGTTTTCTGTTGAAACTGTGATGTTCCCAGAAATGTATGATTTCAGTCATAGTGCTGGTGAAACTTGGCTTCGCTGTGCATGGAGTTGAATTTGAATGGAGTTCAGGGCATCTGAAACTATGTGAATCAAAAGAAAAAATGTGCATGTGATCCCTGCTGAAGTGTAACTGCCAAATTAAGACTGCCTATAAAAATGAGCTTCTAAAGAAAAAATGAAAGTCGTGTAGGCTGGTTTTATAAACACAATTGCATCTTCTGTCAGCAGGCAGGCAGCCAGCAGAACAGTGGATTGTGACTTGGGCTATAAGTTGCATAACTGTAAAGGTAAATAAGTAAAAGGAATGGATTGGTGACTTTCCATTTGCCTCTAATTGAGGGTAGAATTCGGCCTTCAGGAGTGCTCGAAGAGTCCAAGGCAATAAACAAGGTGACTTTGCACTCTGCACAAAATATACCTGTTAGTAAACCAAATAAAATAACGCTTTCTCAAAATGTTGCCCCTCTGATTTTAGCTCTCTGAAGATCTATTTTTAGCTCTGCCTTTTCTGCCAGCATTGCTCCTGAGCCTTTGTTCCCCTGAGCCGGGGCTGGCGAAGCAGCTGGCAGCGAATTGCAGGTAGGTTGGAAATGCACACAAACACGCTCAGCTACAAAGAGATTTTAGTTCTCATAGTGTTAACTGCCCCTTCCCTGCACTCCTCTCCCCCCGCGCCACCCCCGCCTGCCACAAGCGCGACCCAGATCACATTAGAGTCCCAGAGCACAGGGAACGGGTCTCATCTATCCGTCACCAAGGAGGCAGACAGGACGGGGAAACAACAAGTCATTTGTACCTGATGAGGAGGACACTCCTGGGAAACAAACAGATGAGCCACCACATGAATCTGAGCTATTCTCTGAGGTAAACAGAACTGCATGAGAAACACACAAATTATCAGGGGCATCATGCTTAACTCCCTCGCTTCAAGCTGCTGGATGGGCTGTGGGCCTGAAACTCTAGATTGTCCCAATATCTGATTGTGAGAAAGTTAACCCCCTAAAAGCATCAGGGGAGGGGGAGGGAATCCCAGACCCCAGGTTTGTGGAGCGGCGTTGTTCACCCTTGCTCATGTTTAGCTGTCCATGCCACCCCACAGTGTCCTGGGATGCCAGCCCTGTGCCCTGTGATTCACGGAGGACACGGGCAGCAGAAGCAGCCCAGAGCTTGCAGTGTGACTTATGCAGGATACAGATTTTCCCTTTGGGGCCATTTCTGGTTATATTTATTTCAAACTTGAGCCAACTTGTGCTGCTTTACACTCTAATGATAGGTCATATCAAATCGTGGGGTCCCTTGCTACAAAGAAAACATTTGTAGTAGGGTGCAGTCATTACGAGTGGTGATAGCAATGATGCCACTGCAGAGCAGTGCCTGAGTGTGAATGGCCATGTGTTCATGCAAGCCATGTTCCAGTGGGCTTGAGGACCTTCCTTCAGCTCCCATTTTGTAAATGTGCTCTCATTCTGGTTGAAGGGAATTGTATTAATTGATTTTGCAGCAGGCCTAAGCTTTCTAGCAAGGTATGTGGGACAATTTCCAGGAAGGGAATTTAAGTCATCGTTGCAGCCTGCTGCTGTCTTTGAGACACCATTGCACTGGGCAGCTAGAGACTGTGCAAATCTTCATGGCATGGCCACAGGGATAATATGATCATTTATCCCTATTTTATGACAAGAAATTGAAGTGGAAAGAGATTTAGTAAGTGATTTGTATGAAGTCATACAAGGATCCTCTGTTGAAGTGAGGAATTAAACCAGACTTTTGAATCCCAGTCTGGCCCTTTTAATCACAAGGTCATTCTTCTGTTCTGCTAGGTAGCAAAACAAGAGGTTTAATTTGGTGCTAATATTTAAAAAGAGATGTCTGTGAATCTCAGTCCAAGAGGCACATAAGTGTAGTGGTTAAAACAAATTGGAGAAAGAAAAGATATCCTGCTGGAGCTGAGTTCAGAAGTCTGGCAAGAAGAGGGGTCTTGTGATTAAGCATGAGTTGAATGTAGGTCACTTTGGAGAGCCAGGTGACTTCTGAATGCAACACTTAGCAAAAGTCTCTCTGCTCTTGGTGGATTTATGGTAGTGTAACTCAGAGGAGATCTAATTTTGATGTTTTTCTTGACAAGTATTGTTCTACTCTTTTCACTCTTTCCTCCTTTTTCTTGTTCTTCCATTGTGGAAGTGATTATACTCTGTTGTGAAGTGATTACTGATAACAAGCGATGCTCTTTGAGTAATATGTTAGGAATACCTTTTCTCACTCATGAGTTATAGTATGGGAGGGTTATAGTATGTTTGTATTGTACCTTAATAGCTTCACTTATGAAGTGCCAGTGAATGCTCTATAGTATTTCTAAATTTTCTCTGAAGATTGGTACAATACAGAAACATATAGTGTCATTTAGAAATGCAATAATATATGTTAAAGAATTAAAAAAATGCCAGTTCAAGAACTAGAATACTCAGTGAAGGCAGATTGGTGATTTTGCACCTGTCCATGACATCTCTGAGGACATGAACTGAACAGGGACAGTTTACCTGTGCAGGTAGAGAGCCCTGTACAGCCAGTTCCCTCTTGGAATCTGCAGACGTGATTCCACTGCCTTCATCAAAGTTGGTTCATGAAGGCCAGGGAAAAAATTAGCTTTTACCATATAAAGTTCTGTACTCATGATTTAGTATTCTCTGTGAAGTGTGTTGAACTTCTCTTTTTTTACATCCTGTGTTGCTGAATCATTTATACTTATCTCCCTGACATATGATCACATCTTATAATTGATTTAATGAAAGCATTTTCCATTAATTCTTTCCTTATTCTAAGTAGTAAACTCTTTAATATAACCCCATGAATGTCATCTTTTTATCATCAATGCAACTTTACTCCAGGCCAGTAGATTACATTTTGTGTACAGGGCAGCAACTATAAATTATCCAGTATTCATAGTGGAAGTATTAGTATTTTGGTAAACAGAAGCACATATTGGTTCATTATCAGATTAGAAGCTAATTGAATGAAAGAGGATTATTTATATATGCTTTATTTCTAGATTTTAGAAAATGGATCTAGAAGATGGAAGAGCAGTTTCTCTGATTGCAGTTTGAAGATGTTATCACAGCTGTAGAGAATAAGGAATAAGTCAAAATGACAGTAGAATAGACAGAAGACTTAACCCCTTACAAAAAATCCCAGTTGCCTAAATTCTCCATTCTTGCATCGTCAGGAACAAATGCTCCAGGTCTGGATTCTGTTAATCCTATGCTAAAATGTTTTAAACCCTGTTTCTGCTAGTATTTTCTGGGTATTCAGTGTACCTCCTTGTCGTGCTGTTTGGCTCCTGGTGCACTTAATGGTATGATTCCCATGGATTTTTCTGTACAAACAATGTTTTAGTAAATGTGTTCTCAACAAATTGGAGGTGTGTTTCTAATAGGATGGAGCATTAGTCAGAATGCACATGATGGAAACTCTGCACAATAGGAGAAAAGGCCAGTTTGTTTAGTCCTCTTTCAGAGTTGTGCATCCCTCTAATGCCACCTTTCCTGTCTGAGTCAGGGTATTGTCTCTCTTGCCTGTAAACCGTAGGGTCAAGTTGAGGTAAATCTCTGATGAGATGTGAAAGAGGGCAGTTCAGCTATCTGATGGGAACTTCTGTGTACAGTATCATTTAGAGGTCATGTTTTTCACCCCATCAGATTTTTCATAGGTTGCTTCATTAAAAATTGAGCTTCTACCACATAACAAAACAGAGTGGCAGGCTGCTTGAAACTTCTATCAATAATGTATCAGCTCATCTATTCTGATTTCTTCCAAATACTCCCTTTGTTATTTTTAGCACAAAAGAGAACGCATCTAAATACCAAGCTCTGTAAAGGGGCAGGAGACTTCACTCATTGCCACGCTTTGCTAAACAGTGTCAAACACGAAGCAACCTTTTGCTTACATAGAGCTTTTCAGTTAAAGGGGGAAGGTTTCCATTCCATGAATGCTTGTTTTTGTGCTGGCCAAGATGAGCAATTTTTCAAAGCCCTCATTAACCAACAAGAGACATAGCTGTATTCAAGGATCCCTCCAAAGCACCAGTCATGTCAGAAACACAACCAGTGCTTTCTTGGTGTGAGCTTCTGCACAAACCTCTGAGTAGTGGTCGTGCTCAGTATGCTTGAGAAATTGCCAGGGGTGTTGTTTAGAAGGCACAGTAGTCCCCTGGGCTCCCTAAAGTACATGTGGGAATGCTTCCCTGTTTTACCATTCCATTTCAGCCAGCATAGGAGCAGGCCTGACACGATTTCTTGTTTTTGCTGTTTTCAGGGTAATTTTCTCTGCAGAGAAAGCACAGGCTGTAAGACCTGCCTTGTACAGATTGTTTTAGTGTGTGCTATTTATTGAGTGTGACTGTGCAAGGGCAGATGGAGGTCCAGGAGAATCCAGAGCAGAAAGAACGATCCAATACTTAGAGCCAAGAGCTTCTGTCTCCAAGGTGTAGGACTGCCTGTAATGTGGACTTTTCACTTGGCTTTGTGTCTGTAGTGTGGAATAACAGCGTTTCATCCCTTCCACATCCTGCTCCCCACAATCTCATGACCTGAATGGAAACAGGCAGAGGAAAAAGCACTCTTTTCTTATGGATTTTCTCTGACATATCCCTGCTGCAGTGCATGTAGGTGAACCTGTGCATTACACAGAGGGGTCTCTGTTCTAGTCTGCATCACTCAAGATTTGTTTCTCTCTGAGAAGGTTTTCTTCAGTGCTGGCTGGTGTAAGGAGATGTAAATTTTTTTCTTTGCAAACTATACGAGGTCCTTTGAATTTCTCCTACCCAATGTATCTTTCTGCAGCCCGAGCTTTTCATCTTAATTAGCAGAAAAATTTGGGGCAGAATTAGGAAAGAGAAAATTCTTATCCATAGGAAAACAAAGCAACCTCCAATAAAACCTGAGGGTGAAAGTGGAACAATATTATATACTAAATAGCAAGTAGCAATATGAACTGTAAAGCTGTAAATTTTATTTTTAGAATTAATAGTTCTAGTAACCCATTTCTAAAAATATCCATCCTAGGGGAGGTATTTATATCTCTGTTTTAGGCACCTCTCTCAGCTGGCTAAGTTAGTCACTTTATATCTCCTTTACAGTCAGAGCAGAGAAGTTTCTGGCTGACCCTTATGCAGCAGGACTTCAGTGCCTTTGCTTTATTCTGCAGAGAAGCCTGTGATTTTTAAGGGATAACAGATTATCTGACTGAATTATGGACTTTAAGTTAGGTGATATGACTACCACTAATGTCTCTGCAGGTTCATTGAGTAACTCAAGGTGCTAGAATTTCATAGCTATTTGCACATACTCTAATAATGGCACTGAGGACAAACAGGCAGGAAAACCTTTATTGCTGTCGTCTGTGATGTGCATGACCTCTATTATTTTGCTTTATGTATAAGGTCAGCTCTTTCTACAAAGAGAGTGTGAACTACAAACACAGCTGATAAAGCTCTGTGGTGTAGTGTGTTCTTCAGTATTGATTTCTGCATGACTGGTATTAGTTGTGTGTATGTTTTGAGGAAAAAATGCCATTTTGCTGTCAGGGGAGTTTTTCAGAAATTAAGATATTGAGTAAGCTCAGTAGTGGCACCAGTGCCACTTTGCACCTGTGGCTAGAATATGTCCATGTACTCTGTGATGGGACAATGGCAAGAGATGTTGGACCATAGAATATGTTAATTTGCTGGTAGTTCTCACACATATCTCACCAGTAAGAAATAAAAAACCTATTTTTATGTCCAGAACTATTTTGCAAATGTTTTTTAAGATGTTCTTCAAATAATGTTCTTCTATGGGGAGATGTCCATGAATTGGTATATTGCACCATGAAGAGCTCAGGTGTTTGAGTACATGTTTTGAGAGTGAAATTATCTGTAGGGCTCCTTTTATGTTGTACCCTTAGTCTAAGGGTACAGAGAAACAAGGAGTTTAGGGATGGATAACACCTTTGATCAGACCAGGTAAAATAGCTGGGAAAAGGGGAGGTGATTCCAGGTGCACAAGACATGTACAGTCAAAACGACTGCCTGAAGTCACTACCCAGCCTCAAATATGCTATCAGGAGAATAACAACATCACTAATTATAAATAACAGTATCTTAATTTCTGAAGAGTTGAACAAACTGAAAGGAAGGTGACAGGGAGCTCCTTAGCACTGTGTAGCTCTGTACACTTGTACAAAAGAGCAGAGAAAAGAACACGAACTCGTCTCATAAATTTTAGTTGTTTCATTACAGGATCAACTTTGATACTTGGGTTTAATATCTTATATCAATCTCTAGTCAAGTGTGGGGACATTATTTGATTTGTCATGTGCAGTTTAAACAGCAATAAATTGCATCTTGGTGTTCTGAAGAATTTAAGGACCAAACTACAACCTTGTGAGCACAGTGAGATAGAAAGCAGTGTGAGCATATACAGAGCTCTTGTAAACTGTGTGACCATAATGAGCTTCTTCTTGCTATTTTAGGGAAAGGGTTCACTTATTTTTCCCACAGCAAAGAGAGAAGTTTCAACATTCACTAGAGAAAAATATTGTGCACTTGCACTTTATCTTCAAAATACATAATCTAACAAGTTCACTTTTCTTAGACAATAAGTGCTTCTTCCCTTCAGAGATGGATTAACAATGCAATTTGCAAATCTCTCCCTGCAAAAACAATATCAAACACAATGTTTATCTGTATTGAGCTTGACAACTTCACAAATGAGCTTCTAAACCCATTCAGGAGCACTGTGAATACACATCCTGCAGACACATCAACAGTTTGTTGCAGTTTGTTCCTAACGAAACAAATGCTTACCAGCACATTAATCAATCTAATCACAGGGAGAAATCATTCACTGCAGAAGTTCTGTAACTTCATTTGACTGCCTTGTGTCTGCCTGGTGCATGCCTTTGTTAGAGCTTCACAGCTACCCATGCAGTATTTGAGTTGGTTAATTAATGAAATCAATGTGTAAATTTGATATGATTGGTTCCTCAAGGAAGAAGTGACAGAGTAAATGAGCAGCTTTAGTCTTCTGAAATGCTGATTTTTAGCCTCCCTTCAAGGAAAAGTTGCAGACCTGAGGAGAGGCGAGTCCTCTGATTGCAGAGGTTTGATTCTCCCTCTCATTTTGACAAGAAATGTCCTCAGTGTCACCTTCACACGTCAGCTTTTGGCCACGCAGGGAAGGCTGTGAGCAGTTTGTGGTGTTTGCTCAGAGGTCTCAGTGAGGCCACAGTGTATCTGACTCTGGAGCCTGCCTGACGTGGAATACCCATGTTTGACATCTCCACACTTTTCCTTACGTCAGCACTGGTTTACTCCTCCTTTTGGGTCGTTATCTTGGCTTAGTAATGACTCACTGCAATACTGCCAGCCAGGATATGAAGCTGCCCAGATCTTCACAGGGAGCTCAGTGTGATCTCAAAGATGAACCGTGGGTGATGTTCAGAAAGTTCAGTTAACTTTTAAAAAAATTATTTTGCTCTTTCCTGTGTGGAAAGTCAGCTGTGCTTCAGTTCATGTGAAGTGCTATTCTCCTTTAGTTAGAGTGCCTGGGGGTCTTTTTTGAAGTAGTGGGGTCTGAGCTCACCAGCTCGTGTCTCCGAAATCCTGGGAAGTCTCAGTGTGCAGTACAGTGAGGGCTGTGAAGTGCTGGGAGGCTCTGGGTCTGTTATAGCCTCTCTAACACCTTTGCCACAGTGAGCCAGGGGGAGGGGGCTGTCCTCTGAAAAAGAGTCGAGGATGAAATCATGAAGTCAGTCCTTGAAGGTCAGTGCCACCCAGTTAGGCCATAGCTGCTTTCCTCCCTGGGAATCTGGGTAACTCTGTGGTTGAACACTTCACTAGAGCAGCCAAAAATCATATTATTTTCTGTATTTCTGTACCCGAATTAAAAATATGCAGCACAACAGCCAAACACAAACAGTAGTGAAGACAGTGTAAAATGAGTGTTCTGGGAAGTCAGTGGCCCATTTTCCCTTCACCTTAAACATCCCTTCATTCCACCAGAGCAATCACCACTTGGAAATTGCATCAGTTTACTTCAAGTTTAGGTAAATTAAAACAGCTTTTGTGGATATACAGTCTGACACCAGTGTGATGTTAGCTACATGACTTCTGCCAGTTTTCTGGGGTGATGGGGATGTACTGTACTAAATCTGTCAGAATTAATGTAGATCCAGGTGTTGTCCCCAGAAGCTACTTTTAAACAAATTTGACACAACAAAAGGATTTGCGCTGAATGATCATGGAATTTCTGATTTTTTTATAAAAGAAACTCTGCTATCTCTAAGGAAAAAATTTAAATTTTACAAGGCAGTATGAAATTGATAATGTTTTGAGTATGTGCTTGTAGTAGCAGTTTTGGGAGATTGCTGTGCTTCTAGTAGTCAAAATGGACTGTCAGAAATTGTTGGAGTATGTCATCAGCTGGGATGTGTGTTCTGCAGCCTTTGGTGGAAGGAAGCACACATCTGTACAGGCAGCTATGGGTATAGAGGGACATCTCTGCCCCCAGACTTGTAAATGTCCCTTCTGACCATGTGCACAGGATTATGGTGTTAGACAGGTATGACATAGCCTCAGCCATCACAAATGCAGGCAGATTATTTCAGACATCATATCAGTTCCGAATTTAGCAAGACAGGCAGCAAACTAGATGGCTATGGGCACATGACAGTCCTGCTGAACTCAGAGAGCTTCACTTCTCCAGGACAGCAGGACTATTACATGGCACATGCTTAGAGCCTGCCTGAATTAGGACCTAAGAAAAGTTGGCGTTTTTATCTGGACAGGAGTTGGGATGCTGAAAATGATGCTAGAAAATATGAGAGCTTTATCTCTAAATAGTCCCCAGCTTTCCCTTCTCCAGAGCATAATTTAATCTATTATTCTAATTCTTAACCACTTCTCAAACATAGCAATGAAAAGTATGAGTAATTATTTAATAATGAGGCAGAAGCTTAAGAAATGTGAAGAATATCTAAAGTAATGATAGCAATGCTGCTCCTTTTCAAAATAGGAAAATCTTGCAATCCAAACCGGTGTTTTCACAGTTTCTAATTCTGGCTGAAAGCTGAAAAATTAATTGCAGTCAATAGTATTATTTGCTACAGTGAAAAAACCTTAAGGAGTCAGATACAGTATTTGTGAAATGGTCGTAATAAGTGTGTACTTTCATTACACTACTGGATCGATACAGTAATCTGCCAAGGTGACCCTACAAAGAAAATAAAAATCTGTCTTTTCAGACTGGGCCTCACAAATGTATTTAAGATGTGGCAGTGGTGGGCCATAGCCAGCACTCCTGGTGCTAGATATGGATGTGGTTACAGAGAGTGAGAATATTTCCCCAACAGAGAGATACCTGGTTATTGAGGTACCACTGATGCACTGTAGGGCTGTTGCTGTGGCAGATGAAACAAGTGTTTTTCTCTGATTAACATAAATTTGCCTGTTATGAACAGTGAGTCGATAAATACCATAAATAAGTGCAGAAGTTTTGACTTTCCCTGTCACTCCCTAGCTGCTACCACCAAGGAGTCGCTTGGATAAAGTGTTTATTCTGCAGTGGGTAACTGCCCAGCCCCATCAAAGCTTTGCCTGCTGTGTGGGGACTGCCTCCTGAATAAATAAGGAGAGTCACTAAATGGTTGAACATTTAATCTATCTGCAAATGAAATTAACTGGACAAACCCAGAAGGATTCAATCTAAATAATTCTCCTGAATGGAGTGTAAATCCTAGGGTGATAGATTTTGGAAAAATACATGCAATAATTAAGGTGCAGAGAAGAAAATTTCTTTTCCATACCTGCTTACTAATGTCATGAGAGTCAAGCACATTGATAAAACTGTTCTGGACTCCTCTGGAAGAACCTTTACATTGTCTTTGCAAATACATAGTTGACCCCTGCACAGTTTGCAATCTACCAGGAGAAGCAACTGTGTTTCCATCCTCTGTTCAAATCCAGCTGACACCAAGTTCCATATCCATGGTGAAATGAGGGTGGACAGAGCAGCATCATCCCCATCAGTTCACTGGAAGTGAGGATTTACAGTCTCTGATAAAAGGAAACAGTGGGGAAATCTGCCATGGAAAAGCAGATCTGCAGGCGAGTTTTATTCTTAAACTTCTGCCTTTTGAGGAGAAACATTAGGGAATCCAGAGCAGGTCCAGAAAGGGACTATAATACAGAAGTTTGATTTTGTCTCCACTTTTTGGGTTGGCATCTGCTTTATCACTTACAGAATGTTAACATTCTTTAAAAATGGGCAGATGGACCTCATTCAAGTTCTGACAGTAACTCTTTGTTATTGGTACAAATAGCTGCAGAGGTATTTAATTACCATTAGTAGTCATCAGTTTGCTGTGAGCTGGTGACATTCAGAATAGTGAGCAGGCTGCATTCTTTGTGTCCACTGAGTTCATAGAAAGTTAAACCTACTTTTGACAACAGCCTCAAGTTAGCTACCATTAACCCCTCTTCAGTTACTGGATGATGTGTTTGAACAGTATGAATGATTAATGAAGGTTAAATAGTCCAGTTTCTATCTTAAAACCTTTTGTTATTGGCAAAGGGCAGGGCAACTGGCAAGGTGAGCAGAAATTCAAGTGTTTGGTTTTCACCAAATAGTTCTTGGCAAATTTAAATTATCATGGGATGGTATATTCAGAAGGAAATTAAGGGCCAGGCGAAAGAATGTAATCCTTGACAGTTTGGCAAAATTAAACCAATCTTGCTTATGAAATTAAACTTCTCTACTTATATTTTTCTCAGCAAACACTGCACTGTACTGCAATATGTAAACATAACCAGTCCAGCAAAAGACCAGCATTTGGTTTTATTCTTTGTCCCTTTCTTAGATGATAGAAACAGAAGGAAAGAAAATTCTTTCTAATTGCATTAACCTACTCTACCCTAATTCCTGCTCCAAATCTGGCCTTCTGCAAGTTTGCAGACATGAGATTCACTTTTGACACCAAAAGATTTGCTGGTGAATCCATGGTGCAATATTTGCCAGTTCTGCATTAGGAGACAATCCTGAAAGACCCAGAAGTTACAGGGCAGAGGTGGGTCCAGACATTCAGGTCTCCTTTGACCTGAGACCATCCAGGGTATCTTTTATACCTGTGAATAAGTCAGAGACAGAGACTAAGCAGAGGCAAATCTATTCAGCCAATGCTCTCAGATTCAAACTGTGGTGGGCTGATTTTTTCTTCCTTCTTGTACACTACCATTGCAAAAAAAGCTAACACTGACTTCTTTAGCAAGTGCCCTTTGCTGACATCTTTGAAGCTTTATTGGCTACTGAACTTACCAGAACAGTACAGACCATTTACAGGTCCAGATTCAGTTCCTACTTTTTCTTTGAATCTGCTTTTGACACTGTGTGACCATTAACAGTGACCATAACAAAAATATATCTGATCTACACACCTCAAAGAAAAGGATCAATCCTCATTTAAAGGAGGATTTAAATAGTTAGAAGTAACTATTCAACCTTAAGGGCTTCTGTTGTAAAATAATGTAATATACAGTTTAAAGTATGTGATCTAAGAAACATTAAAAATATATCTGATGTCACTGTGACTACAGCCCCTGTCTAGTCTCTCTCCAGTGACCTCTGTTGTCCATAGGAATGAAAGAACAATATCCATAGGTTATTCAGCACTGGTTCTTGTCTTATTTTCTGTCCAATATCAGACTTCCTACCAACTAGCTAACTAAAATCACAAGTGACAAGACTGTGCTGGCATTGGAGGAAGATGATTATCAATTGGCCACTACCCTTGTAGAGGCATCCCTGGGATGGATCACAAAAGACTGTTGGGCTCACACTCATTAGGAACAGAGGGATACATTTTCTGTCCATGCATTCCCATAAAAAAGAGAGCATTATAATAATTTGGAAATGTACTTTATTTTCAGTAGTTCTGGTGTGTTAGGGAAACAATTTTGTGAAAACTGTCATGCATGCATGCCCTCCACGTACCATGAGTAACACCTGGACTTGCTTCAGTAATGCTTCTTGCAATGTCTCCTGTTTTCCAAGGTGATCTTGTGCCTGTCCAAGGTAGAGCACTAATTATTAGTTAGGAGAGGATTAGAAATGCAGAGCTGTGCCTGATGTGCCTCCTCAACCCTGGCTGTGGCAGTGCATGGAGGTCTAAGGCAGCTTTTCTGCCTGATGAAATGTCCAACCCCAGGGTATGAGCCTCAAACAGGACCTGAATTAGCTTTTGCTGAAGTGAGCCCTGACATGCAGTCACTCCACTTGACTTCTGGAGGCTTCTGGAGGCTTCTGCAGGCTGCACTGTTTCATCTTGGAACTCTTGTGCTTCTCGTTTCCTGAGATACATCTGCGTGGGAGCAGACACCGTGAGTCAGCTCTGCCCTGAGTTAGGTACCAAGGCTAACAGTTTGAGAACTCAGAGTGTTCAGACGCAATTTGGCATCCGAGTTTCCTGATTTGTTTCCTGATTTAATTCCCCTTTAATTGTGGAAGGAATGCTTGCAAAAACACCAAAGTGAAAAATGTGTTGAGAAATGTATACAGAAATTAATTTTGAAATGGAAAACAAAAGTATGACCCTCCAAGCCTGAAAAATGTGTTGCTAGGGCATTACAGCTCTTAACCATCATGTTATGATTTATCCCTTCACTATCTGTGTGTGAGGTACAGATAGGAGATGGAAGAACAGAGTGTATCATCCTTCTAAGCTCACTAGGGATGTTTTGGACAAAGTCCACTACGCAAGGAGGTACCTTCACCTCTGGATTTTCTCACCTGTCTGGGCAAGTTTTCAGAGCTACATGATGTGGCCTGTGTGTCCAGGTTTAATAGCCATCAAACCTTTCAAAGACAAAATGATGGCAAAAGTCTGCCCAATAAATTGTTGGCTTACATTTAGTTGCCCAGTCACAAGCCCGGTTAATTCAGCTGCGTTGACATATATAAGAAAAATAAATGATTAGCAAATGTTCAGAGATAGGTATTTAGAGTTCTGTTAGGTGTCCATTCGGCTAAATTATGTCTGGCCTTTAGAAAGAGGGTAAAACATCCATAAGTTTCTAAAGACTGAAATTTATCCCATTGTATAAAGTAGGTAATGAACTGCCTAAGGATTTGTTTACATGTACAGGAATAATATTTTAAAGAATGATTAGGAGTACTGAATCACACTTTAGCAGCCATTTTTTGGTGAGTAGTAGAATTTTAATTAGCTTCATATTCATTACTCATCCAATACCTAGTCTCTAATTGTACCCTCTGTGTATTTTGCTGTCACTGGAGCTCACTTTTATTAACTATAATCATTGAAGGTTTTATGAAGCCTAACTATAGTACATGAATACCACAGTGCAAATGAATCACTCAGCCTTACTAAACTGAGATGAGCATTCGCCAGTAGATAAGCAGATTTTGTACTTGCACTGGCATGACAGTTATGAGAGGCTGAAGAAAAAACTGATTTATTTGACCATCAAGGAAAAGCCTGGTAATTGAATATGTAAATTTTGTAAACTTAGTAATTTGTTCCATTTTTAAAAATGTATTTGCTTAGAAAAAACAGGTGTGCAACTTCCTTTAAAAAATAAAATTAAAATAATCCCTTTTCTATTTTTTTATAATTAACAACACCCATTTAATCAGCATAGAATAGTAATGTCCATGACAGTTGTACTTCTCTGTCCATGCAGTTACCCAAAAACCATACATGCAAAAGTAAAATACATGAGTCTATTTTGGTTTTCATTAAAATCTTACAAAAAGGTGTTTATCACCCGTGCTTCACCAGCAGCATTGAAGCCCACAGACTCCTATAATCCCTTTGGGGTGCAAATTCACAGCCATGAGAAGGGATCCCTGCTACTAATGGGTTTCTGGTTTGTCTGTAAGTTTGTGTGACCTCCTCTTTCCCTGTACTCTGAATTTCTCTGTTTGGATTGTAAATTTGTCCATCAGCATAACCGTGTGTTGATAAGAACAGTAAATAAAATTACCCTGACAAACAGCAGTATCATAACCATAGAGTTCCACACAAGTGTCTGCTCTTCATAAACTTTTTCATCTTTTACTAATCTAGATAGTTCATACACAAACATAAGTGAAAAATGAGTTGTCTGGGGACTATGTTGAAAGTGCTGACCTTGCCTTTATTCAATCAAATTCTCAATAATAAGAATGTAAGATTTGCCTAGAGCAGGCCTGAACTGGGATTAAGGATGGCAGCTGTCAGTGATTTTTGCCTGTAAAGTAATGTCATTTGATGCTTCTGTCATACAGAAATGATAATAAGAAAGTCATTAGTGTTTGCAGTATTAATCTTATTGGAGCAGGAATTCTTTCAGAGATCATGATATTTCTCTAATTTCTCAATTGGCCATTAAAGAATTGTGAACTGGTACTGTATGTCATTCTCCCACTCAGAAAATGTCAGTCAAATAGAAAGATTAAAATAAGTAAGTTCTGCTTAAATGCCTACGAAAGACAGAAGCAGATGGAAGAGTGATTTGGTTTGAAATTTTTTTCTGTGCTGGTATGCCACCTGCAGAAATGAAGTAGAAAGTAATATCAGACAGCAAGCTGTTCTCCACTGCTTCTAACTAAGTTGCTTTGAAATTATTAAAAAACAATTCCAAAGGGAGTTGGTTTAGATATGAAATTACCAAACTGAGTTTCAGGAGTTTGTAATAAATACACACCTGATTAAGAAAAGTATGTGACTGTTTTACTATTGGCTAAAAACTCCTTCACATTTTTAAAACCTTGTTGACCTTCCATCAAAGATGTCACTTAGATGAAATTATATGAATGAATGAAGAGCTGGTTGCAATTCCAAAATGTCTTGAGGCAAATTTTAGTTTAAACCCAAATCTGTCTCTGTGTGCTGAGGTGACATCCTAGAAGACATGATGGGATCTATCACAATGCCAAAGGGCACTAACCCACCAATGAGAACAGAGAATCCATCCATTCTCTCCTCTTTGATTTCTCCTGGAAGACCCTGTCATTCACGATCTTCCCTCTTTTAGCATTGCTGGATTAGAAACCTATCCCTCTTGAAACTGGTGGTGCAAACGCCAGGAGCAGGGTTGGGATGGTGCAAGGATGTGAGGAAATTAGAATGGTGAGATTGCTACAATGGGATTGTAAATGTTGCTAACAGTGTTTGATAGACTCAGATTCAGGTGCTTCCACCAGGACTTCCACTTGCTCGGGATCACTTTGCTGATCACTGCTGCTCTCACCTCTCTGTGAATGTGTTTGTCTGAGCTTTTGTATAAATGCAGCATCAAGATATATTTCTGGAAAAAATATACCTCATCTCATAGTAAGTAAATGACAGTCAATCATTCTTGCAGTGTTCCCAGATAATTAGCCACTGGGCTTGTCTAATTACTTCCATGAAACATGAGTTGTCTTTCTTAAATTTCTGAAATATGGTCTGGGAAGTCTCAAGTAACACAGTGGTTAGCCACTGGCTGGTCAACAGTGATGCTTAATAAAGTTTATTAGTGGTAGTTGAATGAGGGATGGTAAAATATGGATATGCTCCTTACTTTCAAATTATTTATTAATTATTTTATGTTACCTTTTTCCACTGTAGTGATTAGCTTGTTTTAATAATATATCAATGTAATCATGTATACATGATAAAAATACACTGGTTCACCTTGCATGGGAGTAGAAATTCAAAACAAGGACAAGTCTCTAGCAAAAGACACTAACTAGGGCTCAGAGAATTTTCCAACTGCACATTCTTTTATTTCATGGCTGAAAGAACTTTTCCTGGTACAATGAGTTTCTATTTAAGAAAAGGGTCCAAGACATATATTTTGGTGTTTTCTTAATTTATCTCATCCAGTCCTTAGCTGTGCCTTTCTCTTCCTTTTGACACATCTGCCCTTTGCTAGGGTCCTAGAGAACCTATTGATAATCAGAATTTCCATTCTCTGGGAAATTTCAAATCGCATCTAAAAGTTCACATTTCAAAATGATCAATTTCTGTTCCGATCTGAGAAGACTGCACTGGGATGATAATCTTTCCAACAGTTACAACCACAGAAGAGTCTGTTATGAGGTCTGGGGAAGAGGAGCAGCCCATGCAGGCAGTTCCTGGAGCTCTCTGTGTCTAAGACCCAGATGGAGTGAGCTGTCAGGACCCAATGCCAGGGTGCTCTGCAGTTCCGTGCCAGCTTGCTTGGTTGTCTCCAGCTCCCAAGGTGTGGCACAGTTAATCCTCTTTGCCTTTTGATGAAATTGTTCTTCTGATTCCTTTGTTGAGGAAGATTTTTCTTGTGCTTACACCTGGGATCTTAGAATAGGAGGAGCCTTCTCTCCTTGGCTTTTGCTCTCCCATATCAGCTGTACACTCATTCTGGTCTGAGTTTGGGCTTTGTTTTCCCCTTGCAGATTTCCATGTCTGAACACAGGCTTATAGCTCCGTGCTCACCAGGAGCCCTGCTCCACCTTTGAAAGCGTCCATAGAGACACAGATCAATGATCATTTTGGGGAAATTATGACATACGGCCAGTTTTGTCATGTTGTTCTGTTGGCTTTTACATTTAGATGCTGATCTGGGAATGACAAATATTTCAGCCACAAGTTTGGCTTCAGGGCTAGCAGTGGTATCACAAGAGAAATTAAAGGAAAATGCAGCTCTGTCATCAACTGATAGAGAGCTTGCAAAAGGCTGTGTCCCTTCACAGCTTTTAAATGCACAGCTCTATTGAAAATCATGGAAAATCAGTGGAAAATTACAGGCAGTTATCCATTACTCTACAAATACGCTTTACATACTTGAACTGCATTAAATGTCTGGTTCCAAGACACCATTCTCTTGCTTTTGCTTGTATTCTGGTAATTCATTCTCAGCACTATTGCAGCATAAATCTTCGCTTGAGGATATTCTCAATTCTTCTTGAAAATCAGGGAGGAATCCTGGCATAAGTGGCATTTTGGGGATTTATTTCAGTGCCACAAACATTTTGGCCCATGTTTTTTCTTGCTCTGTTATATCTGGAGAGGTTTGCATGAAAAGAACAAAGAGCTGTAGAAGAAGTGGCAGATCTCTGTGGATGCTCTGCAACCTTTATTCTCTTGTGCCCCTGGAGAATCACTCTCTGGATAAAGGCAGACACTTGCAAGAATTGTTCTTTTTTTGTGAACAATCTGGCTCACCACCCCTGAAATCAAGGAAATGGTTTAGTCAAAAGAGTTTGTGTTTGTACACAATGAATATGTTTAAATCCAGCATGGCATTCAGCTGCAACTGTGCACTGGGTTCAGGCCAAAAATGCACCTTTCCCAAGGTGGCTCCCAGAGACAAAGAATACATCAGGGCTGGATTCCTGCACAGGTGTAATGTAGGTCGCTGGCCACGTTAGAGGGAAATTGAAGACAACACTAAACATATTCCATATGAAGTAATTGCTACTCACAGACGATAATTACTTCTACTAAAATTGCTAAGAGTTCTAAGTCAGATTTTCTAGTTAACTTGTGGGGCTGAGAGGTTCACAGCTAAATGCATAATTCTGTGGTTTTTAAAGACAATAAGACAGGTTTTTCCATTTGAATATAATGCAAATTTGTTAGGCTTTAATATGGACCTGTTCATTCAAAATCCAGGAGGTTTGAACTTACAGACTCAGTCAGTCCTTATTTTTAATCTGTTAAAGGCTTGTGAGACAGAAAATGCAAATTGTATGTGGCATTTGTGTTTGAGTGTGCCCAAGGTGTGCATGCATCTGCTCACTGACAATATGTCACTGGCTGACATTGCTTCGTTTGAACTTTGAATGCAGTGACATGGTAATGAAATACAAAAGGAGAACCTGCAGTGATCTTTGGTGAGGGATCATCACCATCTCAGCCATGAAGTTCTCTTTAACCATAAATTAATTTTTGGATGTAATGGAAGGGACTGAAGAGTGATGTCCCTTTAACCCATCACCCCTCAGTCCCATCCCAGTTCAGTGCTGTATGCAAGCAAAAATGTGGCATTGGGTTTAATCCTTTGGCATAGACAGGTCAGGCACTCCCACTAAGCATTAAAGCACTCAGCATTAGTGCTTAGTGTCAGGAAATCCCCCAGTTCCCAGAGCCATGGGTAAGGTGTTTACATGTCTAAGCATATTTAAACACTACTGCAAAATAGGCATTTTTACAGGAAGCATTGCAGTTTGTACTTCGTATACTTTTTATTCATTTTTAGAATGTTAAACACAGAAGCTCTTTGATTTTGTACTGTAATGGCTCTGTGGGCCTCGGTAACCCTGGGACGAAAGAAAACAAAGTCAGCTGTTATGAGGGAAAGTGTAAGAGAAAGACACATAAATACAACAAACAGAATAGCTGCGATGTTAATCTGATACAACTGAAAGGGTGGACTGGTATTTTTAGCTGAGAAATTCAAATACTACTTAATTTATGGTGTGAAATCCCTTTGTGCAAACTGTGTAGCATTTGTGCAGAGTACAGACTGCAGAAAACACTGTTGGTTCTTGAAAAGTGAGATCTCTGCCTGCTCAGGGGATAGCTGACTCAAGCAAGTGGGAAAGTGCTGGACAGGCTGCTATCACTGCCACTTCTGGTCTTCAAACTACTGTGTTTCAACCTTTCTCCTTCTGCAATAGCAGTGCTGCTACCTCCGACTGGCCTTGGGACTCTCCCTTGGGAGGTCCAGGCTTCCCAACCCCCTGGGCAGGTGAGCTGCACTTTATTCTCTCTTCTTCTACCTTTGTGCTCCTGCAGTCAACTGCTCTGGCCATTCCCACCTCTCCCCACTCAGGAGTCAGAGGTTTTATAGGTTCATTGCTCTGATTTAGATATTTGAAGAAGAGCCTTAAGGTAATCCTGAGCCTATTGGAAAGTAAAAATGATGATGCTTCTTATGGATTGTTATCCTTGGGGCTTGGTGCAAGGATATTGGTTTAGGAGTCAAGACTGGTAACAATCTCATCTCAGCTCCTGCCTCTTGCATTACTGAGGTCAATTCACTTCGTTTCTCCCCTGTTTTCATTTGCCAACAGAGGTAATTCTAGAGACCTGCTTTTGAATTAAAGGCTCTGATATATAGGGATGAAAATTAGGGAAAAAAACCCTCAGTATTATTTTATCAATGCAATCACAAACTTTACACTTCTAAAGAATCTCATATCCGGAGAACCAGACCTGAAAAAGAAAATGAAGGATGTTTATATCTGTTATTGAAATAGCATAAATATTACTGCCAGCCTTGAAATTAAGTAGAATAATTTGAAATGCTTCCTAGCACTGGGCAGGAATTGGGCAAACACACAGATGCCTCTGGAAATCAAATCCAGGCAGAAGGGAAAATACTCCCTTGTTGTACAGAAAGGAACTGATGTTCATATGTTTGGGAATTCACACAGATCCTCATTCAGTAAGGCCCAGCAGCAGGAGCCACCTGCGGATACGGCTGGGGGCACACAAGAGGACGGGTATATCCTCTACATACCAGCTGGCCCTTGCAAGAACCAGTCTCCTCTTCACCCTCCTCTGAATGCCACAAGCTCGCTTTTTAGTTTAATGATCTTTAAAAAAAACTGGTTTATTTAAAAGAGAAAAACTTCCTGCAAATAATTAACTGCCAAAAATGACCACTTGGGAGTTTTATATTGATTTATTCCTCTCTCGACCAAGCACTTCTGTTCTGTATCTTCAACTTACTACATTATCACTTGTCTATTTTGCATATTGGGGTTATGAATTTGCCTTTTCAGCTGTTGTAGGCTATTTGCATATCTTGATTGTTGATAAAAATATGACAAATTGTTCTTGGCAATAGAAGGGGAAGGGTTTTAATGATAAATGGGCTTTGAACTGCAAGCATATATTCCACATTTCCTATGAATGCCATGTACCTAAAAGCTCATTGCAGCCTGACAAAACATTTTTTTGGATTTAGCCTTAAATAAAAATGTAATAGCCATACTAGATAGCAGAGGTTCTTTTTGCTTTTGCTTTTTTTTTCTTTTTGGCAGTTTTCCTCACTACTTTTCTTTCTTTAAGAGCTTTCTTTGACAACAGGACAGTGCCCCAGATTTCCCAAATCTTAGAAAGCCTGGAAAAGGTTAATTGGAAAAGTCAGGGTTGCAGTTGGATAGTTAGTGCAGCTGTATTCTCTCTGCTGCTTGTTAACATTTTCTCAGTGCCTCCAGGCCCCACAACTCAGTGTCACTGCTGTCGCCAGTGCCCTGGCTGTGAGTCCACTCCCCAGCCTCGCTGGCTCCTCATTTCTATACGCTTCACTTTGCTGAGCCACTCCGAGCTGGCGTCATCCATCCAGTCACAGCTCTCTGAGTTTGCCATGTGCACTGACCCCATGCTGACCCTGAACCATGATACAAACTATGGGATTGTAATTAATCTCTAATTACCCACAATACCTCGCTGGGTATTCAGCCTGCTGTTCAGTTGTATTCCTAACCAATTCAGTCATCAGTGGAGCATTCAAATTCGGTGCAGCTCAGTGTTTAGAAACCAAGGGCTTCACTAATGTTGAATGGCTGGGCTACTTAGAGGGCTGTGTCCACCTTGCTCTGCTCCTGCAGGGCTCTCTGTGCAGGCAGGGCAGAGCCAGGCTCCAGCTCCAGCTCGACCAATTGAGGCTGCAATGCTGATGTTCATGTTTCACCATTCAAAGGACAACTGAGAGGGCTGCGTGTGACTCCAGTCATTTATCTCTATTAGTTCTTTCTTTTGCAGCTGGCATTATTTCCCCTGCCAGGGGACAGAAGGAGACTGTCATTGAGTCAGCATATCTTGCTAGAAGGCATCATCCTTCTTTTAATTTGAGTTGTATTTCTTCTTCTGGCTGGGTGATGGGATCTAGAAAGAGTAATTCACTGGAAAGATGCCCTGAGGATGCTGATGGGGGATAAGGAACCAGCAGTAGGACTGTGAGGTGGGTCCTGTTCTTGAGCTCCCAGCTAAATTCAACCCTTAAAAGGAGACATTTGGTTTGGGCTTGACTATAGGAGCTGCTGTGGACTGTAAATTCAGTTTTGCTCTGGCAATAGCTGAAGATAGGATCCTCCACTCCTTCTGCATACAGCAAATGCAAAGCCAACATGCTGCAGGCCTCAAATGCTAGATGGAGCACTGAGGAATCAAAGCACTGTGTAAGAAAAGAGAAAAAACCTTCCCTCCCTGATTACCATTACCTCTGCTGGTAAATCTTTACCCGAGTGTAGCTTCCCTACAATCTTCTCATGTCTCAAATGGTTTTCTTTCCCTCCCTTCCCATGCTTTCACCTTTCTAGCTTTCCCCTCTCCTGAAGTGCTCCTCACATCTTCTCACTCATCCTCCCATTCTCCCTCCACCCCAAAATCTCTTCGAAGTTTCATAAAGCCTTTCTTGGAAATGGGAAGGAATATTTTTATAGGATGTGGTTTGAGCAGAATGTTCCTATTTGTTAAAAAATGGACAAGTCCTGGTTCCAATGACATACTTGTCAAACCAGACAAAGACCCAGTGCAGATTGGGCAGTTCCCAGTGGCCAGCTACCAGCTCTGACATCCCAGGGCAGAGCTGGAACTTCAGGACTGCTGTCACTCCCTCTTGTGCAACTGGTGTTTCTCAGTTTCTGTGCTCCTGACTGGGTGACAGACCTCTCCCTGAGCTCACAGGGATTTACTGGGCTGCTCCGGGCACCACCAAAGAGAGCAGCCAGCTGCTGCATTCCACTGGGGAAACTAGAAAGAAAAAATTGTCATAGAAAAAAAAATCAAATTCCTTTTTAGTGGGAAAGTCCTAATTCTAAATGGAAAACTAGTAAATATATCAATCTCTATTTGGAACTTCTTAGGCTCATTCCTGGCAGTATTTGCACGGGGAAGCTATCTCAATATCAAAGTGTCATGAGAAGCCTTCTGACCTCCTTTGTACCTAATAAATGCAATATATGTTCTTTCAAACATAGAATTACAATTTTTCACTATGGGAAAACATAGCTGGCTTAAAAATCTCAACATTTTTACTTATTTATGACTTGATACCTGCTGTGTCTTATCTCTGACTAGCAGATCAGTAGTAGCTCTGTTTCTCCATGTGACAACTCTTCCGTGCCCAGTATCCAGCAGCCACCTCAAATCTGATGCAACACTTGCTGTGGTGGCTGTTTTGCTCTTAAGTTGTCATGACGTGTGAAATGATCATGTTGAAACCTGCCTAACTTGTTCAGACATTAGATATGGCAAACCTGTTCTCTACCAGCAATAACTTGTACTCCTTTGCTAGAGAAATCTTTGTACCAGACATGCTCCACATGTATCATTTGACTTACTTTTAAATTTGGGGAGGGCTTATTCCTTAGGTATTTAACAGAGCATTTGGGATGAGCAAGATCTTGTCAGCAATCCCACAAAGCCTTCAGCTTGGTTGTGTGACAGACTCTCCCAGGGTGAGATGCTGCCATCGACCATTAGGCATGCAATTATGATAACTAGTCTAATTAACACTTATTTTTCCCACTGAACTAATATTCCCAATGCCTGAAACAAAGTGGGTAATTAAGACATTGCCTCCATCTACCCAGTGCATCCATCAGTTGTCTGTTGTCCTATTCCCAGCACCCAGCTCCAAGGAGCACCCAGCACCTGTTGGCACATTTTGCCCTCCTGTCTTCTCTTCTAGTTTTAGACCCTTGCTTCCCACACCAGGTACTGGCAGCATTCCCACGTGCATTTCCCATGGCAAATACTAATGAAAACAGCTTCAATTTTTTCACTGAACATCTTTTAGACTTCCTCTCTTTATTTGCAACACTGTAAAATCTCAGTATTTTTCTTTAGAGGCTGGATGTCAGTAAAATTGTTGGATTAATGAAAAAAGAATTTCTGCTTATGTTTACTTTGGTAATTCATGAAATTAAATGACTGCACCTGCAGTTGAGGTCCAAGGAACAATCAAGTCCTAACAATAATTATCCGTTTTTTAGTGACCTTCAGATACCTTAACCTCAATTTTGGAAAATAGATGAGATTTACCAATGAGTGATGTGGATGTACATTAGATGTAAACCCTGGCTGCATTTAGGGAACTTATCTCTATTTCCAAACCAAACATTAATAGAATGTGGGTAGCACTATTAAATAATCCACCTATTTATAACATACAAATAAATGTTTCTTTCTTTCATAATTTAAATGGACAACTGGCTCAGTCTATGATACTGATGTGCTAGAGATGGCAGGAGAAAGCATTAAGAAAAAAACCAACACCCAATATTTTTCAGCAACCAGTAATGCAGGCATCTGCTAAAACATAGGGACCTGTGATTCATATTTGGCCTGCTTTTGACCCTTGAACTTTGTCGAGTGATGAAATTTGAACAGCAGTACTTGTGTATTTAAGCAGTTGGTTTTGAAAAGCCGCATGAGACACACTTAACACCGCCTTTTTTTAAAACCAGCTTTCTGATTTCTACCTCTTGCTCATACATTTCTCTTTTTGTTTGGGCAAATTTCTATTTTCACACTACAAGGGGTTATTGAGTGGCACCGAGAGCCATATTCTATTCTGGAATCATTTACCAGATGTATGACCTTGGGCAGTAAGTGGAAAGTCACTTACCTGTGTTAGAAATGGGCACAGAAGTGAGGTAAATCCCAGCACAGAGGCTGGGTGATGAGGTAATTACCTATAGGCACAAGCAGGCATTTGTGGATCTGTGGTGCTATTCTGGTGTTATCAAATAGTCAGGAATTACTCTATTGATACAGAATGGACCTTTTTGTAAATCTGCTTATTTTATAAAAAGTTTCTCATGAACAGATACAGTGGTGGGTGGTAGACTATTGCTGACAAGCAATATCATCTATTCTTTTTCTCTGTTTAAAAACAAAGCCTTTCTTCTCTTAAAGCTTCTCAGACACTTTCTTCTTTTGTTGTTTCCTCTCAATGACAAACAGAGGTAGTTCCAGGTATTATGTTTTTGAGCAGCTTATATTTTCAACCCTGAAAAATAATTAAAAGTCAGTTTCCTAGAATTTAAGAAAGGATGCTCTTGTTTTGGCAGCCATTCTCAGATGCTCATAGATGTGTCTACCTGTCCTAAAGTTGTCCTCTTGGACTTGGACTTCCTGGTCTGCCATGGTGTTTTGGCAGACAGGAGGAAATGGAAGGTTGTTTTTATAGCTGTATAGTCGACTGCAACAATCTTTTATTTTTCAGTTGAGGGCTTGAAAAATGATCAGTTTTAGGAAGGTTTGCCTATCCTGAACTTACAAGCAGGAATGGGAGCTGGGTACACGGGGCCATACTGGTCTGTTTATTTTGACTGCTGTGGTAGTAACTGCTGTGGTGAACCTAAAATCTTCCACATTTTCTTCATATTCCTCAAGTTTGCAAAAGAACCTTGGTCACCCAGCAGAATACAAATGGCAAATTCCTACTGATTAAGAAAAAAACCCTAATCTACAAATTTTAATGAAAGATATATTACATTTCATGCAGTTGGTGGGGAAAAGGTTAAGACAAGTCTGGAGGGAAAAGGGAAATACTCCAGCTGGCTGCAGACAGCAGGTATACAAAGCCTTGTCTCTCAGAAGAGAGGTGCTCTATTTAGGGGCTGCAGATTTATAGCAAGAGCCTGAGCAGCAGGGTTCAGTGCAGCTCAAACCAAAGGAACCTACAAAGGCTTATTAAAGGGTGACTCTCAGATGCACAGAGAGCAGGACTTCTCTATTAAAGATAAAACCAAATGCAGGAAAGGGTGGTTGGAGTAAACCTTTCCACTGACCTTTATGGCTTGACAGGGCCATAAGGAGCCAGATATTATCCTTTGGACTTTTTCACTGGAGTTTCCAGATAAATATTGTCTATTCCAACAGATAAATTGGGTTAAAAATGAAGATTCTAAAGAGAGAACAAGCAGAAGTTTATGTTGGGAGCCAGAAGCATCAGTGAAAATTACTGTGACCTAATGAGTTAGCCCTAGTGATGCAACAGAGAAACTGACCAACAAATATAGTTCAAAACAAAAGGAAAAAGATCCTAATTTTTGTGTTTGGGTTGATGGTTTTTTTGCAAGGTACTTCTGGTGCAAGCATGGAAATTTGGGGTTTCTCCCCATGATCATTTGAGCGGCATTTTGTAAAGCCATTGAAAGGCTCTTCTGTCGTATTTTCCTTTTTTTTTTCCTTTATTGATTTTTTTTCTCTTTAAGACTTTAATTCACTCTTCTTCAGCTGCTACAGTTAAGAGAAAAATTCTGTAAATCACATAGAGATAACATTCCAGCCAACACTGGGTCACTCACACAAGAAGACAAGCTTCCTGCAGACAGATAGTCCTTTCCTGCTTTTCAGGCCTTTTTGCTCATTCTTTTCTTTTTTTTTTCCTCCCTTAGTATTTGGGTCTTAATCTTTCTTTAGACTTATCCTTCATGCTGTGCTCATCTCAAATGTACCAATAATTGCTGCTACTTATATGTGGTTTGATCATTCTGTGCATTCCTTGTTGAAACTATCAGTGAAACAAGACATCTAAAATATGATTCTGTAGAGTTAAAGTAATATTTTGGGTGTCTGAAATCTCTTATAAATTGTTCTATAGAGAGTCAGTTTTTTAAAGGAAAAAATGACAGCAACAACCCAACCCTAATGACATATTTCAGTGTAATGCTGTAATTTTAGCCCCTGCCATGAACTATTGCTGTTGTACAGTAAAGTATTTTGCTAGCAAATGGTGAAATGATTTCCAGTAAGACCCTTTCTCTTTATTCCATCCTTCCATCAGAAAAATTCTCATCTTGCTGATTCCAATGTATTAAAAAGAAAATACTCATCTGAAGCCTATTAGACACCATGTGAGTGCCCTGCAAAAAGGAAATAGTAAAGACGAGCTACTGTGGTTTCACATTGTTTATTTTCAGATGTTTTTAAAAAGGCAGAAGGCAAAGGTGCTTCTTGCCTTGAAGTGGATGAAGTGTCCCAAGTGTATGATCTGTTTATTGGTGTCAGTGTTTTCCCTTGTTCCTGCATGTGTGCACTGTAATGTGCAAACATATTTAACAGCCTCTGCACTAGGAAGCCAAATATCTTTTTAATAAAGCTTTTTTCTCTTCCTTTTCCTCTGGTGCTGTGTTTCCTGCTTATTGGAAGTCTCCTCCTTCAATGCACTTCTAGTTCTCTCTTTTTCATTGCAATTAATTTTCTAGTGGTTTTCTTCTGAACTGGCGGGTGTATCTCTGTGGCTCTTCATGGCTGATCAGCTTCAGGATCAGCTGCCATCAGTCAGCTGCCGTCTAAGAACTTGTTAGAGGATGAGGAAACCAGGAAAAGACGATCAGTGGCCACACTGATAGTGGGATCAGTAGGACCTCAAAGCGCTGCATCAGACACAGGACACTGAAGGGAGGACAAGGATCAGTACAATGATTTCCAGGTCTTGTGGGGCCTTCATTTCCAGACTTGAGAAACATGAGTCAGAACTGAGCTCTGGAGCACAAAGCCACAGAGCCTCCGTGGCTGGCAAGTGTACACCCGGAAACTCAGATGAATAGAGCCCTAAATGTTTTTTTGTTTGACACTCATGCTGAACAGAAAATGATGAATCCATTAGCAAGTCCTTCTGCTGCCAAAAGAAACAGACTTGCACTTGCAGATTGCTTTCTTTCTGTGCTATCAAGCCACTGCACAGTCAGGTTCTGCAAAGCCGACACTCATCTATCAATTTTAAATGTTTTTTTTAGTGGCACTTTAGTATTTGTTTTGTGTGTGTATGTGTCTGCTTAAAAGTGTCTCATTAAAATATACTGACCTCATCAAGCATCTCAAAAAAAATCCAAAGTGGAAAATGTCTTATTTTCTGTTTATTTTAAATTATTTTGAAGTTTGTCAGTGGTTTCACATGACAATGGGGCTTTTTGGAGTGTTTTTTTTTGTCTGTGGTGATTTGTCAGAAAGACTAAACAGCTCTTACTAGGCACAATGTGAAAAATGTGCCAGTGGAGAGTGGACCTGGGAGGTTCTGATCTCAAAGGGGCAAAACCACCTCTGGGTCTCAGAAAACTCCCTGCAGTCCTGAGGATCCTGCTGAAAGCAGTGAGCCTCCTGAATATGTAAAGGATCCAGGATCAGATGAGTAATGTCTCTAGAAACAAAAAAGTCCTAAACTAAAGAATTTTTTTTTCTTCATGAGATACTTTATCCAGCACAGTAAAAACATGTATATTTATAGCTTAGATTACGCTTTGTTTTGTGGGATGAAAAAACACATTTTAGACTTGGCCCCTTTCCTGAACAGATGTTACTGGCCTGGGTGAATAACTTACTCAAGCATACGATTGAACAGAATTGAAAGAGAATTTTTGCCAAACTCAATTCTGACTAAAACTGAAATCTTTCACCACTTTTCTTCCCCCTGTCATACAGGCTCTGCTGTTCAGTTCATCCTGATCTCTGCCTTCCAGCTGTGCCTGTTCATGGGTTATATCAAACCTTTTGGTTTTGAACTTGCATTATTCCCATGCAAGAAAATCTATAAGCAGTTTTTTAAAAAAACTATAATTCTCTCTTGAAAAGAGGACTGTCAGGGTAATATCAGGAGCTTCAGTGTTTGTCTCTCACTGAGTTCTCACATCAAATGTGTTTATTTTGCTGGTGCAAAGATGTTTATTTCTAATTGCCTCTGCTTCTAGCTCCAGCTGGCTTCTCTCCTTGTTGCACATTATCACCAGAATTTAAGGTTTTACAGGTCAAATTAGACTCACAGTGACATCTGTGCCACCCATTGCTTTCAGAGAGACTACCCAGGTGTGGCTGAATGCAGCTGGATAAAACATCCTCTCCATGCAAGAGGGGACAGACTGGATCTCCTTTTCTCTTGGTCTTGAAGGATCTGTGGTCTAACAAGTCTCAAAAGAAAAGAAATTAATTTTTTTGTCCAAGCTGAACTGTACTCTGAACTGGGAACAAGAAACAGATCTTTTACTTGCAAATTTGTGACAGTTTTTATGGAGGTATCACTGAGTCTGAGAAACAGAAATGAAGGAGTTTCATGATGGCTGTGACTCTGAGTGTGCTGCTTTTCCCCCTCACCTGAGGTGTTATTACTACCTCCCTCAATGCCCAAAGGCACCAAGCACTGCCTGGAAATCCCAGCTGTGTGAGGACATAGCAATGTCAGTGTCAGTGGTGCCTTTGCAACAATTGAGATCATCCACCTGACAAATCAAAGTCCTCCAAGAAACTGGTGAGGATGTGCCATGTCCTTGCAAAGCCTCATTAGGTAGGATGCACATTTGCACTTCTGGGAGACTGTGAGGCATCCTCTTGTGCATCTGGTTTCCCATAAAGACAAACAGGGAGTAGGTTAGTGGGTGTTTGCACAGTTCCACACTAAGCCCTTGAGCACACAGATGCAGGTCAGAGGATATTGTGATGCAGCCATTGAGATGCTGTTAGTAGTGGGAATCTTAAAAAAAAGTAACATTGACATACAAATAAGCAACTAGATTACATATATAAGATAAAATATATTAGAAATCAGCATTATCTACATAACTCAAATTAAGAATGCCACTGGCTTTATAAATGGTTTAGCAAATACTTCTTGACAAACTTGATAAATAAAAGTTTTGAGTATTGCTAAGTCACTGCCCAGTGGTTATACCTGCCTTTGATAGATTTTCAAATACTATCATTGATCTTAAATACTTTGACAGTTTTAGGATTTGCTTATCTGTGCTGTAGCCACAAGTTTCACCGAATATTTTCCATGGTTGAGTCCCTTTTGTGCAGCTTCTGTATGTTTGCATGCAGTGCAATTGCATCCGCTTCTTGGGGATAGTGAGGCAGCAAGTGTGGCTGTTCTGTTCAGAAAAACACATTAGGAGAAGTATTTGAAAATTCTGGGTTTTTTTCCTTTTTGCTCCATTCATACATTAGGAAACACACTCTGTAAATCTCATGTTTTAATGCCTCTTTGGAGAACAGTTTAATGCTTAAAGAAGCAGAAGCATTTGCCTGCCTACATTGCTATTAATGCATCCCATTCTTAAAAGAAAGTAAAAGCTTCTTGAAATTTAAGGAATTTGAAGGAGTTATATTCTTAAGATATTAAGTCCCTGTATCAAAGGTATGCAAGCAGATTCTCAGACACTTTCACACACTCAAGTTTGCCAAAAGGATCATCTGTATGAGTAGTTCTTTGTTTTCCTTTCTGTGATTTGTACAGGTTGTTAGAGCGCTCAGACTGATACTGGAAATAATTGAAAATTCTTCACAAATGCTTTAAATCTCAGGGGCTGGATTCTTCTTTACTGACTCTAGTCTCACATCAGAATAGCTGCATTTGGTTCAGTACAGCACAGGTTTAAACTGGGA
The DNA here is from genome assembly GCA_013400955.1 of Drymodes brunneopygia. Lineage (NCBI taxonomy): Eukaryota > Metazoa > Chordata > Aves > Passeriformes > Petroicidae > Drymodes > Drymodes brunneopygia. Next base: position 470,202 of record VZTZ01035666.1, on the reverse strand, counting down.
GAGTGCAGGGGAGCAGGGTAATGGAGTCACATTTCCATATGTTCTGTTCTGATATTTAAAAAAATTACATCGGCTGCCAGATTTTGAAAGTCTTGTCTGCTTTGACCATGTGTGGCACTGATGAGAATACAAATCATGCAGGTCCCCACTGCCTGGTGCATTCTGTTTCAGGCTGTCATTAAATGTCCCAGTGTGCTGCCATTTATACTGTGAGCATCACACGTATGTACAGAGAGATGCAACTTTGCAGGGACTTTTCTGTAAGCATGTCCTGGGTGAAACATCAGAGATTACACAGTCCACTCTCTCTAGCTCCCCTTAATCAACTACCTATTGACATATTATTTTCCTGGGTGGAGGAAAACAGATTTACCCCTTGGAAAAGTGCTGTACAAAGCAACGGAGTTCTCCACCAAGACAGTTCATTCATTTGCTTGTAGCTTGCCATGTTCTGGGTGCTCTGCTGGGCACTGGGGTCTGCTCCCACTGACCCTGCAGGACCTTGGCTCCTTTTCCATCAGGTTTTGAGTGGGATTCTTCCCACTGACCCCCAGCATCTGAAAGCTGGCTGTGGAGTCTGAACTAGGCAGTGAGGTTGTTTTTTATTGATGAAGAGAAACAGATACCTCTCCAGGGATCTGCATCCCATCCTGAGATACATGTCTAAACAGCTGTGATGAACTGCCCTTTCTGAGGTTTTCTCTGTACAGCCACAGATTGTAAAGGGAGCAGAGTAGATCAGACCAAAGAGCTGATAAGAGGAAAGATGACTCCATGCACAGGCAGTCACAGCGGCAGCAAAAAGCCTCTGGCTCAGGATGGCAGAATTTTATACTCATAGTAAACAGCTTTCAATTGCTATGTAGGCAATGACAAAACTCTGGCAGTCCTTGATGGAAGCTTCTATAGGTCCTGGGAATTGTTGCACCTGATGGGGAGATGAGAGGTGAGAGAAAAAGGATTTGTCCACATTTAAAATAATTCAGTAGATTGTCAGGAAATCTCTATTTCACTTCTGAATAACTGGATTGTGAAGCAGAACTGATGATAATGCACTTTTAAGTGAACATGAAATATGCAAAAATGAAGTTTAAATATGCTGCAAGAGTTCTGACCCCTTAAAATATGGTGCTTTCTGTACCATGAAAGGGTTTTGGTAGAAGTCAGTGCATAGCAGCACTTAAAATCAGGCAAAAGATTTTTAAAATTATGCTTCCTGTGTTATTAAAGTTTTTATCCCACTATACTGTGGAGCAAATCCAATGGGATGCAATACTGAAGTGGGCTCCACAACAGTGCTGAGAAAAAAGCTCTTTGGTAGAGGCTGTCTTAGCACAATGTCCCTGCTCTGATGGCTGTGCATTTCCACTGCAGTGGCTTCACGTTTCCACCTGGAGCTTCCAAGTCTTCCGTGAGGTGGGAGGGTTTACATCCTGATATGGCAGCTGAGAAACAGAAAGTCCAAGCATAAATCACAAAACAGCCACAATTCTGTCCAACCTCAGCTCATTCCAGATCTGTGCTCATTTTGTTAGGATCCACCAGGAAACTGAGGGCAAAACATTTAGTTTTCCCCCTGGATCAATAAAAAAATACTTTCCCAGTAGCAAAACTGCTCAAAGGAAATGTTGTCAGGCACAAAGTCTCCAGTCATCCAGGAAAGAGTAAGTCAGGTGAGTGTCTTGAGGCAGTCTGGCCTTAGCTTGTCCTGGTATTTGTAATACTGAGGAGGCAGAAATCTTACTTGTCTCAAAGGCAGAAATCCTACTTGTCTCACTCATTTTGTTCTGACTTTTCTCTACGTTACGTACTTGCTTGAATGATGAAGCCAAGTATTTTGTTGTTGTTCTTAATTTTTCTCTGTCACAGAGAGCAAAATTTCAGCATCAACACCCTTGGAAAATGCTTCTCCTTTTTTAGGAGATAAAGTAGCTGAGAGAATTATTTCCCAGAGCTTTGCACTTGAGCTCGTAGCCAAATTTTTTGGTCAAAGTAATGCTAAATATTTCCTATAATAATTTTAGCTCAATAATAGCAGATCTGGGTTATCTTCAGGAAATTGTTTTCTTGGAAGTGCCACTCCTCGAACAAAACAAGTTTCTTTTCTAGAACGTTTTCTGAGATATTTCTTCATATTCTGTGGCAAAGTATCAACTTCTGCTGTCTGTTGATTCAAAAATTAGAGGTGTACAGTAGTTGCTCTGGCAACAGAGTCTCGTTTTACCCCTCTGCTCATTTCCAACCTGTTACTAAATTACTAAGCACGGGAGGGATGCATCAAAGAGCACCTAGAGACACTGCTAATGTAATGAAACTGAGCCTTCATCTACTTAAAACATGTTGTGTCAGCTTGGAAATAAGACAGGTGATTTCTTTACCCCCAAAAGTTGGCACTGTGTCAGCTACTTAAAGTTTTAAAGTTGTGAAAACAAGGTCTACACATGCAAAAAAGTTCCTTCTACAGAATTTTCTGATATGTTGTACCTGGAAATATTAAATTTGTTTGTTGGGAAATTATAAGGTATCCTTATCTCTTTACTGGTTAAAATATCTGTCACATGTTTTCACTATTTTTAAGTACTTCAGTTGGTATTTTCTGTATGTCATATAATGGATGTGTAGATTTATAGCTACTATTGCAAATATTTAGCTGTATGATCAGTCCTTCAGATGGGACAAAACTGTGGATGGGAATCTGTGTTATGGAAGACAGTATTGTTCAATTTTAAAATGTTCTCACATAATTTTTGCAGGGGGACTTTCTAAAAAGAAAAAAAGTGAGGTTTCCTTGGTCAAACAGAGGATTTACGTCTGTGTTGCACAAGAAAATTGGTTTAAATATTTTTGTGCGTAGCAACACTTACAGCACTACAGGAAACACCTAAAGCCCTTTGGGAGCAGGGCTTATCAAATTTGTTGGGTGCCCCAGCATTGTGCACAGTGCAGCCAGGGCTGCTGGAGAGCCCCAGTGCCCAGAGCCCCCAGGAATGACAGGAAGAATAATCCCAAGAATTATCTTCTTTGAAGCCTCACACCCTATCATACAAATTCTCTTTATACAGTTTAGTTTTAGCTAGGAATTCAGCCTCAAGAGCTTTCACTCTGCTTTGCAGAAAGGGTAAAATTAAGGAAGAAATGTGTTCTGTAAAAAGGTGCTGTTTCTAGCATCACATCATCAGATCAGTTTGGCTCCCTGTTTCTCCAGCAAGGCTTTCAAGGCTGAACCCTTTTGCCTTTGTCTCCTGGGTTAAAATGGGGAAGGACAAAAATCATAAGGTTCAGGGTTTTTTCTGGCCTACCCTGAGCATAGTGTCTCATCTCTGGTGTGACACCTACACCAGGCACTGTGGGCATCCACAAGGCATCAGCAGTGGCCTTGCCAGTGCTGCAGGACACTTTACTCCTTGTACTTGGTGCAAAGAGGTGACAGCAGAGTCTCATCTGGATACCTCTCTGTATTCTAATCCTGGTTTATAAATACTTTTACCATATGTAACATAAGTTCCTAAATTACTTGTGTGAAGTCGTGTTTGGCTGTGATTTGAGAGGTTCTATATATAAGAATTGCCTTTTGGTAGTATTTTTCCACAGCATCTGTAGACTATTATCAAGTGGTAGGAGACCAACTAGTAAGAGCTTCCATAATGTCAGCAAAATTTCAGCTCCTCTAACACAACAGTCTTATGCTATTTTCTAGCTGGAAAACCCAGTACTAAGCCTTTAAAATGACACCGTAAGATACCTTTGTCTAAAAGTAGGGTGCCAGATAGTACCTATAAATGTAGATGTTTGGATTTAGCCTTACATTGCAACCTTTTCCTATGTAATTCTGGTATATTTGCACCAGCTTCCTTTGACTGTCATTTTTAATGTATAATGTTTTTACCAGGTGGGCTATAGAGCTGTGTTATCACTACAGAGGAAAAGTCCACATGGACCATGTTACAAAGTGCAGAACATACCAGATATAATTTCCATACTGGGTTTAGAGATCAGACTTAAGCATAACTTTGCTCCAGATGCAAGATGTGGACAACAGAGACATGTTTTGTTATAGGTTTTACTAATGAAGGTTTAAAATAACATGACTGAAGTTCTAAATTGATATGACAGTTGCACCTTTTCTGGATAAAAGAGCCGGCTGCAATGTTATGCCTGGTTTTAAAACCAATACACATGATCTGAACCAGATTTTTTCATCACGGTTTTGAAATTTTCTTTTCAGACAGAGGGAGTGTTTAGGAACATTTCAAAGAAATGTAAACATGCACTTAGACCAAATAACATGTGTCCAGGCCAAATTTCAGTCGGAGCGTTTATTATTTTCTGCCTCCTTCCAAGATTTCAGTGGCACTTTGCTTGTATTCTCCTTAACTTTCCACACTGGTGCAGTGTAGCTGCATGTAGTTAGACTTCTAAAGTGCCTCAGCCCAGGGGCAGCCACGGATGGAGAAAGACTTTCCCAGTACTTAGAGGTCTGCTTTCCCATCTGGGAACAATGCTGCCAATGGGCTGATGTTGCAGGACCCAGCATGACTCCTTCCTCTGCTTTGGAGACTGAAAACTGGCACCAGGGATCTGATCAAGAGAGTAGGGGCAATACATGGTTTTACTGGAGAGACCTATTTATTCTTTCTGGTACCTGAAAAGGTTTCTTCTGAACATGACACTAAAAAAGGAATAGAAACTGAGGTTTCCCTTGGCAATTGCTATCTATGTGTTAGAAAAAGCTCCAAGATCAAAATCTACCAGGGAGGCACCATTGCTGTTGAAAGAAAGCTCATAGTTAAATGTCTGTAAAAACCACATACTGTGGGATGCTCTGCATGCTGCACTGTGTAAACTCTCCTGAATGCTTTTTGGCAGAATTTTGCTCCCGTGCAAACATTTTACAAACTGTGTCATGAAGCAGCTTGTTTTGCCTACAGCATCAAAGTCTTGGTGTCTCACAGCTTCCAGTGACTCATGCCTTTCTTTGCAGCTTGGTTACCTCCCCACAAGACAGAATAGCTGGTTAATAAGTCTGCTAAGAGTATTGATGTCCTTTTGGTTGAAAGGATCATATTAGCAAACAGTAAGATGAGAAGCCATGGATATGGATAAAAAGACAACATTAGGATAATACTAATTGCATTTAAATAGAGGAGATCAACCGAGTAAAGAAAACGGAAAAAAAAAACAGTGACAAATTTTGTTGCCTTGCCCTTAGTTTAACTTTTCTTGTAAAAACAATCTTTGCAAGAGAAGAGAGAGCAAATGAATCCAGTATTGTTTTGATTGCTTTTAGATTGGCATTGATATGCTGTGATCCTTTTCTTCCCACGTAACATTAGAGGAAGAGGTCAACAGTCTACCTTTTTTTTAATGAAGGACTATCACCTTAATTTGAGAACAGAATTTTCCAATGAAAAACCTACCCTGGAGTCCATAAAAACAAATAACAATGATAAAGCTAACCTCAACAGTTCATGAACATTTTATCAAAACCTAACTTGTTTTAGGAATGGTGCCACAGAGTGTATTCAAATCATGTATTATGCATTAAATAATGCTAATAGCAATATATATCTTTATAACATTACTTAATATCTGATATAATACAGCAATATGTAATTAACTATAATAATTATATGCTGATATTTATATTATATATATAAATAAAAAGAGCCAGAAGGAAAAACATGCAATTTTAGGAAAAGTTCAATTTGTTCTCTTCTTCAGCACTGTGTGGGTTCTATTTATGTAATTACTAGATCTTAGAGTATTGCTGAGCTTTTCACTGAGAATGGGTCTTTGACACATTCAATAAATTCAATTGCTCAAATGAAGGAAAGTAAAGAAGTAACACAGTGACCTTGACTCAATCAAAAATCTCAGTGTTTTTCAATTTCAACAGAAGTTGGGTCCTCCTCATCAGATCTAACATTTGTTATGGATTCTTGGTGAGTCCAACTTTTTATTGTCTTACGTACAACAAAATATTATTTCCAGTGTAATGGAAATCTTGTGGCAACAACAGTTCTCAAGCATTTTAAGGGAAACAACTTTACACAGAAAACTAAACCATGAACCCCAAGTTTGGGTGCAGACCTTCCTGTGTATTTCATAAAATCTCATTGTAAGCCTAATTCAAATTTAAACAAAATCTTCTTTACTCATCCTGTCTTCAGTGGAATCCTTTGCTGATTCCCCCTCAGTTCCAACAGAGGATGAATCAGGCCATCCTCACCCTGCGGGCACCCAGCAGCCCCACCCCATGACATCAGCAGCCCTGCAGCAAGAGAAGGGACTGAGATCCAAGGATTTGAAATAATGTTATTTGTGGCTTTCTTGTTCTTCCTCTTCTACTAATGACAATACAGAGGGATATCTATTCTTAGCAAATGAAAAGCAAACACCAACATGTCAATTAGATGTTCCTGTAAAGTGTCCAGAGTATGTTAAAGTATATTGCACACTTATAAAGTACATTATCTTGTCAAGTGCCACATATGAAAAGGTCAGCGCTGGTCTTCTTTTTT